>OX463788.1:62236438-62681438 GCA_949825025.1 Siphlonurus alternatus | reverse complement strand
TTTTATACATAATATATATTATAATATAATATACTCTGTATGTGTGTTTTATGTGTTATTCTAATTACATTGTTGTTTTATTTCTAATACTATATGTTGTATGTACACTTTTTGTTTTTAATAATAAAAGATTCGACTAATAATAATAATATAATATACATAAAAAGAGAAAAAAGTACGTTTTTTTTTTTTTTATTCTTCTTATATGTGCCATATTTGTGCTTCTTATTTGCTCAATGCATTATAGTGAAACTTTGTATATAAGATTTATTATGAGTATCAAAAGGGTGAAAGATTTTATTTTTATTCAGTATACAAAATTGTAATTATATATCTTTGAAGTATTAATAATTATATTTAGAACCCCCCGTTGAATTTTCAAACATTGTGGTCATATATATATATTAATGGACCGATCAACAATTTGGGATATCTTCCAATATCTGACGGTTATTAATATTTAATATTTCGGGAAAAAATAAATTTATCTGAAATTGTTTTGCAATAATTTTTTTTTAAAAAACAATTATTCAGTTCGTCAATATTGAACATACCAAACAATAAAAAATTGATCGATCGTATTTTGAGCGTATATGTTATATGTATATATGTATTGGGGCCCGGATTTCCAGTTTCTCATGGATTAAGTTCACATTTTTAGTTTTCAAAAATATTACATTTCTATAATAGTTCATATATAATATGTATATAGTAATTCAATAACACAAAAGCGAGTGAACTGAATCACAATAATTCTGTTTTGTTTTATATACCTTTATTGACCTCTCCTAACTGTTACAGTCTCAAAAACAATTTTTATGCAAGTTATGGATTGTGAAAGCGTGAATTCTTGTAGCTTTTATAATTTTAGGTTTTCCTCGTGTATTTTGATTAATTCATCGATGATCGGCTACATTACGTTAATACTATAATATTTGATTTAACAACTGTCGTATTATAGTTACTGCATAATGTATTTTTAAAGGGAACAAATTTTAAATTGAGCAAAATTAAAATACGCAGAATATAATTATTTATGCATCTGTACCTCACTCATTGTCAAACTTACTACGTACGTACAGTACACATGACGGTGTTTAATACGTATCCGTTGACGACGCTTCATAAGAAATACATTATCCGTCATTAACGGATTCCATCATGTATGTGTACGTAGTGAGTGTTTTTGTGTATTGGTATATAATAAAGAAAATTCTCACGCGCAACCCAAATCGAGATTTAATTTTGTATATTGATGATGTGTGTACTACTGTGTACTATAATTGTACTATAATTTTAATATACTAAGTTATATAGGATGGTTGCGCATAAAACTTATTTCTCAATAACTTGTACGTAGGCTATATAAAACATTTTCAAGCAGTGCATAACTAAATTATAATTCTATGTTTGTCCTGTAGTGCATGTAAAAATAATGCAATACGTACGTGTTCCTTTGACGGAGACGGAAACTTTTTTTTTTTGTACATTTTTATTGAATATATTATTATGAACCTGTCAAAGCCAGTTTAAAAAAAAAAGAAGTGCAAAATTTTTAATAACTTAAGAAAAAAAAAATAAACATTTTGCACTAAAAGAGAAAGTCTTTAAATCTTTAAACTACTAGCTTTGACTTCTTGGTAATGATACTTAAGGTAGAGATAACACGTACGCCCAATGTTACAATGTTAAAAATAATCCCATTCATAAAAATTATGAAAAAAAATTAGAATGTTCTCCTTAACATATACCTTATCAGTAGGCATAAAATATCATCAGGGACATCAGGTATACAAAAACGAGCTAGTTTTCGAGTTATTAATTTTTAAAGTTGACTGCCTTTAACATGGAGAAATGGAAATTCCATGTTAAATTAGTCAACTTTAAAAATTAATAACTCGAAAACTAGCTCGTTTTTGTATACCTGATATTTTACCTACTGATAAGGTATGTTAAGGAGAACATTCTATTTTTTTGTTCATAATTTTTATGAATTGAGATTTTTTTTTAACATTGGGCTTGTTATCTCTACCTTAAGGTAGAGATAACGCCGAACAGCTGATCGACGTAATTCCCTTTGATTAACATGTAAACCTTAGCAAATTGACAAAAATTCTGAAATTTTTTTGAGAGGCAGATATTAGTGCCTAAAAGCCATAGAAAAAATTTCAAAACGATTTTAACGAGCCGATTTTTTTTAATTAATTTTTTTAATTTTCAGCATAGGGCTTTCCCATGGAGAGCCAAACTAAAAAATTAATTTAAAAAAATCGGCTCGTTAAATGTTTTTGAAACTTTTGCTATGGCTTTTAGGCACTAATATCTGCCTCTCAAAAAAAATTCAGAATTTTTGTCAATTTGCTAAGGTTTACATGTTAATCAAAGGGGATTACGTCGAACAGCTGTTCGACGTTATCTATACCTTAATGATTATATAGTGTGAACATTTGAGGTCAGATCATGTATTAATAAAAAATAATAATATACTTATATACATATAAAATATATTATATGTTATATGCAATTAACATGTGTATATTTTATTTTTCCAAAACTACAAAAGATCTGATGGGCCCTTTTATATTTATTTATAAATTTAATATATATTTTATGTTTGCTGTTTAAATGTAATTGCATAATATTACTATATGCATATTAAATAACAATAACATTTAATAATAAAATGTATTTTTTTTTCGAAGAATTAATTAAAAAAAAAATGAAAATGCACAACAACTTTTAATTTATTTTAGATTAATTCCAGCCTTATAAAAATAAAAAAAGGGGGGGGGGATTTTGGGCAGCAACGTTTTACTATATATTGTGTTTATTAAATTTATTTGTCAGCCATTTCGTAAATATAAGTATAATATATTATATACTTATATATAGCATCAAAATGATTAAATTTATGAAATTTATTAATAAAATCAGCAGAATTAAAAAAAATCACCCATTCGATCATGATAGAAAATTGTGCAATGCTTATTAATTATATATATATGTATATATATATATATATATATATATATATATATATATATATATATATATATATATATATATATATATATAATGAAATCTTAAATTTGAAAAAAAATAATTAAAAAATAGTACAAAAAACAATTATATATTACAAAAAATTGTCATCTATTTATGTATATACGGACAGTCGTTGCTTCCGAAATTTTCCTTTAGCGGCCTTGTTTTGTTAATCACCAGGTGTCCCGAAAGAATAATACAGGGCATGTTAATTGATTAACAAAGCTGCATATATTATATGTGGGAAATTTTCCAAGGCGACAATTAAGTGCGTACAAAGAAATGCACGTTGACTCACAGAGACGTACGTGTGTTTTGCGCGCGCGTACAGTTCCAGCAGATAAGCGAGATAATTAAAAGAGCCATGATAAGAGAATTCAAGGACCGGCCCTGGCAGCCCGAAATTTTGGATTTAACATGGGCAATATAGGCATTTTCGCCACCCTAATTTTTTTTAGCATTGGCCTTAATTATGGAGACGAGATTTCGTTAGAGATGAGATATTTTTCCTTTATTTTAGATATAACTATGCATTTTCATGACCACAGTACTTTCCTGTACTGTGTTCATGACGTTAAATTTGGATTCGCGCCACATGTGAAGAGCGCTTGCGCATCTTGCGCATCGATCTTTTTTCTTTATTGTTTACATTGAACAGCTGACGTTTTTACTGCAAGAGGAATGATCAAAATAATTCAGCTTCTTTGTTCTTTATTCCGTGACTAAGACAATACGACAATACACACTAGAGACAGGAGGTATTTAGTTTATTAAAATTGTTGTCAAGAGACAACACTGCATCGGGCCCGTAACTAACTCAACATCAATCGACCAGAGGAAGGAGGTTAACGTCAGATTGAACACCTTTTCTTTGAGGGACTCTCTTGGAGGCTGACGATTTCATAGTTTAAAGACATCCTGGAACTGTTTCTGTATATCTTGTGTATGATACAATCCTATAATTCTCTCGGTTGATGACGGGCTGGAGGTAAATTGTAATGAAAAGCCGTTTGTTGCCTTCACAATTGTCCTTCTCATCACCTTCATCTCACATATCCCAAGAAGAGAAGTCTTGGCAGCTAAAATCAGTGTCAAGACGTCAATCAATAGGGCAATAGTCATAATATTAATCTGTAGGAAACGCTCATTAAACTCTCAAAACCATACAGTATGCATACCTGAGCGAGACTTCATACAAATAGTTTTAGACTAGTGTCTCTATATTGAAGGGTGTTCCAACTCTTGTTGTTTTGCATTGGAAAAAATATTCTTAAAAAAAAGTACTAAATATATTGTATGCATATAACAATTTTTGTTATTTTGCAAAATTACGTACATACAGTATGAATTGTAGTCTTTACAGAGGTGCTGCTTATCTGCTTAAGCACAGTGGAAAATCAACATTCAAGTGTGTAACGTTGCAAGACAAATTATTAGCAAAGAGCACAACGTGGTTGGCAAGTAGGAAATTCTGTGCAACTCGTAGACGAAGCCTAATTCTTGGTATTGAGACCAGCTGTGATGACACTGGATGTGCCATTGTTGACAACAAGGGAAACATTCTTGGAGAAGCGTTGCATTCTCAGATGCAAGTTCATTTAGAGTAAGTCATTTTTAGAACTGATAACCTTTATCATAACAGTTTGCTAAAGCTACTGTATATCAATTTTCCTTGTCTGAATGGAAAGCTTATAGCAATGTGCATGTATATCGTCCTTCATCCAGAATAATGAGCTACACAGTATGTATCTGCTATTTCAGGTGAACGCAATTATAAGCTGTAAGTAGGTATAACATAAAGCTCATTGTTGCGCTCACTTGAAGTAGCAGATACAGTAGCTTATTATTGTAACAACGAAATCATGGTAGGCAAATAGCTCAATCATTATTGCGGATGAGGGATGATATACTGTACTGTATTATGGGACACTTTGACACCACGAGCCAATGAACTAATGCAAAATTAAGCAATAATGCAAAATGAGCATGACACTGCAAAATCCTGCAATATTTGCAATCTTGTGCTCATGTGACTTGATTTTGCACTGCACTATTTCATTGACTCGTGGCATTCCTAAGATGTCTCCGTTAGCTTGGACTCCAGTGAACAAAATTCAATGAGAACGCGGGTGTATTTCACATTTATAAGGCAGTTTCACAATCGAGATTTATCCTCCTGTTTTGAGACTGTGTTGCTGTGTTTCATTCATATTATTATTTTCTAGGCATGGTGGTATTGTACCACCTGTAGCCAGAAATCTTCACAATGAACATATTGAAAGAGTTGTAAATGAAGCAATGCAGGCTGCTGGAATTAGTTATGATGAACTGGATGCCATTGCAACAACTGTCAAACCAGGTATACCTTCATAGCGTCTATGCTGCCTGTAGAAAAGTTTTGCTATTTCCTCCCACTGTAATTGACTACTGTACAGTAAAACTGCAGCAACCACTTTTATCAAATTGTCATAAAAATTTTGCTCTCCAAAATTTATATCACAGTTGAACAACTTTTATTAAACAACAATTACAAAAAACGCTGAAAACCAGGAGTCATTCTGAAGTAGTACTGTAGCACACCTACTAAACTCCTATTATTTAAAATTGTGTATAAAAATTATAAAAATAGCAGTACAGTAATAAAAATATTTTTTTTTTTTTTTTTTTTTTTTTGCCAGTTAACAACAGTAATATATATTATATGTGGTATTAAATATTTAAAATACATACTTGAGGGTTGAACAATCAAATTTAAGTACTGAACATTTTTACAATTTGTGAGATATTTCATCTGCATCCACCATATTTTCTTACTGTTAGAGTCTCTTTAGTCAACCTTGTTTGCCAACTTTGAATTGACAACCTCAAAGTAAATTGCTGTAACAATGAGAAGCTTCAACAATGACGACACAATTCTCTCAGCCAATGAAAATCCAGCGCGCGAACTGCGCGCGACGACATGTTCTATTAAGCTTCCTATCCTTTAACCCAGCGGTACCGGGTTTTTAATTTTTTCCGACGGTTCTTATGAGGGGCAAGATTAATAATTTATATGAGCCACGGGAAAAATCACTTTACACAACATAAAAAATATTCGAGATTTTGTGCAGCATAGAATTTGAATGAAAAAATAAATAAGATTTTTCTCCTAACAAACCTTACGGAGCGATGTCAGAATGCGGCGCTGCGGCATTTTTAAGTTGAAGCTTTAGCTGTCATGCGAAAAAATTTGTCCTCATTTATATTGCTGCATAAGCAGTCTATAGGTCTGCTCATAAATACACAATCAGAAGGAATCAATTATTTATGATGAACCATGAACCTGCTGTACATGGAACATAAGGTTCATCACAAATAATCAATTCTTTCTGATTGTGTATTTACGAACAGACCTTAATGTCTTCATGTATTTTTTTTTTTTTTTTTTTTTTTTTAGGTCTTCCCCTATCTCTGACAGTGGGAACCAAGTTTGGCAAAGCACTTGCCTTGGAATACAATAAACCCTTCATACCAATACACCACATGGAGGCGCATGCACTGATGGTCCGCATGGCTGAGAAAGTAAGTACCGTTTCAAACTTTCTTTACTGTAAAAGAAGAGATAATGTTTTTTTCCATCATTTCTCTGAACTACTAAAATTTATTTAATAACGTTACACTAATGTCATGTATCAATATTGTTTAAAAATATACAGTAAAAATAATAAATCCTTATTTTCTTTGAAAGACCGCTTTATTTTAGTACATTGGTAGAGTACAATGGAATTTTGTGCAGTATAAGTCTAAAGTTACAACAATACTAAAAATACTAATAATAATAAAATAAAAAATTGTTAAATGACAAACTGAAATTATTTTTATATTTTTGTGCCACAAATTACTAAAAATGCTGAATTGGACATCAAGAGTAACATGTTCACCCAGATTCCTGATTATTAAAATTCAGCTTCATTAATCGACAAGTTGAAAATTTAAATTCTTTGCAGTGACTTCTATTAAATTATTTTTTGCATAAAATTTGCTTCAAAAATTTCCAGTTGATTTGGTATATTATTAAGGTTTTAGATTTTGTTTATAATGTGTTATATTACCATGAAAGCTGTTTATTTATTTTTTAAAAGTAGATAGAAACACATATGATAGAAAAAGATTTGTTGGGAAGGGAGATAGTTCGAGCTTTTAGCCGTCAGTGACCCAGCAAAAAGAGAAAAATTAATTAACAACGCTATGCGTGTATATTAGGTTTGACTCGCCGCTCGTTTTAGAGAGAGAGAGGGATTTTTTTGGCTTGATCAGCTAGTTTTTGCTAGCAAAATCGTCACACAAATAATACATTTGGTGCGCCACTCTCTAGCCATGGACAGCTGTTTCGGCCTACTGGGCCTCATCAGCATGGCGAGGAGAGAGAGGCAGCAGCTCCCAGCCAGGTCTACATGAGAGCAAGACTATTGAGCTACTGCCAAAGTAGCAGAGTTCGCGCGGCCTTTTATACCGGCGATCCGAGTCTCGCAATTATAGCGCGACTCTTCATTGGCTGCTACTTTGTGGGCGCCAAAAGTTTAAATATGTAACGCTATCGCAGCAAAAACCATTGACAAGCCAGGGATTTGAAATAAAAGGTAGAGATAGTGGGATTTGATAGAGGGTAAAAGATGGACAACACAGGAGAAGGAAAAGGAAGAGAAAATCGAACTAGCGATATTAATTAATTATTTGAAAAAAAATAAAAAAATAAATTTTTTTTTTCAAATAATTTAAAAAAAAAAAAAAAAAAAAAAGCTGTTTATTGTTGGGAAATAATAATTGTTGTAGAAAGAATCTAGATTTTGTGGCCATTAAAGTTAGTGAAAATGTTGTTTGTATAATGTCTATGTATAATGTCCTTCAGGTGGAGTTTCCATTCCTCGTCCTGCTGGCGTCCGGTGGACACTGTCTGTTGGCAGTTGTCCAGAACGTGGACAGCTTTCTACTGCTGGGGCAGAGCTTGGATGATGCTCCGGGCGAGGCATTTGACAAGGTACGTAACAGTCACAATCAGTGAACTCTGTCTTTAAGTATTATATTTGAGACCGTCAAAATCAAGACTGGATAACCAACATTTCAATAAAGTCTCTTAAGGAATTATCAGAAATATGAAGAACATGTTTTGATTATGATGGCCTCCTTCAGGTGCAGATCCAGAGGGGGAGCTGGGGGCCGAAATTTTGTATTATGGGCAATATAGGCATTTTCCCCACGCAAATTTTTTTGTTTTAACATTGGTCTTATGGAGACGCCCCCCCCCCCCCCCCTTCCCCTTGAAATTTAGTTCTAGATCCGTGCCTGGCCTCCTATGTTAGACTAGTTGTGGTGCTGTTTTTCAATTGCCCAATGATTGGAACATGCATTTTTTTCTCTCATCATCTAAATTACTTGAATTACCCAACTCTAGTTCTTCAACACCGTCTTGCATATAAATAAGAAAAGATTTTGAACTAGGAATCATTGAATGTATGCTAAATATTGAATAATGGTAAAATTTGAAACTATTGGAAGTCAAAATTTTTGCCTTTTAATTTTTTGCATATTTATGAAACACATTGGAGGACATTCCCAAAACACTTAAGCCCCACTTTATCTTTGATTTGTATCCTGGGATAAAGTGAGTGCTTAACATGGTACTAAACCAGGAGCTAAACACTAAAAATGTTAGCTAAATTGGTGCTACCAGATACTGTATGTTTAACATTGCTTAGCACCGATTTTGTCCACATTTTTAGTCTCTACTTAAGCACTCATTTTAACCCGGAATAAAAATCTAGGATAAAATGAGACTACAGTACTATGTGAATGTTTAAAAATAAAACAAATTGAAATAAAATGAATCTTTGAAAATGTTTAGTACCAGCGCCTGCGTTGATTGTTCTTACCTTTCACTAAACTCGAACCGGAAGTTTCAGAAGTATAATTTCAAATGTGGCCACTATGTTATTCAAATAGCAAGTAAGAGCTCCACCTTACTAATCAATTTACTTAATGAGAGTCAAGAAAGACTGACACAGGCGCTGTTTAATACAATATTGATGTTTCTTCTAAGAGTTCTAAGAGATGTAAGTTAATACTGTCCTGATGTTTGCAGACTGCTCGACGCCTCAGTCTGCGCCACATTCCTGAGCTATCTCATGTGTGTGGGGGACGTGCCATAGAAATCCTGGCCAGCAGGGGCGACCCCAGGGCTTTCATGTTCAATGCTCCTCTCTGCAAGTACCGCGACTGTAACTTCAGCGTCGCAGGTCTGAAGAACGCAGCACTAAGACACATTATCAGACAGGAAAAGAAACATGGTGAGTGCTAGGACCTATCCCAAAATATAAGCTTGATGAGATGTTCAAATTAAATTAAATTCAATGTGAAATCAGTGTTTTACCATAACCTCTAAAATTTGAATTACAGGGACCAACAGGTTCTGCCTGTGACATCAACAGAAGTTGAAAAGCAGTCCCAGTTTAGTGACATCAACAACTTTCCCTGCAAATACTCACAGAGAAATCTTGAGATTCTAAGGTGACATCATTGGGCTAAAACCCTGCTGGTCCCTGTAATTTAGTGTGATTGGTTGTTGTAAGGTGTATCTGGGTGAAAATTATTTTTTGAAAATAATTTCTATAAAAAATATGATAAAAAAAAGCATGACATTTAGTTTTGTTCATTAATGCAATAACTTTTTGTGGTGCATCTCTGGCCTCAATACTGTTGAAATTTTATTTTAATCTTCGATCATCATGCAGTGAACTCTTTTGTGTATGATTATGATTTTTCTCCCGCCACAAAGATTTTGTTTAACAATTCAATTTACCTGCTCGCACCTGTAAAAAATAAAAAATGAAAAAAAGGAGTAAAAATAAAAAAAAATTAAATAAAGTTTTGAAGATTTGTATTCCTCCTATATCAACCTTTCCTATTGTGGGATAAAAAAGAAAATATTTGCAACTTCAATTTAGTGGAGCTCAGATGCCAACATGCATTTTGCAGGTCTCAAAGAGGGGGACATAATTCCTGGAGTGGAAGACCTTTGTGCAAGCTTCCAGCTTGTGATGGCTCGTCACTTTTGTCACAGACTGCAGCGAGCAATGGAGTACTCAGAAATGAGAGGACTCATTCCAGAGTGCAACAAATCGTTTGTGAGTAATCTTTGGAGAGTTGTAGGATTAAAATATTAGCTTTAAAGAAATGGTTGCTTGGAAATTATTTAAGAAAAGGCAAAATTTATAATTTTAAATCATAATTTGCTTTTCTTTAGGGCTGTTGGCCAGTTACAATTTTCAACATTTTTTAGATGTTGTCTTGGATTTAGATGTAGACCTGAATGATTCGTGGAGGGTGTGCCATCCCCTTCTCGTAACTTTGTATTGCGGCTCACAGTCAGGTATATGTCTCAGACATCAAGTATCATAGATGCAGCTGACTTTTTGGGTTCCATCGAAGAACCATTAAAATTTCTAAGTGACCAATGGAAGGTTGTAGAGAAAAATGTAATATAGATTTTGGAGTCAGAAATTTGATTTTTTGTCACTGGAATTTCTTGCACCTATCCCATTAAGCTGCCTGCAACTTGTAATTTTTTTTTTAACTCATTGTTTTAGCTCAGAAAAAATAAAAATAAAATAATATTTTTTTTTACTGAAAACTTGTTAGCTTTTTTTCTGCTACGTGTACTCACTAAATATTCATTTACTTTTTTTTGGTTCGGTTGCATTTCAGTTGATACAAATGCAGTTTAGAATTAATTTTCCAATAGCTGATATGTGGTGCTCCCTAGGTTGTTTCTGGAGGCGTGGCATGCAACGAGTACATCCGTCTTGCCCTCCGCACTGTATGCGAAGAGTTTAGCTACAACATGTTTGCACCACCCGCACGCCTCTGTACGGACAACGGCGTCATGATAGCATGGAACGGAATGGAGAGGTGGCAGGCAGGAGTCGGAATCGCTCACAACATGGATGACGTGGATATCATTGGAAAGTAAGTGCAGGATGGTACACGCATGTAGAGCAATGAAGGTTGAATGCTATTCAAGATTGTCTAGTGAGTATTCAAGTTTTTATATTGACTGGATTGGAAGGGACACTGAGAGATATTAAAGTTTTGTGAGGTATGGACTGTTGGTAAATTTATATATTTATATTATTTATTAAAGACATCGTAGCTTGCACATTAAATCAGAATTTTTTTATGTGCAAGCTATTTGTTTTGCCTTCTTCCCATTTATTCTTAATTACTATTAACTTTAACTTCCAACAATTCTAACAACCTTTGCAAAAAAAAATTTTTCAATCTGCATACATTTTTGCGAGTTACAGAATTTCAATTTTGAAAAATCCATAGATGCCTTAAAAGTTAGATATCTTGCATGCACATTTTTTATCCCCTCCCCCACCCTCCTTCCTCCCAAAAATAAATGGAACAATAACTAATATAAGTGATAGACAATATTAAGTCGGGTGTTATGTAAAATTATTGATGGACTGGCTTGTTGTTGCAGATGTCCCCTTGGAACTGACATGCGTGACGACGTAGCAAAAGCTAACATCAAATGTAATTGGGTCAAACTTAAGTCTCTCAGACAAAGCAGCTGTTTTCTCTACTCTGAACAGAGAAGCATTCTGTGAATATTTGTTGTAATCTTAAATTAGGTCAATTAAAGTTCGATTTGCTTTTTTAATTTAACATAAAACTGTTAATTTTTTACTACAATGCATACCTTAATATATACATACCAATTAAATAGTATTTTAAGTTTCACTGATTGTATCCACCTGTATAGCTATTGTTATATAAGTAATACAGGATAGTATAGTCACAAAATTTCTACCAACAAAAACACAAATTATTGAAAGGTGATAAATGCTATATTCAGAGGGGCCAGAGAAAAAGACTGCCAAAATTACGTGTTTTTTTTTGTGGCCGGTCAAATTATTATTTTTCACTTGCAAGCAAAGAAAATGTTAACAAGTTTTGAAATGCTATGGCAATTAATATATGAAACTTACAATATTTCAAACCTGCGCAAAAAAACGCGTAATTTTGGCAGTCTTTTTCTCTGGCCCCTCTGAATATGCATTTATACCCTTTCGATAATTTGTGTTTTTATGGGTCTTGTCTATCCCTTTCTTTCATTAAATAAATATCGCTTAGACGATTTTTCATTAGAGAAAAAATTCCTACCAACATCAGTCTGATTGCAGAGCATATTTTTTGACCAATTAAGTCTTTTAGTTAAGGGTAAGGTAACACGCCCAATGTTACAAAAATCCCTATACATGAAAATTATGAAACATATCTGAAAATGTTCTCCACTATCCTTACCATGTCAGTAGCTAAAATATCAGGTATACAAATTCAATCTATTTTTTGAGTTATTAATGTAACATGGAGTTCCATTTCTCCATGTTAAAATAGTCAACTTTAAAAATTCATAACTCAAAAACTAGCTCGAATTTGTATGCCTGATATTTTAGCTACTGATAGGGGATATAGAGGAGAACATTTTAAATTTTTTCATAATTTTCGTGTGTGGGATTTTTTTTTTAACATCGGGCGTGTTACCTTCCCCTTAAACACAACATAGTTTGAAGTATCCGGAAATATTCAGACATACTGTCCTTGCAATATTGTCTCATTCACTCTGCAGGTTTAAAGGTTTTAAAACTGTCAAATTAAGAAATTATATTTATACATGGCATATTATACTGTATATATTATATTTATACACTGCATAATAAAATATATTCTCATCAGGGAAGGAAATAATCGATAGCATACATATTATATGACAGACAACAACATTTATAATTAAATACTAGTGGGCGACTACATAATGAAGGCAGGCATGCAGCCCAAACACAAATCTTACTTTTTAGAATGTACATTTGCTCTACACACTATTTCATTATTAAGGGTAAGGTAACGCCACCAATGTTAAAAAAAATCCCTCTCACAAAAATTCTGACAAAAATTTAAAATGTTCTCCTCTACACCCCCTATCAGTAGCTAAAATATCAGGTATACAAATACGATCTAGTTTTTGAGTTATGAATTTTTAAAGTTGACCAATTTAACATGGGAGTTTCATTTCTCCATGTTAAAGTAGTCAACTTTAAAAATTTATAACTCAAAAACTAGATCGTATTTGTATACCTGATATTTTAGGTACTGATAGGGGGTATAGAGGAGAACATTTTAAATTTTTTTCAGAATTTTTGTGAGAGGGATTTTTTTTAACATTGGTGGCGTTACCTTACCATTAACAGTGTTGAGGTGAAATTATGAACATTTTCTTTTTTTGTTGCTCTAGAAACCATTCTTTTCATCAGAATTTATTTATAATATACATGTTATGGAACTGGTGTGTATAATATGCAAACCTAATTAAATTTAAGGCTCGGTTTTTCCTTGCAAGAAAAAATGGTGGGCAAGATTGAGAGCACATTTGAATTAATTCTAATGTGACAATGTGGAACCAGATTTAAAATAGGAAGGAATAATAATGAAAAACAAGAACAAACCTGTTTATTAAAGACTTCGTTAATGAAAACATTGACAAAAATATGCATTAACTTTTTTAATAATTTAATTGGAGCCTTTTAGTCATGATATCAAATTATGAGTAAAATACCAGAAAAATTGTTATTCAATTGCTTGTCTAGCATTGCATAAGGGAACTGTACAATATATATTCCCACTAAAGATTTGTTTTTAGTAAAATTATATGAAGATGATTGATTGATGTTAACACTGTATTACAATAGTATATATATTGTGTATAAATAATAGAAATGTTAACAATGACATGACTTTAATTGCCTTAATTGATTGTTCTTTGAAACTGCTCTATAATCAAATGATTGAAAAAAATATATTCAGTTCTATTCCTATTCTCAATATATCTAATGAAGTCAAATAGTGTTTGTTTTAAAAGAGGATACAAAAACAAACAATAATAATAATAATAATAAAAAAAAAGTTGGGAAGTTCAAGCTTTTAGCCGTCATTGACCCAGTATTATATAGGTTTGACTAGCTGCTCATTTTAGAGAGACAGAGTTTTTTTTAAAACTTGATCAGCTAGTTTTTGCTAGCAAAATCTTCATACAATTTAAATAATACATTTGGCATGCCACTCTCTAGCCATGCATGGACAACTCCAATATTGGAAGTCAAATAGTGAAATAGAAATTTGTACTATTTCTTCAATGCTGCAGTTTGTAATTATTTTATAGTACCTAATTTTACAGGAGACACTGATTTACATAATATATTGCCTCGAATTACTTTTTAAATATTAAAACATTTTTTTTTTTTTGAAATATTTTATTAACATCATTTACTTGGGACAAAATTTTGTTTTTTGTTTCAAACAAGGGAAACAGTATTTTAATCTACCAACAAAACTAAACAAAAATCTTGATGATGTCGTAATTTTGTGTTTTTAAACATTTTAGAGCAAAACTATAGCTCTGTTCATAAATACACAATCATAAAAAATCTATTTTTATTGATGAACCTTATGTTCCATGTACACTGGAGGCTAAGCTAAACTTTCCATAAAACACGAGTGCCGCCAGCCAATAAAGTAGCGTAAAATCAAGAAACGTTGCCAAATAGTGCAGCGCTGCTATAGTTCAGTTGCAGGTGTGCCACTAAAATGGCAACGTCGCACCTTTTTCATTGGCTTGTGGCATTGTTGGATGGGAACTTTAGCTTGGCCTCCAGTGTACATAAGGTTCATCAATAAAAATCAATTCTTTTTGATTGCATATTTATGACCTGAGCTAATAATATAGCAAAAAAAAAATTACTGAGCAATTCTCTGAGTCTTTACTTGGGGACCTAACTCTATAACCTTTTTCTTGAAAATATCATGAATAAAAAAATCTTATTTACTGTGTGTGTAACTGTAAATGTATCTACTACAAAAAAGGTAAAAGTGGAGCATATCCAAGAAATAAAAACATATCTTAATCTAAATCTTAAGAAACTATTCTAATCTTATAGGATTGTCCATTCCAGTCTCAAATTATTCGGGCTTCACTCTAGTGTTTGCGCCAATTAAACCAATCTTTTACACATTCTTGTTACGTTTGCCGCTTGGATTCAGGAACGGACCAATGATTGGGATGTTGAGGAAGGTACAACCAATCGTTCCAGCCACAGAAGATGCCAGGCTGCCCGTGGGGGGTAGACCGATCTTGGTGCGGCAGATTGAACAGTTGCAGCAACCCCTGCATTTGGGGCACATCCACCCCTGACACAAACAAGGAAGCAATAAGTTATTTCATCCTCTACTGTAAAATCAACTCAGCTACATACATAATCGCTTTTTTTTTAATATTTGCTAATCTGATAATTTTTGTGCTGTTTACTTTAGCTTTTGAAGCTTTCCTGCTACAAAATTTTTTTCTGCATTTTCACTTAGCATTATGAGATATGCCATTCAATTAGTTTACAAAGTCAATTCACTAGCTGATAGAGGGTACAGTATAAAAATGTGGCGAGCTTTCTGTTAATTCTTAATTGTTATTAGCTTGCAACGCTAAATTATCCGAGGCGACGACTGTACTATTCCATGCCTTGCCCCCCCCCTCCCCCCTCCCCTTTAATTTAAGAACTTTAGTGGTTGTTTAGCTCATTTATATGCCTGTTGTACATTTATCCATTGATCAATAAATCTTGAGTTAAAAA
Source organism: Siphlonurus alternatus (assembly GCA_949825025.1). Taxonomy (NCBI): domain Eukaryota; kingdom Metazoa; phylum Arthropoda; class Insecta; order Ephemeroptera; family Siphlonuridae; genus Siphlonurus; species Siphlonurus alternatus. Next base: position 62,665,677 of record OX463788.1, on the reverse strand, counting down.
AGGTGGAAAATAATCTAAAAAGCAAGAAACTTAATTTTATAAGGAACGGGAAGGAGGGGTATATGCAGGGGCTTATCAATCTTCACATCAAAAGCAAGAAGCACAGGGGAGTTAGTTGGATTAAGTTGACACCGCAAAGGGATATTGATGTTGTTTGCTAGTTCCCATTCATCCCTCAGTTCCCCAGCAATCCTTCACCAACTCTGATAATAAAACCCTGTCCCTTGAATTACTTTAATTTCCCTCCTACTACCCTAATCTCGACTAGTAAGACCCTTAGTGCCTAGGTCATAAAATAATATTTCATGATGAAAGGCAACCGTTAAACTTGAGTCTTCTATAGCATCCCTTAACCTTCTTCTATATTATTATCAATGCTGCAACCATCTATCTAAAATTTTTAAGAAGAGCAAAACATAACATAATAATAATTTGCAGCCAACAACAAACTAGCTCTCATAGGTAGCAGCTAGTTCTTAATGTTTGACTTTAATTAGAGGACCTATAGTGCTGAGCAAGTTGTAAATGACCGTACCGGGTCCTTGAGAACATCCTTCACATCCTCTCCGTAACGTTGCCGCAGACAGAACCCGCAGTAAGCTGCTTTTTTGAGGCTGCATATAGGCCACCGGCAGATAGACTTGGTGTCAGTGGTTTTCTGCCTGCACATACACAAAACACAAAAAGAGTGAAAACAACAGCTAAAGCCTCCAATTATGCATCTGTGTGCTAGAGAGCATCACTAATATATGAAAAGCTGTAGAAATTACAGTAGGATGCTCTCTGAAAGAAACGTGATGAAAAACAATCTTTTTAACCAGTGAGCAATACAATAACTGAACCTTTACCAACACACTTAAAAAATCAATGAAAGTGCATCGTATGTAGTTCAACACTTGCAAGGTGATCAATAATGAATACAAGCTCCTACAAGGACAAGGTTTTAAAGAAAAGTTTAGAAATTTGACTCAATAATTTTAAGATATTGCAGGAACTGCATGAGTCCACTTATCATGGTGCATTAAATTTAGGAGGTAGTTGATGACATTGTTGTTTTTACCGACTATCTTGACTTAGGTTCCCACATTTCCTTAGTTAAAATTAAGGCTATATGCTGGGATGGATAACTTAGCCACCTTACCTCTCCTTTGCCATTATTATTATTTTTTATTTTTTTATTTATTTAGAAAAATTAGTACCAAGACTTTTCATAAATTTCATGAATTTTAAATTTAAGGTAGAGGAAATACGGATCAGCTGGCCCAATGCTAAAAAATCCCATTCATAAAAATTATGAACAAAATTTAAAATATTCTCCTCTACATCCCCTATCAGTAGGTAAAATATCAGATATGCAAAAACGAGCTAGTTTTCGAGTAATTAATTTTTTTAAAGTTCTCTAATTTAACATGGAGAAATGGAACTTCCATGTTAAATTAGTCAACTTTAAAAATTAATAACTCGAAAAGTAGCTCATTTTTGTATACCTGATATTTTACCTACTGATAGGGGATGTAGAGGAGAACATTTTAAATTTTTTTCATAATTTTTATGAATGGGATTTTTTTTAGCATTGGGCCAGCTGATCCGTGTTATCTCTACCTTAAAACCCCAGATTTTCAGAAAACTAAAAATTCAAATCTAGAACTGGGTTGATCCAATAGTTGTGGAAGCACCCCCCCCCCCCCCCCCTTCAGTAGACAAGAAACATATATGATGGAGGTGTAGGAAGCATACCTGCACTGGTGGCAACTAGTTCTGTCAACACTATCCTGCTTTTTTCCTGTGGATCTATAATAGATGTTATTAATCATGTGTTGTGTAATGTCTTTCGGGTTGATTTGGTTAGCACGAGGAGTACGCAGCAATTTGATCATACGTTGCAGGTAACTGATGCGTTTGGATGACTTGGCTGCTTCAGATTTAGAGAACCCTTTAAAGTGGTTTGGTGGGTTTTGCAACACCTGCAAATAAACAATAAAAGGAAAATATCGGTTAAGGAAAGAGGCACACAAAATCAATATATAAAGCATGCATGAATGCCATGTCACTTAATTAATTTTGTTTAATAAGTTAATTATACAAAAATCTTACATAAAGGTATATGTATTTCCCATTATTTTAATATCATCTGAAAGTTTTATGTACAGTAGAAGTTTGCTCATAATTTCCATATAACTTCTCATAAAATTAATTTTTCTGTCTGTGATGAGAAATGTAGTATTATATTATTAATTATAACCATGCACTCAAATCTGTATTATTAATTTAAAACAGAAACTTTTAATCGATTAAGTTACTCTTTTTTTTTTCTTTTCACTTTTGTTGCTGATATGGTCATGCTCACAAGAGTATAAGCCAGCATATAGACAAGGTAGAAAAAAAATATCCTAACTCTATTAGTAAGCTGAATATATATATATATATATATATATATATATATATATATATATATATATATATATATATATATATATATATATATATATATATATATATAATATATCCCAACTCCATTTTGCTTACCAATGGATTTTTTTTTTTTTTTCCCCGCTACCACGTTGATATGCTATCTATGTAGCCTCTCTGTGTGTGATTACTTGTACTTACCATGGACCATTCCATGGCTTCCAATTCTCGATCAGATCTCTTCTTCTTGATGTGGCTGCTGCCGGTCACCTTGTACATCCCCTTCTTGCCTAAAGGCTTTGGCTTACGCTTGCAGAACGGAAAACTAACATACAAGAGGTTGCTCTGACCCTCGCCGAATTCCTCGTCATTGTAGCTGTAGATCTCAGAGCCCTTGCGTTTGCTGTTTCAAGCAAAAACACAACACAATATTAGCTACATTCTCAAAGTACAGTTTAAGTCTAAAAAAGTAACACTTCGTAACTGTTTTTAAGAAAAAATTGTTTACCTATCTTATTAAAAAAAATATATTATTCTATATGCAAAATGAAAATTGTGAATAGTTGTTTGTATAATTATATACTATGTTTTAATAATTGAATATTGTTATTTTAATTGTGGTACATGCATTTTGGATGTTTGATTGTATTACTAATATTATTATTTTTTTTTTTACAGCTATTTCAAATTTAATTAATGTTTAGTTTGTAGTAACAATGTATCAACTAATATTTAATGTGAAATAAATAAATAAATAATATATATATATATATATATATATATATATATTATGTAATAAATATATTAGTTAATTAGTTAATAGCTAAAATGAGTAAAATGCCATGTGAAATTTTTTTGACAGAACACCATCAATCAGTATATACTGTGTGTGTGTGTGTGTGTGTGTATATTATATATACGGCCTTGTCGCGTTGAATGCACCGGTTCTCGTTAGATCACCGAAGTTAAGCAACGTCGAGCGTGGTTAGTACTTGGAGGGGTGACGCTGTAAACAAGGTTGGCTTTATACAGGTTAAGCCTCCGATTTGACCAATGATAACGGGCTTAGCCAATCAGATTCAAGTATTCCAGGACCAATCGTGCCGCGAAACTTTGAATGCGCCCATGATGCAATGCTATTTTTTAATTTTCGCGGTGCAATGGGTCCTGAAAATAGTGGAAAAATGACGCACGAAATATGCACGTGGCTTAACCTGTATAAAGCCAACCTTGGCTGTAAAAAGTGACACTGCTGCCATCTACTGGCACGTGCTGTATGTACATACGTACGGCAGCACAATTGATCACGGTGCTGCCATCTCTCGAAATATTTCCGAAGGAATAATTAAGTGATCACCCCTGTAAGTTCAAATACTGCAGGCCTCACAGATGTGGTAGTCGAGCCCAGAAGAGTGCAGGAAAGGGTTCTGGGAGCCTGGTAAGCCCCAGCTCGGTCGCAAGATAACTCTTACACACAAGGTTAAATACCTGGCCACACCCGAAAGGGTAAAATGGCGTCAAGGATATTAACTTTTTTTTATTATATATATATATATATATATATATATATATATATACACTGATTGATGGGGTGCTCTGTCAAAAAATTTTCACATGAAATTTTCCTCATTTTAGCTATTAACTAACAATCGTAAGAAGTTATGCAGAAGGTTTAAACCTTATTTCCCCCAATGTTACAAACATTAATTTACCCTTCAAATTAAAAAAAAAAAAGATACAGTAACTAAAAAGAATTAAACACATAGCCCACATCCAGCTATACTGCTGAAGGGAATTATAAATTATTCTTAAATTATTCTTGGAATTACTTAATATACTGTACTTCACTATGTAGAGGGGATTGCGCTGACATCATGCGAGGAGGGCCAGAATGTATGGACTAGCATGTAAACAAATTGTACAATAATTTTTTTACTTAACTTAATAAAATAAATCAAGTTTAAATACTTCGATAATACTTTAACAATACACGATAGAACTCATAAAAAAAATCTCACCGCCAAAAAACCGTTAAAAGTATTTTTTATAATTTTTTTTCGGCATTTTGCCTATGCTCACTGTATAATCTGGCCTTCCTAAACTTTCTCTTTTCCCTCCCTCCTGCGCCCCCTTTGCAATGTATTTGTATAGGGAAACCCCTCTCCCGCCTCACGTAAACATAAACAGAAATCAGCTCTATAGCTTGCCTGCATATGAGAAATTAATTTAATTTCCTCACACTGTACAGATATTTTTACCAGTAATTATATTAATTATACAAGTAGTGTGTAATGAACAACCTTGCATTGAGTCTGAGAGAACGACGTATAGGCTGCTGCGACTTCTCAAGTTGCCTGCGGAGTCGAGTCGCCCTCATTTTTTCACGTTTCTGGGCCTGCTTCCGTTCTTTTTCTTCTCTGAGCTCCTTGTTGTGGGCCAAAACTTGAGAGAATGTCTCATTATACTGTAACAAAATGCAAACAATTCCTCTTCATTAACTTTGAGGAATCAGTTGGAAATGAGCTATTGCAAGCGCAGGTCTGGCAATCAAACAGGTTTAAAAATGGGTAAACCATTTGAGTGCCACAAGGTGACTGATCAACAGTGTGAAATGTAACATATATAAACAGTAATTATATATTATAAGATATGTAATTAATACCAGTAATACTTAAAACAAGTAATTTCCATTCCTATGCAGATAATAAAAACAGGGGGGGAAAAAATCTGCATGCATTAAATTATTATTATTTTTTTTAATGATACACAATTAACAATTACACATTGCCTTATGACCACAACACGAACTTATTTTATACAGCGTATTATATCCTGCACATTAACTTCTCCCAATATTGACCAAAGCAACTTTTTTATTATTTATTCAAACCTTGCAATACTGTATATAAAATATAGTCATATATATTTGCTGCTGCGTGGATCCAGCATGCAATTTTTGGGGAAGGGGTGGTGCCTTAATTAATATATATGTTACCATGTAACATGTATAAAAAGGGACCCCATTTTCTTTGTCTTACTCTGTATAATCACTTGGAAACCTTCATCACATTTTCTAGTTGCTCGGAGAAGAATGCTCGGAAGGTTATAAAGAAATTATTAATTAACTTTCCTTTTTACAATATAAAAGAATTTCTTGGAACTGAGGTGGCAGTGTTTATAGATCACTATAAACAGCAAGTTGTTGTAAATTCTTAATATTTCATTGTTTATATTTAGGTTGAATTAATAATAACATGATCTTATCTCCTCACTATGTTTAGATGAACATTTTATGGATAGAATGTATATATATGTTTATTGTGTGTGTGCTTCGTCGGACTGATAAATTAATTGAATTGACTTGATCTATATTACTTATGTAATTCAAAGATTGAAATAAAATTCTTATTCTTATACCACCAAAAACCGAATTCGGGCAAAAGCCGAAAAAAATGAGCAAAACTAGTTTTGAGCATCAAGTTAAGCTCAAAACCCAAAGTAATCGATTATTTCGGGTTTTGAGCTTAACTTGATGCTCAAAACTAGTTTTGCTCAAGTCGAAATGAACAAAACCCGATGAAGACTTTTACATCGGCTTTTGTTCATTCCCATTTGAACAAAACTAGTTTTGCGTATCAAGTTATGATCAAAACCCGAAGTAAGATTTTATTTCGGTATTTGAGCAAAACTGTAGTTCTAAGTGCCACAACAGCAGTGCCTGTAGAAACAAGTAACGACAGAAGCAGAATTACTGTAAGCTAGCACACACAGACTATTATCTTACAGATAATTATTTACTTATCGATGAGTTGCATGCTTAATTTGACTGCAATGCAATTTATTTTTATACTGGAATTAAAATTAAAGCTTGATTATGTAGACATTTTTGGTCTGATTAGTATATAATTACAATAATAAAGGTGAAACAAATAATAAACAATACTGTAACTCTTTTTATGAACACTTTTCAACATTTTATTTTTATGTTTTATTTTTAAAATGAGCAAATATAGTTTTGCTCAAATTTTGTTAAGGGTAAGGTAACGCCACCAATGTTAAAAAAAGTCCCTCACACAAAAATTCTGAAAAAAATTTAAAATGTTCTCCTCTACACCCCCTATCAGTAGCTAAAATATCAGGTATACAAATTCGATCTAGTTTTTGAGTTATGAATTTTTAAAGTTGACTAATTTAACATGGTATTTCCATTTCTCCATGTTAAAGTAGTCAACTTTAAAAATTCATAACTCAAAAACTAGATCGAATTTGTATACCTGATATTTTAGCTACTGATAGGGGGTGTAGAGGAGAACATTTTAAATTTTTTTCAGAATTTTTGTGTGAGGGATTTTTTTTAACATTGGTGGCGTTACCTTACCCTTAAAAAGCCGAAATAAAATCTTACTTCGGGTTTTGATCATAACTTGATACGCAAAACTAGTTTTGTTCAAATGGGAATGAACAAAAGCCGATGTAAAAGTCTTCATCGGGTTTTGTTCATTTTGACTTGAGCAAAACTAGTTTTGAGCATCAAGTTAAGCTCAAAACCCCAAATAATCAATTACTTCGGGTTTTGAGCTTAACTCGATGCTCAAAACTAGTTTTGCTCATTTTTTTCGGCTTTTGCTCAAATTCAGTTTTTGGTGGTAACATATATATAAATCTCACAATGTATTTTGGGTGCTAGGAAGTAAAGGGGTTACACCTCCTATGTATCCTGGACCTTTGGGGAAGGGGGGGGGGGAAGGAGGGATCACCCCCATGAGCAACTGATTCACAATCGGGAATTCTCTTACAACTCAAATTTTAATTTAACTACTATATTATGATAGGGTACGTATTAACAATAAGTTTGACTTAGGTTTCAACTTTTTTAAGGGCATTGGGTGTAGCACCGGTAGTTGGCAACACTGACGTATCTTCACCATGTTCATTTTTGATCATTGCTCCTCGGAGTAATTTTTATGCTAGAGCTAAGCTGATTGCTGTAGTATCAAGATAATTAGTAGCCCAAGTGCACAATTTGGCTAAATAAAGCCTGATTTAAAGAAAAGTATTTTTTTTATATTCTAGAAAAATGCATGTAAATTTAAAAAATTACTAAAAAATACTTTTCTTTAAAACAGGCTTTATTTAGCCAAATTGTGCACTTGGGCTACTAATTATCTTGATACTACAGCAATCAGCTTAGCTCTAGCACAAAAATTACTCCGAGGAGCAATGATAAAAAATTAACATGGTGAAGATACGTGAGTGTTACCAACTACCGGTGCTACACCCAATGCCCTTAACTCAAAATTGGGGACTCTGAAGGGATTAATTAGAATGGGGACAAAGTATGCAACTTGCGCGCAAACCTGAAAACTGACGTAGAAACTCCTTAGTTAACACACAACAACTGCCTGGTATCATAGTTTGAGCGTAAAGGAGTGATTGTCTATAAATTTTAGTATCACGATCGAAATCACCGGGTTTAAATTTTCTACCCTAGCTTATAGTATCAGTAGATCTTAGGGGGTGGGAGGGGGGATGCCCTACACTGCATTGTTAAATTTGAAGTGCTGGGGTTTGATGGTAACAGTGAAGGCTCTCTGGAGGTGGGAGGGTGATCTCCTCCAGCCTGGATTCACCCTAGCTTGGGAGTCAGGGTACCTTTTGCTGATAAGTATTATGTATGAATACAGTACGTATATACGTAATAAGCTAATAAGAGACTGTCAGCTTCAAAACAGCTAGGCTCTTTGCACTTCCTGATAACAGCTACCGGTACATTCCTTATCGCAACACCTGAAAGGTAGACTTCATCATCAAGTGTAATTTACAGGCTTCGTCCACAGACCCAAAAGTCAAAAACATCACTAAATTCAATTCAGAAAGGGCAAATAGCTGGTTTTGAAACTGAATTTAAGCATAATAGAGTACATTTTGCAGTGTGCATAATTATACATCAGTACGCCAAATCTAATGCAAAAATCTAGGGAAGGCAACTCTGTGATTGTGGGACCATCACCATATAATGAGAGTTGGCATCGCGGTGACTTTTGATGTTGTTTGTGACTTCATTACACTTTTATTTCTAGCATTGTTCCCCAAAAATGCAGGAAAAGCGGTCATAAAACAACATTAAGTCATAAACAAGATCAAAGGTTTCCGCGCTGTCAACGCTCCTCATGAGTGCAGGCAGGTGGCTCATCATCGTGAGGGTCCCAGCCCTTCCATGCACGGAGTTGCCTCCCCGAAATTTTCGCAGTAGATTTGGCGTTAATTGGGTGTACATACTGATGTACAGTGTATTGTACGTATGTATATATATTCACATTATTACATACTTACAACTTTATTAAAAACTCTCAGGTTTTCTTTTCGCAGCCTCAGGAATGGAGACTCCTCCAGGTCCTCCTCCTCCTCGAGGTCCTCATTTTCATCATCCTCGTTTGCCATGTCTGCACCCTCCTCCCTCGGTGATGGAGACTCGATGGACTCGACCTCGTACTCCTCGAGGTCCTCCCATCCATCATACTCCTTTGCCATCATGTCTATTGTCTGCACAAAATTTAAGCAAAGAAGCAACAGGTGAACATGCAGGTCTATACATAAATCCCCGGGAACATCCTTTGGGGACGTTCACGAATTTTCACTTGCTATATTTCTATTTAATTACATGTTAATATAAACACATCTTAAAAAGTTTACTTAAAAAGTTTATAAAAGTTTGGAGTCCCAAAAGACATTGAAGGTGTTATGTAATGTACCAACCCCCATCCTCAAAGTTAACATTGCGGGATGGGGCACAGCACCCCCCCCCCCCCCCCTTCTCCAGAGCGGCGCACTGGATCGGTCCCTCTGACGTATATGTACCATTTGTATCATACTTTTTTTTTTTTTTTTTTACAAGGATACACCCCTATAAGAGCTTAACAGCTCGCGGCGGGGTAATGGGTCATAGTTGTATGCATGGTAATAGCTAGGTAGGGATAAGGTTCATAAGGTATAGCTATGCTTATATAGCTAGGGCGTATGATTATCACTTACATATATCAGTCTTATCACCTAATGAAAACTCTTGGAAAGGCGAAAAGCGAATGGCCGGCGATATTGCGATTAGCAGGAACGACGAATTAAGCAGGACAAATTAATTAAAAGTATAATAACTTCAATTTTTAAAGGGACGCAAAATATAATATGGTCCTTGAATGAGGTCCTGTGAACTGTGAAAGCTTCTGAACATCAAAAAATTTTGCTGCACATCATGCACATGCTTTACATGCTGCCAGCCAACTCCCAGCATGCTCCTGGAGCGTCATGGAGTAGGACCAAGGTACCTCTACAGAGTAGGACAAGGTGAAGGTGACCATGTGACCAAGGTGCATCTCCATCAAGGATCTTGTACATAGTTATGTTAGTCCTCGCATATTCGCGGGCAATATGCGGCCGCATATGCGCGCATATTCGCGAATATTGAAATTTGACTTTCCCGCCACAAAAATAGCAATTTTAGACTGGTTAAAGCTACAGTAAATGCTGCAGAGAGTATTTTCTTATTTTTCTTGGTATAATCCCTTGCCTAAGTAGTGTTTGGATTAAATTTGAGTTAATTAATCATGGAATTAAAGCAATTAATCGCGCGGCCTTTTAGGCTGCCGAGGTGCTCACGTGATTTTATTGCGCGCGGCCGCCATCTTGAAAGTATCTTTCGCGCATATGCGCGCATTTGCGCGCATATTTGCATGCGCATATTCACGGACCAATCTTCGCGCGAATTTCACATCACTGCATGGAGCGATGTCGAGCGGGGCTTTGCGGCGCGAGAAAAGCGCACTTACTTCAATCTCGCATGGTAGCCATGGTGGCAAAAAAACGCTCCCCGCAAGGCGAGGAAATTCCGAGCCTTTGATTGGCTATGGCACGCGATTTTCTCGCTTTCCACGCTCCATGATCGAGTCCATGGAAATGCCCTGTTCATGAAGCCACCTTGGCAGCCTTGAGTTGGAGCAGGGCAGTCCAAGGATTTTGTATACAAAATCCTTGGGGCAGTCTCACTGCCCTGGTTGCATGGAGTCAAGGGATTTTCTTATTTTGGAGTAGGATCTCGAAAAGTGCTGCCATATATCTGCTTTAACTTTTTCATGGCAAAAAATACTTGAAATTTAAAAGCCAAATTGCAGATTCAATATTACATATATATTTACATAATATTATATATATTTATACAAATATACATGATATATATAATCGATACATTTTTTAATATTCATTAATAAATAATATTTAATACACTTATGCACATATATATATATATATATATATATATATATATATATATATATATATATATATATATAATATAGTTGATATGTACATGCACCTATAATAATACTGCATCTCGTATTATATTATTACATGATAATATATATGTGCATAAGAGTGTATTATATTATTTAATTATTAATGAATATATATATATATATATATATATGTATATATTATATTATATATCAGTGGCGTAACTTTAAAATGTGGGCCCGGGAGCCGAAGGCCCGTAAGGGCCGGCCCATTCGCCGCGAAGCGGCGGCTTCAGGAGGTGGGGGGGGGGGGGGGGTTGAGGGACCCCGCCGGAGGCGAAAAAATTTAAGAAAAGTGGGCATGGCACTTTTTTTTTTTATTAAGAAAATTATATTTTTAATGAAATAAAAGATTTGCGCAACATTTATAAATTACTTGTTCATTTATATCTGCAGATCCGAAATATTTTGCATTCATTTCAGTTTTTTTGGGCAAAAAAAAAAAAAAAAAAAAAATGTAAGTTACTAATTAAAAATTTATCTATCTTGAATTAACAGTGAGCGTTCAGTCTACGTTCTATTTCCTTAAAAAGTTTTGAATTGAAAAGTTTATGCCATATATATGTGGCTGAAAAAATAATATTTTTGAAATATTTTAATTAAATGCATGCTTATACGGATGCTTTTTTTTTTTACGTATTTTACGTAAAAAATTTTTATTCATTCTATATAAATTATAGTAATTATATATTTAAAAAAATCCTGCCTAGTTTAAAAATTTTTTTTTTCACGCTAAATTGTAATTTCTTCAACGAGCTTAACTAAAAAGGCCCCCTTCGATGCACGGGCCCGGGGGCCTTGGCCCCCTCTGTAGTTACGCCACTGATATATATATGATATATATATATATATATAATTATAGAATTAATTTCTATATTTTCTGTGCATGCATGCATGTGTTAAATTTTGTGGTGTTATTAATATATAATTATATACATATATAATTATATCTTTTGCATCTTGTAGTTTAGAGCGGGGTAAAATTGAGTTTTTTAATTTTTCTAGCAAGTGGCCGGTACAATATGTCAGAGATCATTTTATTATTTAATATATACAACATTAAAAAATATTAAGATTTGAATTTTTAAAAATAATTTTAAATTAAATTATACAATTTCAATTTTTACCTCTGTTATCTGTTAATATATATATATGCAGTAATATATAATACTAAATTAATATATAATGCAAAGTTCAATCCATCTCTATATTGTTAATTTAATGAAAATAATTTACCATGCAGAGCCCCGTTTGCCAAAGTGCAAGATTAACCCTAAAATACAAAAAGTATTTTGGAGTTCTTGCATGCGTTCTTGCATGCGTTCTTGCACGTTGTTTCCACCTCCCACGGCGAAGACCAGGCGCGGATCCAAGGGGGGGGGGAAGGCGATTGCCCCCCCCCCCCCCAAAGGTTCCAAAATACATTGAAGGTGGTTACCATTTATCATACCCCCATCCGTCACCCCCATCCCACTCTAAATTTTAACATATATATTATTGCGGGATAGGGCACCGACCCCTCACCTCCCCCCCCCCCCCAGCCGCAAGCTGGATCCGCCCCTGGCGAGGACAAGGGGTTAATTAGCTTTAATTATGGGAGGTACCGGAGAGTGCGCGCACGTACTGTTCAGTTGTGATTGTTCTTTAATTTATAATATAAATAATTATTAAAATATAATTAACAAATTAAATATTTTTATTTGATGCCATATATGCCATATATGATGCCATGAGATATATGCCTGTGACCTGCGACCTCTCTATATATTTTTTAGAATACATTTGTTGATAACATTTGAAGAAAGGAAACGAACAACAAACAAACGTTGCATGCAATTCTGCAAAGGATATTGTTTTGATTTGCGTAAAACGTCTGGGGATGTTTGGGCGATCTAGCTTGCGGGCTTGCGGGAATGTTTGCAAGGTCCCCGGGATATCCATGTGGTCAATGCTCAATTGTTTGTCAAAATTCAAATTACTCACCGCACCCATGATACCATATCATGGTATCATAATATGTACCATATGTATATTATATATATATATATATATATATATATATATATATATATATATGGGTGGGCATGGGTTTGAATTTTGACAGACATTTGACATATATATCAAATTACAATCAGTAAAAGCAATGTTTGTGAAAAGACTAGCTACTATATATATAATATATATGTCTATCGAAATTCACCAAAACAAGACTATATAGCTTATAAATTGATAGATTATAGATTCTAATTATTCTGTTACAGAAATAAAAAAAACATATATTTAAACTCCCAACGACAGATCAATTATTATTCCAATTTCCTAACTGTTAGGAATCAAAAAGCTCAAGATATTATTATAAACCTGAGTTTTACAGTATTGATGCTATGAAAAATAAAAATTGGTGTCTGCCTCAGCTTGATAGATCCAATTTTAGAAATGTGTTAACTCGCCAAGCTGTTCATGGCTTCCACCATCTATATAATTTGTAGATCTTCTGGTTATCATAAAGCTAAACAATCTTGTATGTAATTGTGTAATGAATACTGCTCATGAGGATGTAGCCAATATACCATTAAAATACATGTTAAGCCTATCAGCGATTATGCTAAGGGAGACTTAATATAATCTCTACAATGATTATCATATAATATTCACAAGCACCAAGTTTTTTTAATGTAACTGTTTTTTCAATAAAATTAACTGTTAATGTCTATTGTATATTTTATAATTGTATATATGTGTGCAATGTGTTTATACTAACAATTAAGTAAGTTTTGTTATTATATATGTATATATGTGTATTTTCTAATAATGCAAAATGTACACTTTTGTGTTTAATAAAAGATTTATATATATATATATATATATATATATATATATATATATATATATATATATATATATATATATATATATATATATATATATATATATATATATTACTACTATCGGAACCAAAAAGGTGTGCCCCTGAACAGCATAAAACTCCCATAAGGAGAGGGGCACACCTTTTTGGTTCCGATAGTAGTATAAAATTATTACATATAATAAAATTTAAAATTGATGTACGTAAAATAAAAATATTTGTATATGCGCATTTATAGAAATAAAGGGCGCGATTCACGAAGAGAGTTATCCACTTCTCTCTGCAGGTTATCCAGGTTTCTCACTAACCACGTTTAGTGTCATTGAATTAGGCTGGCGCTAACCACGGTTGTGAGAAAGCCGATTGGGTAACTTTCTGGTTATATCTCTTTCGTGAATCGCATCCAAAATAAGATTCAATAAATTTAAAAGTTAAATGAAGCGTTGTAAAAATAATGCATTTCAATTTTATATATATATATATTAATTATTATAACAACATAATAATTATAACATGAAAATATTTTTATAGTCAATTCTAACATTATTCTAACAAAGTATCATAATATATAAATGGCACAACGCCAAGATTCTCCCTCAGTCCCGCTGATCTCCGCTGTTTTTCGAGTGTCGTCATCGTCGCTTGCTCTCCGCCTGCGCCGAGCATTGCATGACAGCAATTACGTCAATTACCTCGCGGGGTCACGTGACCACCGAGACCAATGGCTGCATGTGCTGCACAACCAATCCTTACCGCGGATACGTCATCGCGAGAGGCGTTACCCGCGAGATTAATCAACTGCTCGACTATAGGCTCTATCGAATAAAACGCTTGATCTTTGTATGACTTTTATATAAATATAGGGGCTATACAAAGAACTACTATTGTCATGGTTGATTATTATTATTATTATTATTATTATATGATTTAATTAATTTTTTTAGCTGGTATTGAGCTGCAGTAGTATTAAGCGTTATTTAAAAATAAAAACAAAATAAACACAATTTAAAATTGCTTTTTGGTACAGTTTATAATATTTTTTCATTAAGATATATGACGCGCTTGATTTCCCGAAAAATGTTTTCCACGAAAGGATAATTATACTCTATACTACAATTTTTGTATAATTATTTTTCTGTAATGCTAAGCTTGATAATAGCAAAAATAAATAATTAATAGTATATTAATTGTTTAAAAAATTATATTATTTATACGTAAAACTTCTTTTAAAGGGGTATAATTATGCTAATCTAAATATTACTAGTGTTTTTAGCACACGGACAAAAATTTTTAATAGTAAAGGTCGGTAAAAGCGCCATTTACCAGGACGTTTGTAATATTTTACCGACATTATTACAATGTATTCTGTAAAAACTGAAGACAAAGGATTGTAAAATGGTTTTTGAAGAGTGTTGGTAAAAGTTTAACATTTTTGCTTTGCAATGCCATTTTTACCAACCTAAATCTGTGATTTTAGCACGCTTCCTTTTTGCAACTTCAAACTTTGCAAATCTAGCCCATTACGTTCTTAAAATTTACCAACTTGTTTAAAGAGTGTTGGTAAAAGTTTAACATTTCTGCTTTGCAATGCCATTTTTACCAACCTAAATCTGTGATTTTAGCATGCTTCCTTTTTGCAACTTCAAACTTTGCAAATATAGCCCATTACGTTCTTAAAATTTACCAACTTAGTTGTTTTATTCAAAAATGTCCGTTAAATTTAAGCAAACTTCCTCACATTTTTGACGCGTCCTTGATGAGTGAGGTTGTGCTGAAAGTTGGGCTACCGTGTTTAATACGTTTAATTTAAATAGTTCTTCACTACAATTAAGTATCGTCAAGATTTTTCGTCATTACTTCATCGCCGTGAATATCGGATCATATTAAGGTAAGCATAAATTCATAGTGTCAGTTACTCATATGATTATTTGATTATATTTATCTCCTCGATTTCTCTTTCTGTGTCTCTGTCAGTATTTATTTTCTTAAATACATGTATCCTCTAGTGACTATATACAGGATAATATTATGAATTTAAGAAAATAAATCTTAGTGCGAAGTGTTTTTGATTACTATGGCGCTATGCAAATTATTAACCATTTCTAAAATATCATTCATGAATGCCCTGCACCATTTAACATAAGTTTACCGAATCAATTCATATTCATACTAATTTTGCCGTATATTAATTATAAATAAATACATGGTATACGTGTTACAAGAGGTTTTAACATTGGTTTATTATTTTTCGCTTCAGTTGGTTTTAAAAGTAACATTGTATTTTGAGTATTTTCTCATAGAATATTGCGTGCACCTTGCTAGCTCTAATAACAAATATTTACAGCAATGACGCGCCTACCGAAGGTGTCTGGGTGCTGTGGACGATCGACTCATCATTGTACGTGATGCATCCGCGATACATCTCTGCATTAACACACCACGATTGGAAAAGTTATTCCTCAAACCATTACGTCAACGAAAGGCAAGCCTCTCTTCACTCCAAAGGATGGGACTATCATCGGTCTGTGTACTGTAGCAAGGTGATAATCATTCTCGGTGTTCGACTTGAAAGTTGAAAGTGATTCTTAAAACTGAAGTGACTTTTATACAACTATTAACTGCTATTTTTTATAGTCATTTAAATCTCTTGATACTTGCTTTTTTCTCTCTTGAAAAAAAAAAATATATATAATATATATTATTACCTAATTTGTATGCTGTCGTAAATAAATAAAATATGTTACATAATATGAAACAAATTTTATCATACCTTTTTATTTATCAACTATATATTCCATGATGAAGCATTTAAGTTTATTTGAGTTAAAGAGTGTAATAAAATATAATGAAATCTGGTATAGATCGAGAGTGCATGCATGTGTGAAATAATTTCACAAAGTAATTTTTACATATTAATTTATAATTTTTTATGCATTGTAGTTCTTTTGTAATAATACTAATATTTTCTATCAATGTTACAGTGTATAATATCATTTCATGTTCATTATATTTCAATGTAAGCAAATTATTCAACGTAAAATTTACAAGTATGAAAATAGTAATAGCTACAAATAAAGTAGGCAAAATTTCACCCAATTAAAGAGTTAACTTTAGAGGATACAAGATAGTAAAACTTGGGACATTAGGTCGGTAGAAAATACAAATAGCAAAATCAAGTCGGTAAAATTTTACACGTCTAAGTAGAATAGTTTTACTATTCGAAATCTTTAATATTTTACCGACTTAATGTGTAGATTCGTGTTAACACATTAAGGTTGTAGTTTTTACCGACCCGTTTGTATGATTTGAATTACAATGTTGGATAGGGAGTTTTTACCGACTTCTTGGTTCATGGGTTTTAGCTCGAGCTAAGTCGGTAAAATTCTACAACCTCTTTGTGAGAATTTATTTCCGTGCACAATTGAAATTACAAAAATGATTGTGTGTGCCTGTGGAGCATCGATATAAATTTTTAAATATAGCTTCACTTCATTACTTGTAATATAATTATAAATATTTAACAAAATATAATTGTTTGTTTTTTTAATATTTTATATAATTATACTAGTATGTACATACACTTTGAGCTTTGAGTGCACTAGTATATTTATATTATTGCCTCTCGTATTGAGTATTGAGTATTAATCTATTAATTTCGACTAATTTTAAAGGATATATAGTGCAAGTGCACTTTAGTGTTTTTTAGTGCACTTTCAAAATTCAAGGATGAAGTAAAATCAATAACAATGATGTAATGTGCATTTACGTGCGTATAAATAGTTTTAAAGGTTCAATTCTCCAAAGCTCTTAAAATATTAATTATATATGTCGTATATATATTATATATAAAATTAATATATGTACGACGCAAATGCACATAAGCAATTGTACTGCATATTCAAAATTTATTAAAGAAAAAAAAATGCTATACAAACCAAATATAATCAAATTTAGATTAACATTTAAAGAAAAATAAAGTATAGAATTATTAAAAAAATTGGGCAATAAAAATGCAGATTTCTTCGAGCGTCGACCCGATCGCGTTCAGAGTCAAACTAGATGCGGACGCTGCACTGACTCCTCATGGTCGCCTTCAGTCCATCCAGGTTCCGTCACCCCGCCTGCCTCCAAGCGTTGTTCTGCAATACCAGCAAAAGGTGTGCATAGTTAATCTTAATGTGTGTTTAAAAAAGGGTATAGGCAGAGGTCTAATTTATAATGGCAAGGTTCACTTTTGAACTGAACTATCTCTAATAACAATTAAGGGAACAGAGGGAACTTTCCCAAGAGAGGTGAGTACAGGAAAGGTGTTTTCCAGACAAAGTCATTTATCCATTAATAACAGCATTTGCCTCAGAATTGCATTTGCAGTAAGAAGAAGTTGAAACCTCAGCAGTTAGGAAATGTTATAGGATGTTCAGTATTGACAGCAAAACCATCATTTACCTCCCAAATGCATCACGAGGCCCTGATTTAGTGGTAAAACTCCATGACCCCCATCTCTGCTTCTCTCATTGGATCAGGTTGAACCTGTCTTTCAATTATAGTAGCCCGATATTTTGTGCAGTTTTAGTAATATAATTTTTTTTAGTGTAAGTTACTATCAGTGGCGTAACCATGCAGGATTTGTGCAAGGGGGGGTTCCTCAGGAGAAAGATTGAGAACACCCAACTGGGGGGTTTGGGGGGCGTAGCCCCCCAATAGCCCGCCGCAGGCGCGATTTTTTTTAAGGACACGCCCCTTTTTTAAGGAAAAATCATGAAGAAATACTATTATATTAGAGAATAAAATATATGGCCTGATGCAATTTTTTAAACATTTTATATTTTTTTCACCCCATTTTTCAATTTCTTTTCAAAACGTGCGTAATAAATAAAGCTTTTAGTAAATCATTTTAATTAAATCAAGTAATTCATGTAATCACTTTTATATTATTTTTATAGAATGTACACGACGTGTCATTTAATTTGATTTTTAAAATTTATTTAATATTCCAAGTTCACATCATTAAAATACTGTAAAAAAAAAAAAAAGTAAATTGCTTCTCTTATTTTTGTTAAATTTTGTCTGCACCGTGTGGAGCAACCAATTAATTAAATGAAAGTGCAGCACACGTGAGAGCGTTTTAATTTATACAATAGTAGTTATATGCATGCAGTTTGTAAGGGAAATAAAACATTTATTTATAAGTTGCATTTTTTCCTGTTAAAATTAGAAACTAACTTATAATTTGTTCATTTTAAAGAAAAGATTATTTGATATCCCCTAAATTTCAATTTTTCATTTAACTTTTTATTTTCAAATTTCTATAATTTTTCCTTTTTGCTTCTTATATCCATTCATTACTGGATCTTCATGGGGGGGGGTTTAAACCCCGACCCCCCCCCCCCCCCCCCCGTGGCTACGCCACTGAGTTACTATACGATTAGGAAATGGAGTATCGACCTCAATTTTTTTTATTGCAGAAATGGATAGAGGGTGTAAAGTTATGTTACCCTGATTTTTTTCAGATTTTTTAGGGACCGGGAACTATTTTTAAAAAATTAATGAAAGTCCTTTTTGTGACGTCACGCGGCGGCAAGTCCTATCTTTTTCTTAAGGAGCGGCGTCTCGTGACGTCACGAAAAGGAATTTCAATAATTTTTTAAAAATAGTTCCCGGTCTCAAAAGAAGCTGAAAAAAAATCAGGGTAGCATAACTTTGCACCCTCTATCCATTACTGCAATAAAAAAAATTGAGGTCGATACTCCATTGTGACGTATTAATTATGTGTAAATCCTAAACTTGCACTTAAATCAGGTTCGGCGACAAACCTAATGTTTTAGTACAATTAATAGTTAATTATTATTAAAACTATAATTAATTACACTTAATTTTAATTAAGTTAAAATTTTAAAAAAAATTATGAAAGAAAGAGAGAGAGAGAGAGAGAGAGAGAGAGAGAGAGAGAGAGAGAGAGAGAGAGAGAGAGAGAGAGAGAGAGAGAGAGAAGAAAGGAAAAGAACCAGAAAAATAATTTCAGAACGTCAAATAGAATGAAAAAATGACAGTACATGATGTATTCATGCTTGAAGCTTGCGCTGTGTTTATAACTAATTTACTGTTGTTTAATTTAATTTTTTTAAATATACACACCTTTAGATCGCAGTTGACTAGGAGCACCCGTACACCACCCTGTTGAAGAAACGCCTGGCTGCGGACACGGCGACCTGGACGCCGTTGTAGCGCCAGATGATGATCTCGCGATCGTAACCTCGCATTTCACCACATACCTCCTGCGGCGCCAGGATAGAAAATCCCATTATATTTATCTGGCACTTTAGGCAGTGCTGGCTCAATATGAGGCGCTTGCTCCTCCCTACTGACAGGAGAATAACCCCGCAGTTTTTGCAGCGAGAGCATCCATGGTTTACGATCGCTGATGAAAATCGGAACATCGTAGAAATGATGTGCGCAACTGGCAAGCACTTCAATTTAAAGCAGAGAAATGTGAGGGGAAAGTAATGAGTAATGTGGAAGAGAAGGGGAACCTCACTATTAAAAAAATACAGTACACGGTATGTTATGATGGATCATTTTTGTACTTGATAAGCCATGATAAATAATAGTGACATGGATACAGTTCAGTTGTGGAGTGTCCCCCTCTCTTTCTTCCCCGTGCATCGTGCATGCCCTCTAACCCTCCCCTCACTAGACGTTCTAAACTGCATGCATCTGCAAAAATGCAATTTCGCATTCTATACACTACGTTTACATGACGGTGTTTGATGCGTATTCGTTGACGACGCCTCATAAGAATAACATTATCCGTCGTCAACGAATACGCATTAAACACCGTCATGTAAACGTATTATAGTGATTGGGTGTTAAAAAAAAATATAAAAAGATAAAACAAAAATGAAATAATAATTATATTATTAATATTAATGAAGCTTAAGGTTAGCATCGCAACCAAAACAATATCTGAATACTGTGTTAAGGGTAAGGTAACGCCACCAATGTTAAAAAAAAATCCCTGACACAAAAATTATGAAAAAAATTTAAAATGTTCTCCTCTACACCCCCTATCAGTAGCTAAAATATCAGGTACACAAATTCGATCTAGTTTTTGAGCTATGAATTTTTAAAGTTGACTAATTTAACATGGGATTTCCATTTCTCCATGTTAAAGTAGTCAACTTTAAAAATTCATAACTCAAAAACTAGATCGAATTTGTATACCTGATATTTTAGCTACTGATAGGGGGTGTAGAGAAGAACATTTTAATTTTGTTTCAGAATTTTTGTGTGAGGGATTTTTTTAACATTGGTGGCGTTACCTTACCCTTAATATATAAATATATAGAATATAATATATATTATAATATATATTATATATAATATATATAATATATATATTATATATATATATATATATATATATATATATATATATATATATATATATATTAAATAATGTGATATTGCACCTCGATTGTCTGTGCAAGGAAACTTTGGCGATTTAATTTCAAATTATTTTTTATCATAAAACCAAATTTTATATTCAAAAAAATAATAAAAAATATAATAAGTTTATTCTTCAATCACTTCCAAACTTAGCAATGCAATACGTAATATTCATATAATAATAATAATAATAATAATAAAAATGCACATTTTAGCAGATGTAATAATAATAATAGATGTGATATAATATATAAGTTTTTAAAGTTGTTTATTAATTTAATTACTAAACATATGTTTTATTTTACACTTTTTTAATAATATTAATTATAATATTGCATGGCTAAACACAGAGTTTCATTAATTTATTTGATTTATTGACAGAATTTTAAATCTTTTGAAAGGTAACTTACGTTACGGTATTACACGATACAATTTTTCTGATTATTGTATACAATTTTTCCTTACAAGAAAATTTATTCTCCATTTGTTTGTATTGAGAGGAAATTTTCTTGCAAGGAAATATTGTATACAATATTCAGAAAAATTGTATCGTGTAATATAGGCTAAATTTAGTGTTAGTCTAGCCCTCCCCTCACTTGCTATACGCTGCATGCATCTGCAAAATGCAATTTTACATGAATTTAATAAAAAAAAACTGCTAAAGCAATTAATGAATTAAGGTGAAGACTATAAATTAATAAACGTAACCAACTAAAATACATTATATATTATTATATACTGTATGATTGATCAGATCGAATATGAAATATAATATATGATACAAGAAAACTTAATGATGATTTGATTTCTTAGTATTTTTAATTTTTCATTAAATTCAATTCTTTAAGCAAAACATAATACAAATATTAACAATTTTGTTCTTCAATCATGACTTCAAAATTTAACTATTGATGCAAGACATATAAAAAAATTATGTAATACAAAAAGGCCAATTTAAGCATCAGATACAAGTATATTTTGATATTAAAATTTCTATTCTTTAATTACTAATTAACGATTTTACTGCTAAAAAATACACACTATAATATGTCTATATATTATATAGTATATATATACATACGGTCCATGATTTTTTATTTCAAATTAGTAGCAATTCACTGCATCATTTCATACCATTTAACAGTGATATATAAAGTGTGGGCCTCTGTTTACATTTTTGCACCTGCATGGTTACAAGTGTCGTATACATAGCCTCTTCGAAAGTATGAGCGTATATTTCTATATTATTATACCGTATGTAGTTGCTATGCAATAGTCGTGATGAGCTCAAAACAAAATACGATTTTTTTTACTTGTAGCTAGTATACACTATATAGAACACTGTTTATCCCATGCAGTATAATACACATTTTAAAATTATTATAATTTAAATTATTTTCTGTTTTCGTGTATGTGGAAACTGTATGTTTATGTTTGAGAAGTAAAATGTATTTTACCACAACAGTCTTGGCAGTACATTCACCTTTCATTTGAGTATTTTATAAAATCACACGATGTAGCTTATCGCTATCGGGCTGCGTCACCCGTCTGCACCTGCATGGTGTTTACTTCAAGCAAGTGCAGCAGCAGCTCCAAAGGTTGCATGCATGGTGACAGTAAATTTTGCGTGGGAGAGGTTGTCGATTGTAATTAAATTATTATAAACAGTACGTGCTTCATATCGAATACTATATACACATGGGTTGTCTTGGACGGACCCGAAGGCCCCACTGTATTAGTACTTATATTATATTATATAGGTGCGGTTAGGTGCAAGAATGGGTTTACCTAAAACTCGCCGCAATATAGATATATATTTTCTATTCTATTATATTCCATTTTTGGGAAAGAAGCTGTAATATATTAATTATATATAAAGTGGTGGCGCCCCGATCCATTCTCCTCAATTTCTATTTTTCAAGGAGCCAGGAGACTAGGAAGGTCGGTCCCCGGTACGCAGTTTTATGTATACTAGATCGTAAGGTCGGACAGACCCTTCATATATTATAGTCAGTCCTAATTCACGTAATACCTCTCACAACGTTAACCACTGCATGTAAGATTACAATTGATGCGTGATGCCAAATATTATGTAAAGACGTTATAATAATTTTCTTAAATATTCTCCATTGTATATTTTTTACACACAGTTTATTATTTTTTTCATTCTATTGTTTTTGTTTTTGTTTGTTTTTTTTTTCTTAATAAAATGTAATCTTGTACACATTTACTACGATTTTAGAATTTCATATTATTATAGATTATGCATATTATATACAAAGTCTATATAATATACGATCATATATACTTTGTATGGAATTTGGAATGCATGATTGACATGATTCATTGATATTTATTGATTAATATTTATTATATAAAGGTTATATTATAACTATATATGGAATTGAAAACGTTAACATGACAAATATTACAAATAATGTGATCACCTCATTCATTATCGTCTCGACGTCAGCACTATAAATACGCTGCACGTGTAAGCGACATCGTGTTCCATGACTCATAATACAACCTTTCCTATATGTTATCTAGCGTAGACTGAAATAAAATGCAAAATAATCAAATAAGTAATAATAAAAAAAGAACTCGGTAAAATGATAACATGTAAACCAAGCTCTGTCAGTCTGTCAGTCTATGCATGTTTGTTGTTTGTGCACGTATGTACGTACGCAGATCCCATGACAGTCTTCCTGCATGATAACCATTGCTCGATTAACGAGAACCGGCCCTTACTGTCGTTAGAAGGACTTACAGAGGGAAAATTTAGAAAACATTAATTTTACTCGTAACAAAAAGTATATTTCAAAATAATCCAAAACACTTTTTTTTTTTTTTTCATGTCTTGTCAAATAAGTATATAATTTGTCAATAACCGTTGATATTTTATAAATTGATATCATATATGGTTCCATGTACTTTCATATTATACACCAGCCTTTGGCCCTTTGTAATCTTCAAGTGATTATTTCCAAAAAATTAATAAAGTTCGAAGAATACACATCAATATAAGATTTTTTCTTTTTAATTTAATAAATAATCTCCGAAATAATAATATTATATAACATACTAGATAGTATATTACTTTCCAACAATTCTAACATATATAACATTCGTAACAATCGCTTGATGCTGTAAATGATGTATATTATTTAATTTAAAGAGAAAAAGCTGAAAAAGGAAACGGTATGTTATCCCATTTTGGTTATACTGCAACGACATAACGGCTTTGAATAGTAAAAGTATATTTATTAAGTCTATTAAACACTATTAGTATTGGTTACTGTTATAATTCATAATTATTTATTGCTTTTCAATTGTACAACAATATAAGCACGTCAGATACATAATCACAGTAAAAGTTAAAGATCGTCAAGTCACTATCACACAACAAAAACAAACAAACATAACATTGGTACAACAAAAAAATTGCACATTGTCATAAATAATGTTCCAGCTAATATACAACTAATTAGGCACTTTTCATAAGATGAAACATATAATATACTTTAGATAATATCAGTATATAATTCTAAATTGTTATATATTTATAAAAACATTGTCGCACCAAGAATATTATGAGCAAATATAAAACACACCATCCGGTATATATAAGTTATATAAGTTATAAGGTTTATTTTAAATCTGTGTTAATTATTAATATACTACACAAATATGCCACTATTTTTGTGGGATCAACTGCTTCCCAAGTTAGATAACATTACACATCCACATGAGTAAAATTATTAACGAAATTATTGTATGGAAAACAGATGGAACCATCTTAATTGAACTGTTACATGCAGATATTAATTAGTATAGCATATAATATTACAATAATATAAATTAAATATAATACATAATAGAATACTTATTGGCCAATATTGGCCAATTTAATGATTTGTTTACCATTTCTTCATTTCACTTAAGTTTATTATACCATTAATAATTTATGAAGTGTCAAACTTAAAAATGTAAACAAATTAAACATAAATAATAACAAAAAATTACGTTATAACAATAAAAAAATTATGAATGCGTAAATACTATACAAAAAAACAAAAAAAAAATCA
The DNA here is from genome assembly GCA_949825025.1 of Siphlonurus alternatus. Lineage (NCBI taxonomy): Eukaryota > Metazoa > Arthropoda > Insecta > Ephemeroptera > Siphlonuridae > Siphlonurus > Siphlonurus alternatus. The sequence goes on along the minus strand of OX463788.1, from coordinate 62,640,526 downwards.
ATTACATGAAAAATGTCATCATAGTAATGAAAAAACGTTTTCAAATTTGACGTGATGTCAGCAGCTGAAAAAATGTATAAAAAATACAGGAGGAGAGTGACCTTTGCGCCACGTTAAGTGCTATAGTGAAATTTATTTTCTATCCCCTCCGGAAGTAGCATAAAAGCAATTCATAGCGTACCATAGCCTACCCAGACTTCAAGTGTGACCCGGTGGCAAAAAAATGTTCTCCATTATTTTAAACCATCATGTTTCATGTTACAATTTTTTATTTTTTTCTTATAAATTCGCTATTAATTTGAAAAAATTTCATATCCTCCATTTAGGGATATTCTGATGAAGTTTTCCATAGGAAAATTTGTCTTTAGTGCTGAAAAAGATATTTATTTATTATTATTATTATTTTTTTTAGGTGTAGGTTGGACAGTGGCTCACTGTGGGTACAAAATCAGCCGATTTGAAACCTCCATATCTAAAAATAGAACGTACACTTCTCAAAACTGCCTCAGAATTTGTAGTCGCGTACGTGGCGGCAATCTAGCAACCCCCTCTCCTTGAGAATACAAAAGAGGAGAAAGCGTGAGAGAACAAAAACAACAACAAAAAACGTCTCGTTTCTCGTTCATAATTTTATGATGGTTATAAAGTTTATTTAATTTATTTTTCGGACTGCTGCCCACAGTATCCAGTGATGTTACATTTTTAGTTGAACGCAGTGTATACAATAAAAGTAAAATGTACCAATAATATTCATATTTATTATTTACATTAAATAAGGTTTTCTGACGAGGGTTCATTATAATAAATGGTAATTGAATCTTACCGGACTGTTTCCACTCGTCGATTTTGTTGTAGTACGTCGAGAAACTTAAGCACTGAATTATAATGTTAATGTTTTTATTATTATCACTACACTTCATGTGCACCTGTTTTCTTTATTAGCTTTCGGGAATCATCTGTCCCCATCCTCGGATAAATCGAGACTAATGATTTCAAAAATTATGTTTACTACGTTGAAGGGGTGTGTGGAGGAGGAAATAGGAGTAGGGGAGGGGGGGAGGGGAGGTTTTCTTGACTTTGCTTTACTATGTCCGTCGCCTCCTTGTCGGCGGCCTCCTAGGAGGTCCCGTATGGAGGATGAGAGGCGGGGGTGCATGCCGCGGAGCCGCCGCGGTAAGTATGATGTGTGACGGTTGGGTCGGCGTCTTGTTACCTAGCGTTCGGGCTCGGGGTAGCAGCGTTTTTTGTGTAAAAGTTTTATGACTTCTACGTAAAAGAGGGAGCCACATTTTTTGCAAGAGCTAGGTGGCTTGGCTGGCTAATTGTTTTGCCTACCATCGCCATGCAGGCCGCTTCATGTATCTTTCTTTTCTTCCAATGCTTCTCATAGCCGATGACTTTTACATTATCCTACTTCATATGATGTTTATTTTCCATAACATGTTCCGCTATTTTTGAGCTGTTGATTTCTTTGTTTTCGACTTTTTTCTTATGTTCTTTTATTCTAATTTCTACTCCTCTTGTCGTCTCTCCTATGTATTCTTTGTCACAATCGCCGCAGGGGATAGAGTAAATACAATTTTTTTGTGTTTCTTTTTAATTCTTTTGGTTTTGTTTTTGTTAATCGGCTTTAGAGAGTATCCTTTGATGAGAAGGCTGTTCTAATGTTAAATTTTTTACTAATTCTTTTGATTTTTCCTGATAGTCCTTTTACATAGGGAATGACTATTATATTGTTGTAAGGGGCTTTGTTTGTTGTTGTTGTTGTTGTTGTTGTTGTTGTTGTTGTTGTTGTTGTTGTTGTTGTTGTTGCTGATGTTGTTGCTTTTTATTTCTCTCGTTGATTTTTCTTTTTATTAATTTTTCAGGATAATCATTGCTCTTTTACGTAGAAGTCATAAAACTTTTACACAAAAAACGCCGCTACCCCGAGCCCGAACGCTAGGTAACAAGACGCCGACCCAACCGTCACACATCACACTTACCGCGGCGGCTCCGCGGCATGCACCCCCGCCTCTCATCCCCCATACGGGACTTCCTAGGAGGCCGCCGACAAGGAGGCGACGGACATAGTAAAATAAAGTCAAGAAAACCTCCCCTCCCCCCCTCCCCTACTCCTATTTCCTCCTCCACACACCCCTTCAACGTAGTAAACATAATTTTTGAAATCATTAGTCTCGATTTATCCGAGGATGGGGACAGATGATTCCCGAAAGCTAATAAAGAAAACAGGTGCACCTGAAGTGTAGTGATAATAATAAAAACATTAACATTATAATTCAGTGCTTAAGTTTCTCGACGTACTACAACATAATCGACGAGTGGAAACAGTCCGGTAAGATTCAATTACCATTTATTTATTATTTACTTATTATCAAGTGCATGCAAGTATAGCTCGATCATTATTTCACTGACATTTAGTCGTGGTGATTATCAGAGAAATTTCTCAATATCCCTGACAAACATCTCTAAATAACACTATCTTTATTTACCATCATTAAATTTATAGTTCTCTCTGTTACAATTAAATTTAACCCAGCGCTTCAGTACAGGAAATAATAATGTTGGATGCAGCCACCCGCAACACATATCAGCTCAACAGGTTGCATACTTGGCAGGCGCAATGCAATTTTATTGCTTTTTGATCAATCGTATTTACATAAAATGAAATAACAATATAATTAAGCCATACAAGTGCAGTAAATTTAAAACCTGTGTATAATCATACAAATGCATCTATTGGCACCATCCAATGACAAATAAAGTAATTAACTGCTATGTTCGTTTGTATAACACGAGGAATATAAGTAAATTTATTGTAAATTGTAAAATGCAGAGTTATTATGGGTTTGGTTAAGAAACTTAAGAATAATTTTTTTAATTAAAATATTTCTTATCTTATAATTAATTAATCAGTCGGTTATAAATTTATAGATGCATGATTTATTTCATTTGTTTATTTATAGTACATAATGAAATTATATATTATGAGGAAATATTTCACCATATTATACCATTTATAACATGCACTGAAAATTTAAAAGTGGAAGTCGCAGTGGTGCCATATTTTTCACAGGAGTTTTGGAATTTACTTTTGAGAGCTTGTATGAGACTGCCTTTAAAAATCGTCTCTTTTTATAAGAGCTATATTTCTTATCATATCATAATTCATAATCACACAAGGCCGAGAATTCCGAGGAACATTTTTTTTAATTTTTTAATAAAAAAGTTATTATGTGGTGTAAGCCCTAGTAAAATATTTTCTTAATAATGGACAATATATAGTTGAAATTGTTGACAAGATATTTTTCAAGGGAAAAATTAACAAATATTTTTAATCATTTCTATTAACATATTTAAATTAAAATGATTTAAAGAAAACAAAATTTTATGAGTACAATATCATAATATCATAATCAATTATTTTCTCTAAGACTCTAAAACAGTGTAGATTGCCCTATTTGAGTACATAAAATATTTCACAAATTTTGCAAAGAAATAACAATAACAAAAAAATAAACACATCTTCTTGATGTCCATTCCCTGAAACAAAACGACTTTAGTTTGGTTGTATAACAATAACAAAATTTCTTATAATTTCATTTAAATTACTATAATTTTAAGTTCCAAATTTCATTAAATTTATTTAATTTTAATTATTAAAAATGCAAAGTGATTTAATATTTTCACTAACTTAAAAACAAGATTTGGTAGCATGATAATATTATAGAGAGATGAGTTTGGAGATTGGACTGAGACGCCTGACCCAAGGGGCATGGCCGTCCTTTCAATAATTATTTAAAAATAGTTCTGGGTCTCAAAAAAATTTTAAAAAAATCAGAGTAGCATAATTTGGTACCCTCTATTCATTTCTGCAACAAAAATTTTTCATGTAGGTTGTCCATTATTGCCATCTTCCGTCTTATTTAATACCTTTACCCTTTTCCTTACAATTATATGTAATATAATTATAAATATATGAAAATAAAATTACACAATATATTAATTATTATAGTTATTATATATGTAGAGTGATACTAGTCAAACGAGAATTAATTTTAAAAAATGAAAGAAACTTAAGGAAGTATAATAAAAGTAATGAATACCATTTCTTTACGATTTTTGAGAAAAGTAATAAAATTCTGGAGCATAATTCAATTTAATAACCTTTCTCAAGAACAAAACAGTCAAGACGGAGGAAGGGGGACTGGGGCGGGTGCAGTCATGCGCGCATGCTCATACTGCTGAAACAGTCAAATTTACAAAATATTCCCTCTGAAAATATCTGGAAGTTTCTGGTTTCCTATTTGTATTTCAGCGTTACAAGTTTACTGATTTTTAAATTTTGTATCATTAGGTTTGTTTGTAAACTTTAAATTATAGGTATGTTTTCTGCACTCGATTTCTTTATGCATTTGGGGATGACGTCGATGCGGTGTACGGAGCCTGGTGTACGAAAGTACAAGCAAATTTATTTCTTTAATTTTAATCACCTTTTTTAATAATTTGCTTAATATACATATGAATTTTTGTTCTAAAAATATGCCATGGTGTTACTCATTAAGAATAAAATTTCCACATGATAAATATTTTTTTTTACAATCTTCTACCTTAATTTTTGTCTTTGGGCTGCATACAACACTCCATATAAATATGAACGTATACCTTTTTGAATATGAGAGAGCATTAATGACTTTATTTTTTTCTCAATTCTTTGTATTTTAATCTGCCATTACTATATAGCTAATTAATTTTACGCTCTAGAAATTGAGCATTGTTAGACTAATTTTTAATTTACCGTTGAAAATCTGAAAAATATTAACATTTATGGCGCACAAAATTCATAGAACGAATGCTAGAGATACCGTTGTACTATTGATTGATTGCGCATGTCTGCAATTATTATTATTAATATAAAACCTAATTCGATATTAAATAAACCTTCCTTTTTGAGATAATTAAAAAAATAATTATTAATATTATTCATTAATTATATCAATTAGTTTTAATGTAATCTCTTCGCTAATTAATACAATTGCAAAAATACTGAAAGGATGAAGTGAAATAAATATAAGAAAGATGAAATGTGCTTTTGTGTTATAGTTTTATTAAAATCTTCAATTTTCAAAAGCTTTAAAGCTGGCGTTACAAGATCTATACAAATTTTCCAATTATTTATTGCACGCTATTTTCTTGCAAGGAAAAATTATATGCAAAATTTTATCGTGTAATGCAGGCTTTACTTTTACAACGCAAATGCACATAAGCAGTGTTGTATAATATATTGTACGAAACTTTTATTAAAAAAAAAAGACAAAAAAAAAAAAACACTGTACTCTACATATTATATTAATCTGATATGCTTATTATTATATACGAATTTAAATGAACAATACAAAATATTTAGTTTACATAAATATGTAATTAAAATCATTAACAATTTTAGAAATACAGTAGTGCAGATTTCTTCAACCATCGGCTCGAACGCGGTCAGAGCCAACAATGATGCTTCATATCAGTCCACCTCCAGCCAGCACCTCGCCTGCATGTCTCCGAAAGCTTTCCTGCAACACCAACAAGTGTGGTCACTATTATGCGTATGTAAAAAAGTTATACAGGTAAAAATGATCTAATACAGTGGTATGGTTTAGACTACAGGTCCAATTTTACACCGGACCACCGGGGATGGGGTAAAAGAAAGGGTTGTATAGGAATGTTTTTTACGACCATGGTAAGTTATCCATTCCAGAATTTGCCTAAATTAACTGAAAAGACGTGGAAATCTCAATTAGGATGGCCAGTGCCATATACCTTTACAGTTCTTTTTTGGTTCCAGAGATATAGTTTTTATTACCCACTATTGTTTCTTTATGTAAGATACTATCTGGAGATAAAAGTAAATTATTTGAATCCCAAAGTTGCTCTTTAAAAAGGTTCAGTGACAAACCAGCAAGATGTCCCGGTCATCTGGGGTCAGGCCCAGCTGCACCTTACACCTTTATTTGAGTCAATACATATCACTTCATGCATGCACATATCGATCCCGATTTGAACTTACTTAAAATCTATCACAATCGTATATTATCATCTTTGTATAATGAAATTTTATGTAATAAATTTTTGTATACTGTATATATGTTTTAACTTGTATGTATGGCTACTCTGACTTTTTCATAATTTATAAATTTTCATTTCTATAATATAATATCATTCACTTATAGTAAAAAGTCGATATTGTACATACAAATTATAATAATATACTTAATTTTAATCAATGATCAATAAATATAATTTTTAATTAAATCTATGCATGGCAATATATATTATATGTTGCATTTACATTCGGAATACATTCAATCCTAACTTGCAGAAAAAATAAATAAATTAATATCATTATACGTACATTATTATATATTAATTTTTAATCGTCATTATAAAACAATACAATGCAATGAATCAGTTAATTGTTACATAAACATCTCTCTCTCTCTCTCTCTGCGTTTTTTTTTTTTTTTTTTATTATTATTAAATTTATTACAATGTTAGCTTACTTCAGCATATTCTGCTATTGGTGTAGTAATTTTTTACAGTTAATTCAGTTAATTTATGTTATAAGAGCAAGCGTACAGAGAGAAAAAGAGAGTGAAAAAAAAGAGAGTGGAGAGAGAGAGAGAGAGAGAGAGAGAGAGAGAGAGAGAGAGAGAGAGAGAGAGAGAGAGAGAGAGAGAGAGAGAGAGAGAGGAAAAAGCAAGGAAAAACACAAAATTAAAAACACACCTTTTTAATCTGTTTCGATGGCACCGAACTAGGAGCGGCCGTACACCACCCTGGTGAAGAGACGCATGGTCGTGGACACGGCGAGCTGTACTCTAGTGTACAGAGAACCTCTCACATCCTCCGACGGTACACGTAGTGCCAGCTTGGAGATGCCAATCAAAATTATACGGCACGTGAGGCAATAGTGTCTCGTTGTAACTCGCCTGCTGAAGCCGTACCACGGAAAAACATTTCCACAGTTACGGCAGCAATGGACCCTGACTTGATAAATGTTTTTATAGTTCTCACCTCCTAATTTGGACATTTTAAATATTGTGAAAATATTGAGCACCTGATTAAATTGACTAGCCACATAAAATGACCGTCACTTCAATTTTCATTTCTAGAGATGAGCGATGTGAGGGGAAAGTAATGAGTAATGTGGAAGAGAAGGGGAACATCACTATTAAAAAAATACAGTACACGGTATGTTATGATGGATCATTTTTGTACTTGATAAGCCATGATAAGTAATAGTGACATGGATACAGTTCAGTTGTGGAGTGTCACCGAGTGTCCCCCTCTCTTTCTTCCCCGTGCATCGTGCATGCCCTCTAACCCTCCCCTCACTAGACGTTCTAAACTGCATGCATCTGCAAAAATGCAATTTCGCATTCATTGGGTGTTAAAAAAAAAGAAGATAAAAGATAAAACAAAAATGAAAGAATAATTATATTATTAATATTAATGAAGCTTAAAGGTGAACTGAAGGGATTGCTTTTTTTTCCCTTTAGGGAACCTTATATTACCTATCCCATCCATCTGCACTAATTTTTTCATGGCAGATATTTATTGTGCTGCTGTAGGACAATTAGTGAAAAAGTGAAGTTGTGACGTATCAGCGACGGTTGGTTGACTTAAAACTCGCCGCCGTGAAAAAACACGCGAGCGACCGCGGAAACTGCCGAGAGAGTGGCGATCGCGAGCCGATCGCCGTTCCGTCGGCAGTTTCCGCGGTCGCTCGCGGTCGCTCGCGTGTTTTTTCACGGCGGCGAGTTTTAAGTCAACCAACCGTCGCTGATACGTCACAACTTCACTTTTTCACTAATTGTCCTACAGCAGCACAATAAGTATCTGCCATGAAAAAATTAGTGCAGATGGATGGGATAGGTAATATAAGGTTCCCTAATGGGAAAAAAAAGCAATCCCTTCAGTTCACCTTTAAGGATAGCATCGCAACCAAAACAATATCTGAATACTGTGTTAATATATAAATATAGAATATAATATTATATTATATATATTATATTAAATAATGTGATATCGCACCTCGATTGTCCGTGCAAGGAAACTTTGGCGATTTGATTTCAAATTATTTTTTATCATAAAACCAAATTCTGTATTCAATAAAATATAATAAGTTTAATCACTTCCAAACTTAGCAATGCAAGGCATAATATTCATATAATAATAATAAAAATGCACATATTAGCAGATATAATAATGATGTGATATAATATAATAGTTTTTAAAAGTTGTTTATTAATTTAATTACTAAACATTTGTTTTATTTTACACTTTTTAATAATATAAATTATAATATTGCATGGCTAAACACAGAGTTTCATTAATTTATTTGATTTATTGATAGAATTTTAAATATTTTGAAAGGTAACTTACGCTAGTGTTTATATTTTTTTTTATGAAAAAAACATATATGGACTTGGTAATATGATTTAGTTTACAGAAAGCAGTGTAATAATATATAGCTCTGTATGTAATTATACCGTCATATTATAACGCCGGCTATAACTTATAGAGTTGCCAGACAAATAATGTAATCGTTTCATTATCGTGACTTATCGTCTAGTCACACTAAAAAGACGCTGTGCAAGCGGCATCGTGTTCCATCGCCCAACTAATTTTCCTTGACTTGGCATGGTAGATAAGATGCTAGAGGCATGCATGCTACATGGCATATATGCCATATATTATCTTACTAGTATGGAACTGTAGATTGAAATAATACACAAAAGCAACAAAAATTAGTAAAAATAGTCAAAAATATTTTTTTTCTCAAGCGTGTCTTGTAAAAATAAGCAAATTGTCTTATATGTATATTATTTTTTTGTAATCTATACTGTTGATAATTTAGAAATTGATGTAATGGTTTCACGTTATCAAACCAGCTACTAAATTACGCCTCAATTTGTCTACTCACATTTATTAATTGTAACAAAACAGCTAAATAAATAATCTTTGCTAAACAAACTGGCATCTTCAAGCGATTTTCTCCATTAAATTTTTGAAATACAGTGGTACACATATATAAATATTATATATACATACGCATCATTCAATTTTGTTTTTAATAAACAATTTCCGATATATAAAAAAGCCCATAGCATGCATTAAAATATTTTAAATTTCCAATATCTAGCAAACACATGTTGCTTGTAATAATAAAATATACTTATGAATAATCTAGTAAATATTGTAGTATAATGGGTATATTTTATTTATTATTGCAATATATTTCTGGCAACTATATACTACCGCTGCCCATTTGGACTGAACTGTTGCAAAAAATTAGTATATATAATATGCCACATAATTAATATATCATGGTAGAATTCTTGCTGCATAACCATGCAATGTATTATAATGTATAGCTTTTTTTTTCTGTAGATAAGTGTCTAAAAATAGAACGGACACTCCTCAGAATTTGCAGTCGTCAAGCCAGCAATCCCCTCTCCTTGAGAATACAAAAGATCGAGGGGAGCGTGAGCTGCGTGAGAGAACAGAAACAGAAAAAACTCTCGTTTACAATTTTATGATGGTAGTAAAAGAAATTAAAATGTTAATGAATTAGAGTAGGCATATAATAAGACATTATATAAGGCATTCGTAAAACAATTTTTATTACTTGTTGAATTTATTTCATATTCTCATGTACATGATGTACACTTTTATTATTATTTAAATTCATTATGCCTAAAAATGCATTTTAGCCTCCACACTTTGCAGCACATCTCTTTGACAACCACCTGTGTATAAAATTTATGCTGTCATCAACATAATTAAATTTACATTTATAACATGATATAAAGTTTGTTGAGTAATGAAAGATTAGAAATTGTTTCAGATTGAGAAATGGTTTTAATCAAATATATCAAATTAATATATACAAATACAATAGGTCTGTTCGTAAATGCACCATCAGAAATAATCGATTATTATTGATGATCCTTATGTTCCATATGTACAGAAGGTTCATCAATAATAATCGATTATTTCTGATTGTATTACGAACAGACCTAATGTTTTTATTCAAACTAATTACGCCTTATTAAAACATAATGTACACGTACAGTACCTGATACCTGGAAGAAATTTTATTGACCTGATTTCAAGGTATTTAGGACGCCACCCGCAGCACACGTCAGCGCAACAGGTTGCACACTTGACAGGCTTATATAATATTATTAATAATATTCATGTAATATACTAATAATAATAATAAAAATGCACATTTTAGCAGATATAATAATAAAAGATGTGATATAATATATTAGTTTTTAAACGTTGTTTATTAATTTAATTTAATTACTAAACATTTAAATTAATAATGAATTTTTTGTTAATGTCTTTCTGCTTCATGTCCAGTGTAAGCAAGTAATTTCAATTTTATTATGTCATATATATTTACTTTATAAACTTTTATTGCTTTTCTGTTGTGTACAGGTCAAATTAAACAACATAATAGTTTCACCAACAATCACAAAATATCTTCTAATGGTAACATATTTTTATTTATGAAATAGTTAAATTATTTTTTTAAATGACATAATGAAGCATATGTATTGTAAAATGCTTCGCATGATTTTGGTTTATTTTTAATTGAATGAATTTCATTATTGTATAATATATATTGTGTTAAGGGAAAGAGAACACGATCATTGCAGTTGTTTTTTTTAGTTCCATTTGATTGACATGTAAACCTTAGCAGACACACAAAAATTCTGATTTTTTTTAGAAATACATTTTACTACCTAGAACAAAACAAACTTTTATTTTAAACAAAACAATTATTCGAGCTGATGTTTTATTTATTTATTTATTTATTTATTTATTTATTTATTTATTTATTTATTTATTTATTTATTTATTTATTTATTTATTTATTTATTTATTTATTTATTTATTTATTTATTTATTTATTTATTTATTTATTTATTTATTTACTTACTTACTTACTTACTTACTTACTTACTTACTTACTTACTTACTTACTTACTTACTTATTTATTTATTTATTTATTATTTATTTATTTATTTATTTATTTATTTATTTATTTATTTATTTATTTATTTATTTATTTATTTATTTATTTATTTATTTATTTATTTATTTATTTATTTATTTATTATTTATTTATTTATTTATTTATTTATTTATTTATTTATTTATTTATTTATTTATTTATTTATTTATTTATTTATTTATTTATTTATTTATTTATTTATTTATCTATTAATTTTTCTATTAAATTATCTATTTATTTATCTATTTATTTATCTATTTATTTATTTATTTATTTATTTATTTATTTATTTATTTATTTATTTATTCATTTATTCATTTATTTATTTATTTATTTTTTAATTTTCAACACAGGGCTTTCCCATGGAGAGACAAACTAAAAACTTAATTAAAAAAAAATCGGCTTTAATTTTTGTTTTGAAATTTTTTCTGTGGCTTATTTTAGGTAAAATCTAAAATCTGTCTCTCAAAAAAATTACAGAATTTTTGTGTCTGCTAAGGTTTACATGTTAATCAAATGGAACTAAAAAAAACAGCTGATCGGTGTTCTCTTTCCCTTAAAAGTATTCAATATTAAGAGACTTACATGTTCGCTCACTTCGCCTACTATATACGTCCGTGCAATAGAGTATTGACCTCAATTTTTTTTTATTGCAGAAATGGATAGAGGGTGCAAAGTTATGCTACCCTGATTTTTTTCAGATTTTTTACAGCCCGGGAACCATTTTTAAAAAATTATTGAAAGATCTTTTTGTGACGTCACGAGACGCCGCTCCTTAAGAAAAAGATAGGACTTGCCGCCGCGTGACGTCACAAAAGGGACTTTTAATAATTTTTTAAAAATACTTCCCGGGCTCTAAAAAATCTGAAAAAAATCAGGGTAGCATAACTTTTCACCCTCCATCCATTTCTGCAATAAAAAAAATTGATGTCAATACTCCATTTCAGTTTTGAAATCTCATACACCGTCCCTTTCTCGTAATTTTTAATATTTTTTTTTTATACTTATTTTTAGGCTTAATTATAATAATTAAATTTCATAAACGAAATTTTAATGATTTTTAACTTCTATATGAACAGACGATAAAAATGTGGGATAGATATGAAAATAATAGGTAAACGACGACTAAAATTATGAAAATTGCACAACATTCTATACTGTTAATAATTATTTATACTGCTATGTATATTTTCTAAAAAAAAAAAAGAAAAGAAAATCAAAGGAGAAAAAGGATTTCACTATAGCCAGAAAGCTTATAGCCACCAGCCACCCAATTACAACATTAACATTATATTATTTTTAAACCAGAAATAATGGTTAATGGATTGCTCACTAATATATAAAATTGCATATAATATCACTTAATGTTTTGACTTTGTTTATATATATATATATATATTCTAAATATTTTATTAAAAAAACCGTGTACATATATAAATTTATTTATTTATTATATTTATTCAAAAAACAGACTACAGGTTAGGTAATCCGATTATAAAGAATACAATAGTTCATACAAATTCTTAGTTATAAAATACACACGTACAAAAATTATTATATAACTAAAATCTTGGTAAAATATAATACATTATATTTATATTACATAATTAAACATGCATTTGAGTTATTTATACATATCCTTGCAATTTCTTGCGAAGATTGATGGAAAATGTCAAGCTCGTATTTACTGTACAGTTCATTGCAAAATGATTGAACTCTGGATATAAAAGAATATTTATCAATATCAATTCTTGGGTTTGGTATATGTAGAAAGGGTGAGATGATCTGTTTTGTCTCGCTGGTACATTTAGACTGAGCTCAGCTTGAATTTCAGCCATTTCAGAGGAGAGTCTAATTTTCCATCGATTAACTATGTTCCGAATATCTTGAGAATCCTTTATATTATGAAGTACCGCACCTGCACATATAAACAATAATGCCTTAAATGAAGCATGTGAAAAAAGATATCACTCATATCGCGTCTGCTGTATTTAAGTGTTGTTATTGCATATTTTTTGCACAATTATATACTATATAAATAATATAGACATAACATAATACATAATATAAAGAAAATATCGATACAAAAATCACATTTCTATTTATTTTATTTATGAAAAATTATTTTGCTTTATATACTGCTATACATAACAGCATTATATTTATGTAAGTATAAATGACAAACGTGCCTTATCGTGTAGTTTGAGAGACATGCCACACATGTAGGCATGCACTATTTATTTTTCAATTCAGCCGAAAAAAACAAACAAGTAATCCTTTGGCTATTTCAAAGAGAAAAATATTTTAAAGTACGGTGTAATTTTGTCGACAAGTGAATGCTGTTGCAATCACTGCAATTTAAGAAATATTAAAATTTTATATTTTTTAAATTGGTATAAAAATCGTAAGTAAACATAATGGAGGCGATTCACGAAAGAGTTATCCAGAAAGTTATCCAGCTTTCTCACTAACCACGGTTAGGGCCAGCCTAAATCAATGGTTAGTACAAAACCTGTGGATAACTCCTTTTGTGAATCGCGCCGTTATATTCTGTGGTATACCGTATAAGTCATGTTATAAAAATTGTGAAATACGTTAAAATTCCCTAAAACGCAAATAATTATTTAGTCAGTTAAATTTCTCACTGTAATTATTTAAAGTTAAATTAGCAGAGCAAATTGGAGAATAACATTTTACTTACTTGTTAATAGAGTATTGTCCTCAATTTTTTTTATTGCATGCAGAAATGGATAGAGGGTGCAAAGTTATGCTACCCTGATTTTTTTCAGATTTTTTAGAGCCCGGGAACTATTTTTAAAAAATTATTGAAAGTCCTTTTCGTGACGTCACGCGGCGGCAGGTCCTATCTTTTTCTTAAGGAGCGGCGTCTCGTGACCTCACGAAAAGGACTTTCAATAATTTTTTTAAAAATAGTTCCAGGTCTCAAAAAAATCTGAAAAAAATCAGGGTAGCATAACTTTGCACCCTCTATCCATTTCTGCAATAAAAAAAAGAGGACGATACTCCATTACTTTCAATGGACAACATACATGAAAAAATTTTATTGCAGAAATGAATAGAGGGTACCAAATTATGATACACTGAATTTTTTCAGATTTTTTTGAAACCCAGAACTATTTTTAAATAATTATTGAAAGTGCGGCCACGCCCTCTGGAGGCGTCAATAGGCGTCCAGTCTCTATCCTTTTTATTAAAAATTCAGAGGTGCCAACTGAAATCACAAGACTAACTAACTAAATTATTTAAAAATAGTTCCGGGTCTCAAAAAAATCTGAAAAAATTCAGAGTAGCATAATTTGGTACCCTCTATTCATTTCTGCAATAATTTTTTTTCATGTATGTTGTCCATTTTAATATGTTATTTCCAATATAAAATAAAATCGATCTTTCTTGAATATATGTTTTGTTGTTTATATATTATAATATTTATATAATCTAAATGATGGTTGATGAACTTGATGCTCTCTATTTCAATAAAATAACAATAAAGTTGGTATATTAAAGAACATTAAAATTGTGAAAAAAATATATATAGATTTGTCTTTAATAATTTCTTATTAATCTTATTATTAATGTTTACGTATAATTTTTGTATTACGGTATCAATATTGAAATCATTTTTTTTTTAAGCCGATACACGATACAATTTTGTATACAATTTTTCCTCACAAGAAAATGTCATCTTAATACAAACGAATGGGGTTAACGTTTTCTTGTAGGGAAAAATTGTATGCAAAATTGTATCGTCAAACACCGGCTTTAGACCGGTATGAATTGTGAGTATTATTTATCAACCTCTTGCTTAACATTGCAATATTTTCTCTTTAGGCAATGAAGAGATTTTTGCTGATACTTGCTTTAGTGATGAACTGCCAGGGTATTCAGCCTCCCGGGACAGCCGAGCGATGGACAGACACTCAAAAGCCGGACACCAAAGTTCTTCCAGACGTCGGCCTCTCTACGGTAAACTTCTCATCGCTGTCTATTATTGAAACTAAACAATTTATTCATAAAGGTTTATTTTAATTCACCAGGCTTTGAACATCACTTTGGTCCATTGATAAAAAGATTTTTTTTTTAGTACCATCTAGTACCCGATTTAACGATTTAACCTTAAATAAATATAGACTTCTATGATTTAATTAAGCCCTTTTTTAACTCTCTCTCTCTCTCTCTCTCTCTCTCTCTCTCTCTCTCTCTCTCTCTCTCTCTCTCTCTCTCTCTCCAACTTAAAACAGCAGCATGACATGAAATTAATCTCGTGCTCTATTTGTCAATATTGTATCAAGCATTCTTTGAAAGTGTGGTGAACTTAAACTTTTTGGGAAAGTTAAGCTGCAAACGCTCTTCATACCATCCTAAAAGTTACATACTTAGCTATCCCAAGACCGAGGTGTACAGTCCGTGTACTTATAGTAAATTAAGTAAAATCGGCTAATTTAGTCACTTTTTAGCGTTTCTGCGTTAATTCTCTACTACAGGAACGTGTACGTTAAATATTGATGCGAGAGGTGACGTTGGAAAAGTGAACCCACCAAGACTTCATGTATTCTCTATTTTTCCTGTATCACCGACGAAGTCGGGTCCCTAATTTCATTACCTACGCCACTGAAGTATCACTTCATGTTTTTATTTGTATAATGATATATTTTATAAATAATTTCGAAGATGAATGGCAGCCATGATCCTTAAGCATGCAATATAAACATACAATTAATGATTATATAGAGATTATTTTCCCTGCTTCCTGCCTGTATTGACGTTTCTCACGCCCGTTGGTGAACACGCAGCCCGAGATGGTGTCGCGGCAGGGCTACCCCGTGGAGAGCCACTATGTAATGACTGAGGACGGCTACTTGCTGACAATGTTCCGCCTGCCCCGGCCTAGACGGCCTGCCGTGTTTCTGCAGCACTGCCTACTTTGCAGCTCAGACGTTTGGGTCGAGATGGGACCAAACCGAGGACTGGGTTGGTATTCATGATGTATGACAAAATATATAAATTATTAAGATAAAGTTGCAATAAGTGAAATTTATTAATTATTATGCATATATAATGCATACATTTATTAAATTTATCTTGCATGGTATGTTATTGATCATAAACGAAATAAGTATAGTATATATAAGTATTACATATATAATATAATTATAATAATATTATCCATAATATATTATATACATTTTCGTGATTAATTATATGATAAAGAGTTACCTAGTTTAAATGTTAGTATAATAAATAAGAAATTTATTGGTCAATCATAATAAAAAAAGTCAGCATTGTACGTACAGTACATCCATCATATTAATACATTATCTACTAAATCATATTTTCATTTTAATAAATTGTAATGTTTCAGCGTACTTGCTGTACAATGAAAACTACGATGTGTGGTTGGGAAATTCACGAGGTAACATTTATTCTCGAGGACACAATATTCTTACAACTTACTCCACTAATGGAATTTACTGGGATTTCTCGTGAGTAAATTATTTCTTCTGGAGCATCTTAATTGTAAAATATAGACTAAACTCAAAGACAACCTTTAAAATATTGAGACAATAGTATATTTAAAGTAATGTATTGTATTTTTTGTACTCGGAAATAAAATCTAAACGCTAAAAAATATTATAAAATATATATATTTCGCAGTATACAAATAGTATTTCAAACATCTTTCTAATATTTCATACTTATACTGCAGAATGAGTACAGAATAAATTAGTTTTTCAGCCAATATGACACTATTCACTACAGTCACATTTTACACTCGTCACCTCGAAAAATTTCCCTTTGCGACCTTGTTAATCACCATGCCCAGTAAGAATAACACATGGCATGGTGATTAACAAGGCTGCCAGTGGGGATTTTTCCAAGGCGACGAGTGTACAATAAATACAAATAGAAAATCTTAAATTTATTTCTTACAACAAAAATGGACAACATACATGAAAAAAATTTATTGCAGAAATTAATAGAGGATACCAAATTATGCTACTCTGAGTTTTTTCAGATTTTTTTGAGACCCGGAACTATTTTTAAATAATTATTGAAAGTCCTGTGATTTCAGTTGGCACCTCTGAATTCTTAAATAAAAAGGATAGAGACTGGACGCCTATTGACGCCTCCAGGCCGCACTTTCAATAATTATTTAAAAATAGTTCTGGCTTTCAAAAAAATCTGAAAAATTCAGAGTATATATAGCATAATTTGGTACCCTCTATTCATTTCTGCAATAAAATTTTGTCATGTATGTTGTCCATTCAAGATTTTTTACGAAACATTAATTGTACTGCATGGCGTGATTATAGGTGGCACGAGATGGGCGTGTTCGATCTGCCCGCCGAGCTGGACTACGTGTTGGACAAGACGGGACACTCCCAGCTGAACTATGTGGGGCACTCGATGGGCACCACTATGTTTTGGGCTCTCGCATCACAAAGACCTACCTACAACGCCAAAATTAGGCAAATGCATGCGTTTGGACCAGGAGCTTTTTACACGCACGGTTTTCAAGAACCTTTTCTTGTAGAACAGAAAGATCAGATGTCATTTGATGTGAGCGTACAATAATATATTTGCAATTGATCTATAATTATAATTGTACCTCGGTAATTTTAATTAAGGGTGGATCTAGCACTCGACTCTAGATGGGGTCCTATATAATATATAATGGAAATCCCAGAATATTAAATGTATAAATGTGGCGCTAGGGGGTGACTGATAGTGAGGTGTGGTAATATATTACAATAACTTCCAATGTATGCATGTAATTCGGGACCTTTTATAAGAAGAAGCGGTATCAACGTTGATAGTAATGAATTATAAAATTATATATTGATACAAAGGATACTACTACATGTTATTTTTTTTTAGATGCATTAGGAATTAACTCAATTAACTATAAACAAAAATAATTAGTATCTTATATACCGGACTATTTCCACTCGTCGATTAAATTTTATAATAGTGCACCGAGAAACTCGAGCACTATCTGATGATAATAATTTAATAATTAAAACTATTGATATTGTAATTTAGTTCTCAAGTTTCTCGGTGTACTACAACTAATCGTCTAGTAGAAGTAGACAGGTAAGATAATAATTAATGAACCCTCGTCAGAAAAACTTCTTTAATATCAATTAACTATGTGATGCAGTTTCATGTTGCTATAATACCACAGACTAATATCTTCTATCTGTGACAATGCGACACAGAAGGCGCCTCCGAGAGCCCGTATAAACTATGAACTCCTTCCATCCTCTGAGTTGTTTAAGCAGCTACAAGAACGGAACTGCCATGACAGAGCCAAAATGCAGGAGACTTGTGCCAAATTGTACTTTCTAATTTTTGGTATAGACAGTGACCAACTGAACAAGGTAAGTAATTTAAAATGATCCGTGCAGAACGAAGTTGTATAATATTATATAGACAGGAGATAATATAAATATGTGCTTGTGCAGATTTCAGTCGTAAAAACAGCAAGTGCGCATTATTCGCTTCGCGTAGCAGGCTGGAAATCACCATATATAAAGGCGGATTCACATGGCGATTTTTATCATGCGACGCGACGCGAATAATGCGCACTTGCTGTGACATCCATTAGCGCCCATATTTGGCGATTAAAAAAAAAGAGCACCGCAATTAACGCGATTTCGCTGCCGCAACCTATAGCGAATTCGCTCGCTGCATAGGATTTCACAGCTTGTGTGACAAAATCGCGTCGCATCGCCGTTGTCGCCATCTGAATCCGCCTTAATGCTCCTTTTGAGCGTCAGAATTATCAGCCTTGGTGCATGCAGTCTCCAAGGAATGGCGACCTCATTTTTTTATTGCAGAAATGGATAGAGGGTGAAAAGTTATGCTACCCTGATTTTTTTCAGATTTTTTAGAGTCCGAGAAGTATTTTTAAAAAATTATTGAAAGTCATTTTTGTGACGTCACGCGGCAGCAAGTCCTATCTTTTTCTTAAGGAGCGGCGTCTAGTGACGTCACAAAAAAAACTTTTAATATAAGTTTTTAAAACTTGTTCCCAGGCTCTAAAAAATCTGAAAAAAATCAGGGTAGCATAACTTTGCACCCTCTATCCATTTCTGCAATAAAAAAAAATGAGGTCAATACTCCATTATAATATTATATAATCATTTGATTTTCAAATGACCATGGCTCTTTCAAATGGCTCTTATTTGCTGTTCAATTCTTGTGTACGAAATCAACGAAATGAGCTACTATACGTAGAGTGTCTCCCCAGCCCCATAACTGAGCATTAATGCACCCTCTCTTGTCCAACCCTCAATACCCATTCGCATTATTATTTATAATATAATATTTTTGTTATTTTTGACAAAAAAAAAACTACAAAAAATCATGTATCGTATAATATATATTGATATATAAAATGGTATTTTTTGTTCCTCAGACGGTCCTACCTGTAATTCTGAGTCATTTTCTTGCCGGAACGTCAATCAAAACTTTTATTCACTACGTACAGCAGTTTGGAACTGGTAAGCCATCAAAATAAAAACTTTTCCAGAATGAGAAATGATAAGTGCAAAAATAATTAAAATAATGGAGTATCGACCTCAAATTTTTTTATTGCAGAAATGGATAGAGCGTGCAAAGTTATGCTACCCTGATTTTTTTCAGATTTTTTAGAGACCGGGAACTATTTTTTAAAATTATTGAAAGTCCATTTTGTGACGTCACGAGGCGGCAAGTTCTATCTTTTTCTTAAGGAGCGGCGTCTCGTGACGTCACAAACAGAACTTTCAATAATTTTTTAAAAATAGTTCCCGGGCTCTAAAAAATCTGAAAAAAATCTGGGTAGCATAACTTTGCACGCTCTATCCATTTCTGCAATAAAAAAATTGAGGTCGATACTCCATTGACAAATCTCTTAAAGTAAAGTGAGCGGATTGCATTTTTTTTTTAAATATTTTAATTTCTATATGTATATATTTTATGTTCTCTATTGAAATGAAATCCAAAAAATTCCATCTCAAATAACTTCACCACAAAATATTTTCAAAGTTGGTGTTTCGGAGGCCTTTAACATGCAGAGGAACATACAACAGCTTTTTAAATAATTAGTCCGAACTATGGTACCATTTAAAAAAATATCTATATACGTAATCTATGACGAATTCTTTAATGGATTTTCAAATAATTTTTTTTTTGCGGAGCTGTTTTCGCGGAAAAAAATCTTGAAAATCCTTATGGGAATTAAAGTTTCAAGATTTTTTTCCAAACGGGTCCGTATTTTTTTATTTTTTATTTTTTTTTGAAATCCATTAAAGAATTTATCATAGATTACGTATAGTAGGTATTTTTTAAATGGTACCATAGTGCGGACCAAGTTGGAGTAAAACGCTGTTTTCTGTTCCATATAAGGCTTCCGAAACACCAACTTTGGGAATTTTCTGTGGTGAAGCTATTTGAGATGGAATATTTTGGTTTTCATTTCTCAATAGAGGGCAGGTTAAACTATTTTTAGAAAATAAAATATTAAAAAAATGCAATCGCTCACTCCACTTTAATTGTTATCCTGTAAATACATTGCAATCATAATAAAAATGAAGCATGCAGGTTTAATCAGAGAGCTTTAATTTAAAGCTCTCTGGTTTAATTACATGACTCAATCATGTGCTATATATAGGTAGTGTGTGTATAACTGTTATGAATATATATATATATATATTATATATTATTTCTTCAATTATATGTAACTATGTTTTAAATATTAATGTTGTTAGCTGATTCAATTTAATTGCTGGTAGGAAAGTTCAGCCTGTTCGACCAAGGTTCTCGACTCAAGAATTTGATCAAGTACAGGTCAGTGACCCCGCCAGAGTATGATCTCTCTAAGGTCACCGCTCCAGTTTACTTGCACTACTCAGGTGCCGATAAATTTTCACATATCGATGTAAGTAAATCTTAAATGGTTCGATTCCTATTTAATGTATGTGATATTATGTCTCAGCTCAATTACTTATGTAATTATACTTTATAGTACGTTATTTAATAATAATTATTGATCATAATCTTAAAAGTGTATATTGTGGCAACTATTATTATTGACAATGCCGATTAAATATATTATTTAATAAAGCTCACATAAATAAGAGTCATATTTTAATTGTTTTATACATATTGTTGGTACCCAATTTAATATTTTAAACTATATTATATAAATGCACAGTATAATATATTTATTTTATATCACGCGTTGCTGTGAGCGATTTTTATTTTTCTAAGTATAATTTAAAATAAATGTGTAAAATGCAAGCTTATGTAGATGACAGATGTTATATTATAATGGATGCATAGATAATACATAATACTAATATATTATATGCACTATACAGGTTCTCTGGATCAAAAGATTAGGCTCAACAAATGTTTTAAGAAGTGATATTTCTATATAATTTAACTCTATAATTATATTTACAGTATATATAATATTCATCATGAAAATTGTGCAATGGACACCTGCATGAAATTTTCTTTCAATATTTTTTTTACCCTCTATCGCCTTAAAAATCGAGGGAAAGACGCTGCGAGATCATAGTCATGCAAAATATGACGTGCGTCATACCCTATACTTGCGTGTTACGTTTGCAAGACTATGACGTCACAGCATTTTGCAGCATGATTTTATTATTAATTTGTTATTGAACACAGATATAGTGTACATATTATACATTACAATTATTAACCCTCTTATAGTATATATATTATAGAAAATATATAGAAATTAAACAATTAACTTACATATATACTATTACAGCTAGCATGATTTTGAAGGTGTGAGAGGGTTTAAAAATCTAAAAATTTGGCACTAAATAACGCGAGATCCTCTATCCAAATAGGCAACAACAACAAATTCATGCAGGTTGTCATTAATGTACACAAAACATTTTAATAAAAATTATACACGCATTTTTCTTATACATATTTATATGAATTTGAAATACTTGGCAGACTGGAAAGTATAACTATATGATAATACAATATAATATAGTATAATAATAGACAACCGGCATGGAATTTTATATAAATAAAAAGAGAGTATCAAATTAAGTTACTTCGATTTGATTCAGGCTTTTTAGAGCTAGTGAACTTTTTTTTTTTTTTTTTTTAAATATTGAAAGCACAGATAGAGAATTAAGGCGTAATAATATGGCTTCTAAAAATATGTAAAAAGTCATATATTATATATATATAGACTATTAAAGTAATATAATTTTTATAATGCCCGGTGCCCTCTTTCTACAATAAAAATTTTCAAGCATACATGTCCATTATAATACTGTATTATAATGGACATGTATGCTTGAAAAATTAATACTGTATCATGTCAGTATTCAATTTAACTAGTCAATATAATTCTATTCGTTCCAATTTCGTTCTCAATTTGATATTTGAAAAATAAATTGCCAGGACGTGATGAAGCTGAAGTCGCGCCTGCCAAACTGCCGGGCGAGTTTCCACGTGGAACACAAGTCCTTCAATCATATGGACTTTCTATGGGGAGTCGATGTCAAACAACTGGTATACGATAAGGTCATTGACCTGCTAGAAGACGTATGAAGTCGCAGGAACTTCAGGAACAATGAATGTACGTACCTTGCTTATAATGCTTAACTTTGCATATATGGAAAGCTGCTATTTCTTCGGAGAAGATAAACCAAATTATTACTGTCTGATGTATTTGATAATATTTGTAATATATGTTTGTAGGATATAAACTATAAAGATAGTACTGAATATATAGCATAACAAATTTTTGTCTTTAATTTCAAGTCGAATATATTATAGTTATCCAAGCAATACAAGTGAGGGTCGAGAATTTGTTCAAGAAAGATAAAAAATAATTTGAATTATCCACAGTATACGTGTTGATGTCATGAAAAATAAAAAAATGGCATGCATTGGAACTTTGCTTAGATTACAATAAATTTACTCTTTGCTTCATCAGTGAATACAGCAAATTTAATAGACAAAATTTATATTTATTTTACAGGCACTTTTTATGTCAAAATAATAAGTAATTCATTATATACACACATAAATTTAACAAAAAAATTAATTGAATACTATTTTATAAATAATTTAAAATATATTTTACAATATAATATATACATGTTTATATTTATATATGATTCTATATTTTTATATTCTATAATATATATTAATTATATGGTAATATATATATTTTACATGAGTGTAATAAAAGCTAATTATTAATATTTCAAATCCATTTATTTCCATTTCTATCTCGATCCTTAATATATAATTTTAATATAAATAGCATAATAACAGCTATATAGCTATAATAGGCTCCTCTGTACTTCAGCTATCTGAAGTCAAATACATATTTTGATATATGAGAGCTTGGCGCATTGCACTGTCCGGTTGCGGTTCTTGTTTAATCACTGAAAATTCAAGCAAAGCGTCTGCGCGGTTTAAGTAAAATTTGCGCTAGCTATATACAGTATTATAACTCCTACTCTGTTGGGACAAATCCATATATATCGCTTTTAATTCCATCACCAGTGCAGCCAGTGCCAGCAGGGACGCGCACTTGCGTGAGTGCGTTATAATTCCCTATAGGCTTTGCACTTATTATTTGCATTATTATTATTATTGATAAAAAGTAGACGTTTTCGTCCCGACTCCTGCCTGAGGTTTTCCTTGGTTCCCTCAGTCCTCAATTTCACCGCAGCAAATGCTGGCTGCATGAGGCGTTTAACAGGCCGTGGCCATCATATTATACCATATAAAAAAAGATAAATTTTATGTATTATAGTATTATACATTTATACAATTATATGATGTATAATATATATTTTATTATATATAATATATATTATATAATTATCAACTTTGATATTTATAATATTATTTTGTAATAATATTTATTTTGTGCATACGTACTGTACGTTACCACTAAAAACCGAATTCGGGCAAAAGCCGAAAAAAATGAGCAAAACTAGTTTTGAGCATCAAGTTAAATTCTCAAAACCCGAAGTAATCGATTATTTCGGGTTTTGAGCTTAACTTGATGCTCAAAACTAGTTTTGCTTAAGTTGAAATGAGCAAATTTAAACCCGATGAAGACTTTATTTACATCGGCTTTTGTTCATTCCCATTTGAACGAATAAGTCACTTCAACGAAACTAGTTTTGCGTATCCAGTTATGATCAAAACCCGAAGTAAGATTTGATTTCGGCTTCTGAGCAAAATTTGAGCAAAACTACCTAGCTCATTTTTTAAAGACAATTTATTTTTTATTTTTAATTTGAGGATCTCATGAAAATTTAGGGGGAGGGCATAATCCCCAAGGAACGTTATGGCTTTTGTAAAATCTGTGAATTCTTATAAATTGTACCAACTTTTGTAACTGAACATGGAATTTTCAGCGAGTTATATTGTAAAAATGAATTTCAGGCTACTGAAGAGAAATTTATTGAGTTGAGTGATGTGCCACAATTAAGATAAGGAAATTTCTTTACCTTCTGCAGCAGCGTTGCATGGCCTCAAATTCAAAGCAAGGTTTTATATTTTGTAACTGCATGCAGAAAAGGGTGTCAGTCTAGGTCCTGTAGCTGTCTAAAGAATGAACTAAAATGTGTAATTCCAAGTGCCATAACAGCAGTGCCTGCAGAAACAAGTATAATGATCGACAGAAGCAGAATTACTGATGTAATTAATTAAGCTATAGCACACACAGACTATATATTATCTTACAGATAATTATTTACTTATTGATGAGTATATATACGTTGCTTGCTTAATTTGACTGCAATGAAGCCTAGCAATTTATTTTTATACTGGAATTTAAATTAAAGCTTGATTGTGTAGACATTTTTGGTCTGATTATATAGTAATTACAATAATAAAGGTGAAACAATTAAATAATAAAAACAATAACTCTTTTTATGAACACTTTTCGGCATTTTATTTTTATGTTTTATTTTTAAAATGAGCTTAATGAGCAAAACTTTTGCTCAAAAGCCGAAATAAATTAATTCTTACTTTGGGTTTTGATCATATAACCATGCATGGTCTCTGGATCATAACTTGATACGCAAAACTATAATAGAGTTTTGTTGAAATGGGAAATGAACAAAAAGCCGATGTAAAAGTCTTCATCGGGTTTTGCTCTATTCGACTTGAGCAAAACTAGTTTTGAGCATCAAGTTAAGCACAAAACCCAAAATAATCAAATACTTCGGGATTTGAGCTTATAAACTTTTGATGCTCAAAAGTCTCAAAACTAGTTTTGCTATTTTTTTTTTACTTTTGCCCGAATTCGGTTTTTGGTGGTAACATATATAACATCAGCTATTGACTATTGACTACTGAGACTGAGAGTTGAGACCATATAATATCATATATATGGATCTCTGAGAGCTTACAGCCAGAGACCCTGATGGTTCGGGCCTGATGGCCATCCTGGGTCTCTGGCCTATAATAGCAGAGCAACTTTTTTTTATTTCAAAGATTTTGGCGGCCATTCTGGACAGTTGCGGATCAAGCTGCGGAACCGCGGGAGCCGGTATTACTGGTTAGCACCTTGCCGAAAGTGCCTTCTGATTGGCCGGCGATAAGGGCAAGCCCTCTGATTGGTTGACGCTTAACGCAAAGTTTGAAAATCCCAAACTTGGCGCTAAGCCGTTGACCAATCAGAGGGTTTGCCCTTAACGCCGGCCAATTAGAAGGCTTTTCCGGTGCGTTAAGGCGCTAAGACCAGTTTCCGGTACAGCCGGTACAGCTGATCGCGAATGTGAAGGCGCCAACGTTGAGTTACGTTCTTTATTCTTTGGGCCTTGCTTTGGGCGCCATTGCGCCAAGTAGACGCAAGTAGATCCCTCGCCCCTCGGATCCTCGAAAAGAGTCCGGGGTCCGGGAAGAGAGTATTTTATAGGAATTATAGGACGATGCTGGCTGATGTTATCATAATACTGCTGCAAAAGAGAACGAAGGCGTCTTCTGACCTGGGGCTCTCTGGACCTGGGTATCGAGTTACAATAGAAAAGCTATAAAAATGAAATCATTTGAAGAAAAGTAAGTAACATAGAAAACAAACAGAGCCTAGCTGTCACCTTCTAGTTACGCCGCTGTTTCTGTACAGTATTCTGTAGCGTCGTTCGTTAAGTTTTTAAGTTGCCCCGCAGCTCATATAGCTTGCATACATGAACCATGTGCATGCATCATGGCGATGGCATTTAAAATGGCGCATTGTCTTTTTAGCCTGTGTTGGCCATTAGGGGGTTTAAAATATAAGAGCAAGCTAGATACATACCAGAGGTTTAATGACTTATGACCTGTGCAAATTATCTAGTTATGATGGCTGGGTGAATAACCCATGGCATATGTGCATGGTAAATTTTAATTAAAGATAGATTGGATAAAAAAAAAAAGTGTGGCCAGCCATGATATTTGAAAATGTTCCAGTTTTGGAATTCCCATGTTGGCTATGGTCCATTACTTGGTTGTGATGGATGTGAATTTTTGAGGATACGGACCGACCGACAGTTAAAAAAATTGGATGGCAACAAACGAAACAACCAACATTGCTTTTGAAGTTTCCCTCCAAACGTAACTTGGCTGTGATGAATTGGGAGAATTTTTCCCAGCCACTCGCAACCGGAAGTACTCCCCCTCTACTTCATTTTGGGAGCGCACAAGTTTCAATTGGCCGTGGCTGGCAACCATCACAACCAGGTTACGGACCCATCGACAGCCATTCACAACCAGGTAGCGGACCGTAGCCGTGGCGAGAGATGATTTTTGGCAAAATGGCTACCTTTTTTCGTTTTATTTTTACTTTTTTTGAGCCATAAAAAAGGCGATTGAGGTATTAAAGTTGTCATTTTCATGGAAGGAATGATTTTTGGTTAATGGGTTAAAATGTTCTTTTTATACTTTTTTTTTGTCTCAATAAGAAGCTTAAAAGCAGGCTGGAACTAAAACCGGGCTAAAACCAAAACTGGGCTATGCACTGTACCACAAGAGATTTATTGCATAGAAAATAATATATAATTTTAATTTTACAGCACTGCAAAAATGGGAATTGTGCTGAGTTTCTCAGCTCTGGAGGATTGTTTGAAACGATATGATCAGGCAGCAGAAAAGCAGATGAGCAATTTGATCAAGGCTGGACTAGAGACGGCAAATCGTTTCAAGTCAACAAATGGTAATATGCTAGGGATAGTATTCATAAAGTGCCCCAAAAATCTTAATATTAGACCTCTAGGTCTTAGGGAGAGTTTCTGATCTAAAAATCTGCATTTTAAAAGCTAAGCTTCCTGCACAATGAGATAAGCATATGGTTCATTTGAATAATCTTGTCTGAGTGTTTATATCAGATAATTCGCTAGAAACTAGAAACTTGCCGTAATACCTGATATCTTTAGTCTTCACTTGCAAACTTCTGGGCTTATACTGTACGACCATGCCTGCAATTCTTTGCTGTTATCATTAACATTAATACGTATATTTATTTTGGCAACTTTAGAACACTGGGTAAATTTATTAATTGATAATGGTTCCTGCAAAAGAGTTCGGACAGTTAAGAGTATAGACGAGTGGAGTGGATTTCATACACTTCACTGATAATGATTATCATGTGACTGGCTGGAATTTGAGAGCCTCTGCAGCAACCACTATCAACATTATGAAGGGATGTACATCTCGACAGACACATACTTTTTCTCTGCCTGATTTGTCGTAGCTGTAGCTTAAAGTCACAAAGAGATGTAGGCTTGAGGCTCTTTGTAATTCTGGGAGATAAAAGCATTCAGTCTAGCTAGCCGTCCTAAAAAAGTTGGCACTGTGTTAGTGACTCCCACAAACAGATCAAGGATAAACTTGATGGTGTCTCGAGCTGTACATAAATGTGTGGATTACTATTCAAAGTGAACAAGAGAGTACCTTACCTTCCAGTATTTAAATAAACACCTTACTTGCTGATTTTTATAATTAAGTTTTGAGGCACCTTGTCCCAAATGTCCATCTGTCGCTGGTGCTGAAAAATTGTGATTTGTATGTGCCAGAGCGACAGCAATGGACGAGTAGCCTCATGGAGAACCCTCGAGCCACAACAAATGACCCTAATGACAACTTTACTGTGACTCCACAAGAAGTCGCCAGTCTCTTCTATGGAGCCAGAGAAAAGAGAAAAATCAGATCCATAGGTAAGAAGTGTCTAAATTAAACATACATATTTACTACTGTACATACACTAGTTTGTGTATGGGTCTTTGCCTTTTTCAGCCACCAATTGGGTTATTTTGTTCCCTCCCAAATATGTATTTTTTTTTAACCCAATAAACAATTATTATTATTATTATTATTAATGCTTTCTGAAGTAAAATGAAGCTGTTGCACAGTAAATGTGAACTTTCAGGGGGAAATTTGCCTTTTTATGGTGTTAATTTAAGTCTGCTGGGGGTATATATACAGTAGTCAAATTACATAGCTTACTCTAATGCAGTTTTTTTTAGCATTGATCTGTATTGGCTATTGGCCCCCTTCCTTTCTCTCATTAAATTAACTTGTTGAATGAGATTTATTGTGAGTTCATTTAGACTGCTACTGCATCTTTGAGATATGGTTGGTTGGTTACCAATGGCGGAACTTGTTTTTCAACATTGTTCACAGTGCTCTCTGGGGCTCCTAATACCCAGTTTGCACGCCAGACAATTACGTACCGTTTCTCAGTGGGGCGCGTATGTTGTTTGCACAACATTCTGCGGTCTTAATCACCCCAGCGGAGTATAGACAGCCGTAAGCTGCCTTCCTCCTACCAACTCCTTCATCTAATAGTCAGTCACACCCATCCCAAGTCTCGAAAAGTCTGCCGTGTTCGGGATTTGAACCGGGGACCTCTCAGACAAGAGCCAAGTGTACTAACCACTACACCAAAGAGCCAAGTGTATATAACAGCACAAAGACTTACCTTGAAAATTTTGTGATTACAGTAATTTGCTATTATTATTTTTCCATTCAAAAACGTTATATTATTGCTTTGCCATCTGGGTCAGAGAAATTTTTAAATAAAAATAACTGTTATTTCATATTAATTAATATTTCGTAATGATCAAAGTTCAAAGCTAATAGAGTACTGTACTGTACTTCAATTGTTACAGGTAATGCTGATATCCAGTCCATTGAGACAGTTTCCACTAAGACATCTCAAGCTGGACAAAAGAGAAAGCATGACACTTTAGAAGACAACTATTCCTCCAACTTTCGTGGTCCAAGTTCAGTGTTGGCTGCACACAACAACAAGACATGTCAGGACAACAAAGAGGGCCAACAATGGTGGAGCAATGGTGTGTCCAAGCCATTTGAAGTGGCCAAGAGTGTGACAAAGCAAGGATGGACTCCTAAACAAGCTGGAAGTTCAACTGATCAGTTCGTAGACTTGAATAGAACAAATTTATGGAAGAGTCATGACAAAATTAACTCTAACTCAAATGAAGCAAATGATAGTCGTATGATGCCTGCTCCAAGGCCTGGAGAGAAAGCTTGTCCTAGGCAAGAGATTGTTCAAAAACCTCGCATAAATGTGCCAACCTTTCAGCAGCGGCCTTCTGTAGATAGCATTGGGGCTAGGGTACTGAGGGGCCCTTCCAGTGGACCTCAGAATATACCTCACATAGAGCCCTCGGTGAGCAGACAAAGTAGCGAGAACCAAGAGACAACTAGAAGACCATTCAGAACGGCTAGAGATGAACTGGTGGGTTTAGAATGCTAACTGTTTTGTTTTGCCTATGGCGCTGTAACCATATTGTTGACTTTTTTTTTTTATTATAATTTTTATCTGGTCTGAAGAATGAGCATCATATTTTCATGTCAAAACTAAACAGTTAAATTTGTACAGGGATATTTTTTGGGCACTTAACAAAATTCAATGATTCTCTGCTCCATATTATTTAATCTTAAAAATAAAACATATATATATTTTCCTTATAGACACCATAAGTTAGTGATATTAATGCCTGCAAGTAAAATGCATTTAATTAAAATCAAAATCTTATCAGTACAGTAATATAACTAGTTTGTGCTTTCATTAATAGATTAATTATAATTATAGATAATTAATAGATATAATGGAACTATGTCGGGATATGATACGAGAGGATTACTAAGGCATGACAACATTGCAGGTGACTCAGAACATCAAGCGGTTTGGACAGGTGCAGGGGCCGCCCCAGGTTGGTGCTCCCAAACGTAGTCTTGGGACACGAAAAGCAGCGCCACCTGGCAAGTTTGTTCCTCCATACAAGGTCGCACAGTCCGAGCCGTGAGTATGCATTTTCGATGGCTGTCACAGCTAGCCTCACAAAATTTGTATGTGCCTTACATTAATAAAATATGCTGTAATGTATACTTAGGAGTAGATTAAAACTTTTTTTTTTTTTTTATATATATATAAAATGAAAAAATGGCAAGAAATGTTCATTCAGCAAAATTATACATTTATGTGATATTGTGCACATAGTTGAGATACTATTTTAGTCAGTAGGATAATCAAATTTTTATTTTGATCATTCACCACAACTGAAATATAGAAAATGTTTGCTAAATTCATCTTACAAGTTATACTACAGTACTGAATAAACATTTCGCCTGCGTCTTTATATTAATTTAATTATTAACTGCATATAGTTTAAGTTTGAGCATGACCCTTTTTTCACGTAAAATAGCCACATTTGTAGCTAAAGATCATAAATTGTCTTCAGGATGGAGGTGATAGACGAGGAGGCAGAGCCACAAGATGAGCGACTTCGCAACATTGATCCACTGATGGTGGAAATGATCTGCAATGAAATAATGGATGTAGGCAGCCCCGTGGAGTGGGATGACATTGCAGGCCTCGAGTTTGCTAAGAAAACAATTCAGGCACGTAGAGTATCTTGAAATATATTAGTTTACACCTCGGGACAGCATGAACTTTACCTTTGTCTCATTTTGTAGAGCTACAGCTCCAAGCGACAAAATGACACAGAAGTAGATGCTTCAGTAAAATAAGACTAGGAATTGCTTGTGTCTGATCTGTTTTTTGTTGTCTCACAGGAGATTGTTGTGTGGCCACTTCTGCGTCCAGATATCTTCTGTGGGCTGCGCAGACCTCCTAAAGGAATCCTCTTGTTTGGACCACCTGGAACTGGCAAAACTCTCATTGGTAATTAAAATTGAAGTTCCAAGCAAGCATAAGATCACATGCTTGTTGTGAATTCTTAAACTTAAAGTAAAACATGTAGAATACAGAATGCTGTGACATATAATATATGTATATATCAGGGTTTTCAAACCGGGTTTTTTTTTTGAAAAAAAAAAAAAAAAAAAAAAAACTGGGCAGGGTTTTTTTCGTCTTTTTTTTTTCACATTTACTGGGTTTTATTGGGCTTTTTCGGGCTTTTTCGAAAAATGTTATAAAATTGCCACAAAATTCTTTTAAATACTATTGAAAAGCTTTAAGGGTAAGGTAACGCCACCAATGTTAAAATAAATCCCTCACACAAAAATTCTGAAAAAAATTTAAAATGTTCTCCTCTACACCCCCTATCAGTAGCTAAAATATCAGGTATACAAATTTGATCTAGTTTTTGAGTTATGAATTTTTAAAGTTGACTAATTTAACATGGGATTTCCATTTCTCCATGTTAAAGTAGTCAACTTTAAAAATTCATAACTCAAAAACTAGATCGAATTTGTATACCTGATATTTTAGCTACTGATAGGGGGTGTAGAGGAGAACATTTTAATTTTTTTTTCAGAATTTTTGTGTGAGGGAATTTTTTTTAACATTATAGTCCAGGAAAATTAAGTATTATGGTGGGCAAAAATAGTAAGAAGCTGAAATTTGGTACACATATGCCTGGATAGTACACGAGTTCCCAAAAAAAAGTCCCCTAAAATCCCCTTTGAGGAAACAAAATTACGGGACATTTCCCGGAAAAACATACTATTTATCAAAAATATTTTATTTCTAGGCAACCAACGATCATGCATGACTTGATAAAATGTTAAATTAGAACTAATTTAGCACAAAACACTTTCCAAAAAAATTATCCCTCTTCAGTGAATAGTTTCCAAAATATCCCTGAAATTTACAAGGGGAATATTATTAAGGGATTTTGAGTTTCAAATTACTCTGCAAATATGCGAAGTATAAAAAATAATGTCGTGATAAAACATAATTTGAATTAAATATTTTATACATTGCAATTTACTTGAAAGCGCTAATGCGTTTCGTTTTTGAGTTACGGGATTTTGGAAATCTTTTAACAATCAAAAAGTGGGCGTGGCCCGGCTCCATGTATGTATTATGCTTTGTATAAATGAGGAAAATATTGTGCCTCTTTATAGTTGACATGGAGTGCGTGACACCACAAACATACTTGAGCCCCCCATCTGAGCCCCCCCCCCCCCAAATACCCAACCCCCTACCCCCGTTTAAAAAATTAATGTTATGGATCAATTTGTGACTGGAAGATTAAGATTGTTGGAATAAAAAAATAAGTAATGCTACTTGTATACACCCTCCTTTACCTCTCCCCAACCCCATTCAACTGACCCCTTCCCGCTCCCCCTACTTCCAATAACAACGATAGTCTAGCTGCACCTAAGCAACATATTTATATAAATTATATGAAACAATGAACATTATCACCATACAATTCTCGTTCGTCACGTTTTATTTTAGTTCTTATAATTTTAAGAAGAAAAATTAATTAATATATGTGAATGCATTAATTAATAATAATCGCATGCTTTTATAACTATAAAGGTGGAATCTAATTTGTTTAATGAATCGGTAGGTACACATTCCTTGACTCAGCTATACCGTACGAATCTACGAATATACATAAAGCTGATATTTCCTAAATAACTAATAAATTAAGTTGTCCACCGTATGATACGTGATTACGATCGAATTAAAATTAAAGTCATTTCCTTTTGTTACCATAAAATATGAAATATATTCTTTTTATATTTGTTCACGACATTTGAATTGTATACGTAATATAAAATTACTAGCTGTAAACAATTTAGAAATCTTCGTAATTTGTCAGCTCCAACTCGAAAATAAATTATTTATCAATAGAGGTCAGTATCTGTATGTTTGTAAACCTTGCCCAACATAATAATTATATACATAAGTTAATTTTCAATGATTGATTTCATAAATCGAGTGTCTAGAAAGTGTTAACTTCATACGGAATATGAGTAGATTTAATAATTCAGTAGGTACTAAAATTGAAACGTTTATAACTTGAAGTATACTAGAAAGAGTAAAATACATTCAATTTAATTATATAATAAAATAATTATGAATGTATGATAATTTTTATGGTTAAAAGTTTTTCATAAAAATATATGGTACGTCACATGCTCGTATCATGCTGATTTATGGGGTCGAGGTAATATATTTATAAAATATAAATCAACTTTTTTTAAATGCAACATAATAATGCTGTTGAAAAATCTAAATGTAATGATTCTATCTTAAATGATTCTTATTAAATGCCATAACAGATAATTACACAGATATATTAACAGATAATTTTATGTTTCTGTTATATAATAAAAATTAATTAACATTAAAAGCATAATATCTCATATATGCTATAATATAATACTATAGTGTATGTATCCAGTTTTTGAAAAGGTTGTGTTCCGTGACTATATTTTAATTAATGTTATATTTCGTTAATTGCAAAAATGATTATTCTTAACATTTCTTCTTCGATGTATGTACACTCTTCGGAATATATGCCATATAATTCTGATCTGGTCCAAGCATTTATATATAAATATTAACAAAGTCATTCATGAATATTTTATAATCATTACGATTATTATTACCAAAAAGAATACTTTTATAGAAAACGTTAATTAATACTTAAAAATATACCTGTATGCAAGAAATATTAAAATGTAATATGTATTTTTAATAATGCGTTTTCCTAAAATTTATTTGTATGTGTGGGGGGGGGAATGCAAAAGGGAGGTATAGGAGGGTGTATAAAAATAGCATTATTTAATTTTTTATTCCAACGATCTAAATCTTCCAGTCACAAATTGATCCATAACATTAATTTTTTAAACGGGGGTAGGGGGTTGGGTATTTTTTTTGGGGGGGGGGGGGGCTCAGATGGGGGGCTCAAGTATGTTTGTGGTGTCACACACTCCATGTCAACTATAAAGAGGCACGATATTTTCCTCATTTATACAAAGCATAATACATACATGGAGCCGGGCCACGCCCACTTTTTGATTGTTAAAAGATTTCCAAAATCCCGTAACTCAAAAACGAAACGCATTAGCGCTTTAAAATAAATTGCATTGTATAAAATATTTAATTCAAATTATGTTTTATCATAACATTATTTTTTATACTTCGCATATTTGCAGAGTAATTTGAAACTCAAAATCCCTTAATAATATTCCCCTTGTAAATTTCAGGGATATTTTGGAAACTATTCACTGAAGAGGGATAATTTTTTTGGAAAGTGTTTTGTGCTAAATTAGTTCTAATTTAACATTTTATCAAGTCATGCATGATCGTTGGTTGCCTAGAAATAAAATATTTTTGATAAATAGTATGTTTTTCCGGGAAATGTCCCGTAATTTTGTTTCCTCAAAGGGGATTTTAGGGGACTTTTTTTTGGGAACTCGTTTACTATCCAGGCTAATGTGTACCAAATTTCAGCTTCTTACTATTTTTGCCGACCTCGCTTATGCATTTCGTCCTAATATTCCTGGACTATTAGTGGCGTTACCTTACCCTTAAAGGGGTACCAAAGTGAATACTTTTTTTACATGTTCGGGCAGCTACGAATTATTCTGATATCCCTGTGGCTCAATATTTTCGTACAATGCCTAGTTATTTTACAATTAATTATTTAGTTTGAAAAGTGAGTTTGATAACAGTTGGTTGATTCAAGTCGGTGCGCTCCAGCAGCAGCCGCTGATACGACGAGAATCTCCCGCGAATCGGGGGAACCTCCTCCCGCCCCCTTCTTGTCGTATCACCGGCCGCTGCGGCCGCGGGCATGCTTGAATCAACCAACGGTTTTCAAACTCACTTTTCAAACTAAATAATTAATTGTAAAAAATAACTAGGCATCATACGTAAATATTGAGCCACAGGGATATTAGAATAATTCGTAGAATTTTAACATGTAAAAAAAGTATTCACTTTGGTACCCTTTTAAGCCCAACAAACTCCAATCATGCCTATTTAATTTCTTATGCCTAGCTATTCATAAAGAAATTAAAAAATGCAACTTCACTGATATTATCTGATGCTTAATTGTTTTTCGGCATAAGATTTGAAACAAAAAGTAAAAGGGATAGACACAGACGCTATAGAGACCTCCGTGACGTGTGGCCAGGAATTTGACTGACCTTGACGTCCTTGGTTTCGCCGGAATTAAGAGTGGCACCGCCACTGTCACAACCAATCAGTGTGGTTTCATCATCAATGACGTCATCCAAGTTGGCCAATCGCTGATCATGAATCCCAATTGGTCAGCTTCGATGACATCATTGATGATGAAACCACACTCATTGGTTGTGACAGTGGCGGTGCCACTCTTAATTCTGGCGAAACTGAAACAAGATCGTTCAAATTCCTGGCCATATGTCACGGAGGTCTCTATAGCGTCTTTGAGGGATAAGGAAATGTAAGTTGGAGGGAAAATTCTCTATTTCTATGCATTAAATAGGCATAAGAATTTATGAAAATAAGGAAATGTGTATTAATTTTCTGTTTACATTGAAAATAAAAGGTGTTTTTTTTTTCAGGGTTTTTTCTAGTGTTTTTTTCCGAGGGAACC
Source organism: Siphlonurus alternatus (assembly GCA_949825025.1). Taxonomy (NCBI): domain Eukaryota; kingdom Metazoa; phylum Arthropoda; class Insecta; order Ephemeroptera; family Siphlonuridae; genus Siphlonurus; species Siphlonurus alternatus. Next base: position 62,604,564 of record OX463788.1, on the reverse strand, counting down.
CTGATACATGTATATATCATATTTTGTCTTCACTTGCAATATTTATTAAAATTAAGAAACTGAAAGATGTAGAGAAAACTTGCAAAAATTGTCATGCATTTATTTTGTGTTTGAATAATTCTTTTTTTTTTTTTTTTTTTTTTTTTTTTTGCTTGTGCTTTTTTTGCTTTTGCTTTTGCTTTTTTTTTTTGTTTGCCCCCCTTTCAGTATAAAAATAGAGTACATATTTTTTTATAGTATAGAATAAATCAATATGTCAAGTTATGGTACCCGAGTCTTGAGTGTGTGATTTTGTTGCAGGCAAGTGCATTGCGTCTCAGTCAAAGTCAACATTCTTCAGCATCAGTGCTTCCAGCCTTACCTCCAAGTGGGTGGGTGATGGAGAGAAGATGGTGCGTGCCCTATTTGCAGTTGCTAGGTAATTAAATACAAAACATGATACCATATCCCTTATGGGGTAAGCCAGCAGTGTTATTACTTTGGTCGTCCACAAATAGACCTCCACTGCATTCAATTCTTACATACTTCACTTGCTAGGTAATTAAGGATTGACCTCAGTTGATTGAGATCTCAGAATCGGCCCCCTTAAATGCTACAAGATTTGCAAAGAACTTAGAATTCACCATCAATAGGTGGCATGTAAATTTTGAAGTGGATCGGTCTTATCAATTTGGAGAAAAATGAGGTAGAAGTTTAACATTGGCCTTATGAATGGAAACCGGAAATTGTGAGCTATTGTGAGGAAACCGCTCCCTTGAATCTGCTGAAACCATAAGCGATTAAGTTTGAGAGAATTCTCGAAATTTTAAAATTTATTTCATTTGATTCCATCTGACAGAAATTTCCTCTGACTAGCGTAGTAACCGAGGTCAATCGTTAACAATCTAAATTACACATGCAGTAGATAATTATATTCCTAATAGGGAGGCATAATTTGTTCTTTTATCTTAACAGACATAAGATAGATTCAGTTAATCTAAATTATTGTGTGTGCTTAATTTAATGCTAGGAAAAAAAAAAAAAATAAATAAAAAAGTATCTCTAGGATAAAGAAGATGTTACATTAGCACAAAAACTTTTTTTTTTTTTTTTTTTTTTATATAGTTGACCAATGGACCATATCATAAATTATACAAGTAATTATGTAATTGGATAGCTTAGTTAGCTTATTTTTTTTCTAGGAATATAGTTTGGAATTTAGGGAAATAAAATTATTGGACAACAAATTGTATGCAGCTTATTTAGGTGAGAATCATACGAAGGTCTATATTCTTAAGCTATGGGCATTACATATAAAGTATAAAGTTAATATTTGGATAATAATTTGCGTTGGGTGACTCGTATTGATTACTTAAGGAACAAGTTAGCTAAAATAATATTCGCTTTAAATGCACTTAGAAACATTTGTGATATCAGTTGCTTAAAAACTCTTTACTGTGCAAATTTTCATTCAATAATGAGTTATGGCATTATCGTTTGGGGAGACTTTGTGGATTCGGAGGTTATATTCCGATTACAAAAAAAAGGCAACCAGAACTATGTTTAATATGAAAAAAATAGACTCTTGTTCTCCTATGTTTGTTCAGGAAGGAATTTTACCATTACCTTGTCAATTTATTTATGAAAGTGTCTGTTTTGTTAAGAAACATGTCTGATTATTTTGTTCAGAGCAAAGAGTTCCACTATAATACGAGAAATATGGAAACAATAATTACACCTGCACTATGTAGACTACAAATATATAACAAGGGACCTTATTCAATGTCAATTACAATAAACTTCCACTGTATATAAAACTTATACCACTGTATGTTGATTTTAAAAAACCCGTAAAAGTATTATTGTTAAAGAATTGTTTTTACAATGTATCTAGTTATATGTTACATTTAATTTTTAAGAATTTGTATGTTTGGACGTTTCTTACCATTTCATTCAGAGTGCCTTCATTTCATTGATTGTGTCTGTATGTTTTGAAAATGACCAATAAAGAATTGAATTGAATCAAGCCCAAAATTCTTGTAATCATATTGTTTTTTGAAAGATTACTATAATATCTTTTTATAATTTAATTTACTCGTCTACCAAGTAAACAACATACCGCTGTAGATTTTTTTTTAAATTTTAAGTTAAAGAGAAAAAAAAATTAAAAATTTATCTTACTTGGCCTACAAGCTAGGAATTCCAGTTGAGCCACAGACAAACAAACAGATGATGTACCAAATGGAAAATTTAAGCCTGCTTAGTTAAGACACAGACAGACGAAGCATCGAGCGGGATTGTTGTGTCTGTTTCTTCCGATCGTTTCCCTTCAAAGGACGGCAAGTATTCCTTTGTATTCAATGGTGACGGTACGGCGACTAGAGAAGGCAGCACTGGTTGTCCCTACCTCATAACATGTCCCATCAACTGATATGCCTCTCACAAGACGTCATGCTAGACGTAAACACAGCTTATCTAACCGGGCCTAAAAATCCCGCACGGTGCTTCGTCTGTTTGACTGTGGATAAGCTGTGCTTATGTCTAGCTGGACTGCCATGAGAGGTATTAGTGGAGGGAATATGTTAAGAGATAGGGAAAACTAGGTGTGCACATTGGTCACCAATAATACAAAGAAATACTTGGTGCACTGTGAGGAGAAGAAATGGGCTCAAAAATCCCAATGGGTGAGGCATCTGTTTATCTGTGGTTGAGCCTATATTACTTATTGTATTTATCAGCACTTCCAATGCAGTAACCTCAACTGAAGCTGTAAGTTCATACATTGGTCAGACATCAAAGCAATCCAGATCACAAATGTCAACATTATTCATATTTCCCTTTCTGAAAGTGTTTTTATATAGGAACAATGTTAGAAATATAATTGAATGGTCCTTTATTTACAGATGTCACCAGCCTGCAGTGATCTTCATTGACGAAATTGACTCTCTCTTGTCACAACGGTGCGAGGCAGAGCATGAGAGTTCTCGACGCATCAAAACAGAGTTTCTTGTACAGCTGGTAAGTGGAAGGCAGCATGCTTTCTAGCATAATCATGTAGCAACTTGTTTACAGTTTCACCTTGGCCAGGACTGTCGCTAAAATTTTACTAGCACAGATAAATTAACGGTATTTCAAAAATTTAATACAACCCTGTTTTTACATAATTCCGATTTGGTTTTCTTATTTCCTATTTTTTAGTTCATTCGTATATTTCGTTATCTGTAGATCGTAAAAATACTTGCTGCAACACAACAAATATAGGAAACCTACAAATACATGAAGCAATATTTACAGAGTACATTGTTACTACATATTTTATGTGCAGGACGGGGCATGTACGGCTGAGGAGGAGCGCATTCTGGTGGTTGGTGCGACCAATCGGCCCCAAGAGCTGGACGAGGCTGCTCGACGTAGGCTGGTGAAGCGTCTCTACGTGCCACTGCCCGAGACAAATGCTCGAGCACAGATGGTGCGCCACCTGATGGCCAGCCAGCGGTGCCGGCTGACTGAGGCCGACATCCAGCAAGTGGCAGCTCTGGCCCATGGCTTCTCAGGTGCTGACATGCGCGACCTCTGCAGGGAGGCGTCCTACGGACCAATCAGAGCCATTGATCTCACCAACATGGAGCATATCCTTGCAGACCAGGTGGGTGACTACTTGTTTACTTAGGGCACACCTGCTTTGTTATGTTTGTAGCATACTTGAATAATAACTAAAAGTGTGGAAAATAGAGAGAAAATCAATTTTCAATCCTGTTTGTTTATGTCTGCTGCACTTGTTTCGAACAGCAAAAGCCCAATTTATGACTTATGTAAGAAAAGATGCAGATTCATTCATGATAAATGTTAATTATATAATTTATTATTTCTTTTCTTATGCTCATGTTTACTTACTGTTATCAAGCATTTTTAAAGTAATTGAAGACATACTGAATTTAGAGTATGGTAAGAATAAACTTTTGTGAGATTTGCACTTGCCAATCCCAATTTGTAACCCCACAGACCTGTAGAGTGAATTAAATTTTAAATAAAACAAAAACAAAATAAAAACTACATGGTAGATGAACAATTGCAAGCTACTGCATGTTCCCCAATATTACTAATGACCTATAGACGATGTTCATCCCCTCCACTCAGCTCTGCTTTAGCTGTTTTTTTCCGCCATTAGATACGTAAGGCCTAGCGAAAGTCCGTAAGCAGGCAAAGAAATTCCTAATAAAAGAAGAAAAGGGGAGAGATTTGCGCCTTGTGAGGGGATTATTAAAAGTTTGTTTACTCATCACACTAAAATTTTCCATATAGTCTTACATCAATTTTTAAAACAGTTTTTCAATTTTATATTCTCCATTTAAATAACACTGTGTGCATCGCATCACATCTGCTGTACGTACGTTATGGCGGCGAGCATGGAGGCTGCCTGAGAATCGTCTATAGGCAGAACGTAGCCATAAAAAAAAAAAAAAAAAAAAAAAATACACATATTTCTTGTAAGTACAAAAACATTAATAAATTGTAGGAACAGTAATAAAATTAAGCTCCATACAAATGTATTCTCTCAATAATTTCTGTCAACTAAATATCTTCAGGATACAGTAATATAATTTTGTATAGTGACAAAAGTAATCTAAAAAATATCCTGTAGTCCTGTATGTGTTGATACTACAGTACCTGTTTACCACCAGAACTGTTCCAATGTACAGTTTGCTTTGTGCTTCAGGTGCGTCCTGTGACCTTGGAAGACTTTCAAGTGGCCCTGCAGCAGGTTCGTCCGAGCGTGTCCTGCAAGGACCTAAGCAGCTACGAAGACTGGAATAAGACCTACGGCTATGGCTCCTAGCAAAGCCTCCCTCATCTCAAATGTTGATAGCGAAATGCATGAATATGTTTGCAAAAACTCTACTTACAATTTTTCACTTTTTAGGTAATGGGCAAAAAACTAGCCAGCTTATTTCTTGACACACGAAATAATTTTGAATTTCGAGTTTTTTAGAAATTTGAAAAAATAATGCCCAAACCTCATTGATCTTGGTCATATTGTTAACACATGTGACATTTTTGGAAAAAATATTGCAAAATTTTTCAAAAAACCACGAAAAAATTAATAAAAAAAATCGTAACTTAAATTTTTTGAATTATCCCAAACATTTGAAAACTGTATGTTATAGAAGGATAAACCTTCTTCAAAACCTATATTTCGAAATTTTTTAGCTAGATATCTTGTGTGAATAAATACGCATTTTGTAGTTTGACCTCTGACCTTTGACCTAAATAAAATTTCAAGGTCAAAATTGTCAATGCAAAAAAGTTTAGCAATTCTACTACAAACTTATAGAAATTTAAATTGTAATTCTATGTTGAGCAGAATTTGAGATACAATTTTTTTTATTTCTCGAGATTGCCCTCGTTATTAAATTTTTGAAAAATTCTGAAAATTGGTTTTTTTCGAAATTTGAAAAAATAACATCCAAACCTCATCACCCTAGGTTAGATGTGTAACATATGTGAAATTCATCAAAATCTATTGACCTCGTCCATTTTCTTATTGATCTGACGTGATTTTAACCACATATCAAATTGAAATTTTTGTTGGGGGTTAATTGGGTCAAACAAATCAGATTCAAAACAAAAATTTGCCCATTCAATCAATAACCGAATTTAGGGAAATTATTAAAAATGGAAATAGAGGTTTTTGCTGTGACCTTTTTGAAATCTATGTCAAAAAAATTTTGAGAATTTTTTAAAAAATATTTGGGTTAAAACTTTAAAACCCATTAGCGCCCAGAAAAACTTTCAATGAAATTCTTATAAAACTAAGTGAATGTAATCCAAATTTACAAAAAAAAAAAAAAAAAAAAAAAAAAAAATCTTATCAAATTTTCATTTCTTGGGCATTTGAAGTTTACTATTAACTTTTTATTATAACCACAAGTTTTGCTTTATAATTATTAACATTAACAAATTGTACAAGCTCACATGGAGCCTCTGGGCGCTAATGGGTTAAGGGCTGTGGATGTAGAGGTTTTGCCACATGGGTTTTTGCAACCCACTTTCTGCTTTATAGCCAATTTAGCATGGGAACTAGAGGTTTTTGCAACTCATTTTTTTATACCAAATAAAATGTGTTTTAAAGAATATGTATCAATAATAAACCCATTTTTAACATTTTTATTTTTATAGGTTTTTGCAACCAGTAGACTAGGGGTAAGGTTTGCCTTGTTTGATGTGAAGATACGAGTGTTGATGCGCTTTGACACAGTGATGAAGGACAAGTAGATCTCATTCAGTTTCTCCTTGAGCATGGGAGCTCCGTGGACAGTCGAGATGCCGTTGAAGGGCACCATGGTAGTGGGATTTGATGCCAGCCATGACACAATGAACAAGGGTCTAACTTATGGGGCCCTTGTTGCATCCTTAAATAATAGCTTCTCTAATTCTTCTCTGCTGTTACTGCTCACAAGTCTGGAGAGGAATTTAGCAACGAGATCTCAATCAATATGATCAAGACTCTCCAGAAATTCAGACTTTAAAACAAAGGCTAATTGCCGTCTCGCATCATCGTCTACCGTGATGGTGTCGGAGATGGTCAAATCCCCTATGTTTACAAACATGAGATTACAATGCTGAAGGAGAAACTGAATGATATCTACCAGGGAGAGCACTGGGGCTTGTCCTTAATCATTGTGTCCACGCGCATCAACACAAGAATCTTATTCACATCAAAAAACCCCTCCCCTTGTTTGATGTGAAAATCTGAGTGTTGTTTCGACATGATGAAGAAGGGCAAGGGTGCTTGTCCTTCATCATTGTGCCGAAACGCATTAACACTCAGATTTTCACATCAAACAAGGGGAGGGTTTGCCTTATTTGATGTGAATAAGATTCTTGTGTTGATGCGCGTGGACACAATGATTAAGGACAAGCCCCAGTGCTCTCCCTGTTAGATATCATTCAATTTCTCCTTCAGCATTGTAATCTCATGTTTGTAAACATAGGGGATTTGACCATCTCCGACACCATCACGGTAGATGATGATGCGAGACGGCAATTAGCCTTTGTTTTAAAGTCTGAATTTCTGGAGAGTCTTGATCATATTGATTGAGATCTCGTTGCTAAATTCCTCTCCAGACTTGTGAGCAGTAACAGCAGAGAAGAATTAGAGAAGCTATTATTTAAGGATGCAACAAGGGCCCCATAAGTTAGACCCTTGTTCATTGTGTCATGGCTGGCATCAAATCCCACTACCATGGTGCCCTTCAACGGCATCTCGACTGTCCACGGAGCTCCCATGCTCAAGGAGAAACTGAATGAGATCTACTTGTCCTTCATCACTGTGTCAAAGCGCATCAACACTCGTATTTTCACATCAAACAAGGCAAACCTTCCCCCTAGTCTACTGGTTGCAAAAACCTATAAAAATAAAAATGTTAAAAATGGGTTTATTATTGATACATATTCTTTAAAACACATTTTATTTGGTATAAAAAAATGAGTTGCAAAAACCTCTAGTTCCCATGCTAAATTGGCTATAAAGCAGAAAGTGGGTTGCAAAAACCCTGTGGCGAAAACCTCAAGGGGGGTAGTCTCAGCCGCGTCCGCAATAATGTTTCTAGAGATTAATCTAAGCATTGTTCACGTGCCCCCTGGTTTAGACTGAATGGCTGAGGAAAATTGACTGATTATTTCTTCTAGCCAGCTCCTTAATGTAGTGGTTAGAGCACTTGACTCTTGTCTGAGAGGTCCCCGGTTCAAATCCCAATGTGTCTTTTGTAAAATAAAAATGTAATACAATAAATAATTAAATGTGATAAATTATGAACAGTGTTTATTTTACATCAAGTACATTTTTTTAATTTAATAACTACTGTAACAATGAATTATATACTCGGTAGAATAAATTTAATACTCCTATTATATTATCAGGTGATTTCTTTTTAATTATTGTTAGGTCTATTTGTCTATTACAAGAATTAAAAGTTATATTTCTGAATGCAATATGAGAGTAAGATGTTCGTTATTGGCAGTAATAAATCCTCTTGGTAGCATCGAATCTGCCAAATTTGATTTGGCAAAAACTTTCTAAATTGCCAATATAAAGCTGATTTCCCATTGACATTGGCAATATATATATGATATAAAAAAAAATGACTTCCATAGATGCTACAAAGATGATATGCATTAATTTGAGTACTGCTTCAGCTGATTTTTATTCCCATGCAATCACCTCCCTCTTACAATTAGTTGCTTCAGAATATAAGTGTTGTATAAACCACAAGGTTTCGATGCAATTGCAGACAGGAGTCTTATGTACACACAGCATGAGGTCTATAGTGGCTACAAAACCTCATGGTTTATATGACACATGTATCTTGAAGCGACGAATTAGATACCTGCACGAGTAAAAATATTCTCTTCTACTTGTTGTACAATTAAGTGTTTAGAATGCTGCAGATAAAACAGTAACAATATAGTTCTCAACTTTTTTAAAATAAGTCTAAATAAATTTTCCTGCAACAACTTGATGGTTAAAAAAGGGGATCTGTAAATTGGGATCTAGATCCCCTTGTTAAAAAAGCGGATCTGGTAGATCCCTTTCAGATCCCATTTTTTTTTTTTTAAAAAAAGAGGATCTTAAATTTCAGAGGTTCAAAGATTTTTCTTTAAATGTAATACAATTTTTTTAATGTTTATATATTACTGTTTCAGTCAATTTAATTGTTAAGGGTAAGGTAACGCCACCAATGTTAAAAAAAATCCCTCTCACAAAAATTCTGAAAAAAATTTAAAATGTTCTCCTCTATACCCCCTATCAGTACCTAAAATATCAGGTATACAAATACGATCTAGTTTTTGAGTTATAAAATTTTAAAGTTGACTACTTTAACATGGAGAAATGAAACTCCCATGTTAAATTGGTCAACTTTAAAAATTCATAACTCAAAAACTAGATCGTATTTGTAAACCTGATATTTTAGCTACTGATAGGGGGTGTAGAGGAGAACATTTTAAATTTTTTTCAGAATTTTTGTGAGAGGGATTTTTTTTAACATTGGTGGCGTTACCTTACCCTTAAACTATGCATTTATTATTTATATCTTATTTTTTATTTTTTTAATTTAAGAAGTTTAAATTTAAAGATGCAGTAGAACCACTCCGTTCCTTGAGATTATTATCAGCACACAAAAACAATATCACGATAAGAGATCCTATAAATCCTAGTGAAAATAAGCAAATGCATTATATTTCAATGGTGTCGAGGCAATTCTGACTACTAGTGTTTACCGTGATTGCTCAAACCGCTAGGTGACAAAAAGAAAAAAAGAAGTAACAAGAAAAAGGTATGGCACCTGGCAGTAAAAGCTTTGAAACGTTCAAATCAGTTTGAGCAACCACGGTAAACACTGATATTATAGTTAGATTTGCCACGGCACCACCAATAAATTGAATGTATGAGCTTTTTATTTAATTAAAAAAAAAAAACAAAAAAAAAAAAAAAAAAAAAAAAAAAAAACAAGACAGGCGCAAATCCAGAACAAAATTTTGGGGGTGCTGATCTCATAGTTAATAAAAAAAATGGAGGGGGGAAGGGATGCCTATATATATTGCCTTTGTAAAATCCAAAATTTTGGAGAGACCACGCCCCTCCCTTCCTGGATCTGCACTTGCCAAAGGAGTGCTGTAATACGATATTAAGCTGTATTAAGAAAAGAATAAAATTACAGCATTGTATATTTTTCCATTTAAGCATACAAAACTCTTTATTTACATTTACATTAGTTAGACAAAATAATTCACATAGGACAACTTCTTGCTCCGAATCCAATTAAAATGATAATTTTACTTGTGGTTTAGTATATGATCGATAATTATCCTGCATGGAAACTAAACAAATTTTCTTTTTCTTAAATTGTTCCATAAGTTTTGGAACTTTTTTTTTTTTTTTTTAGTATAAAAAGATTCAGTTCATTTTCTCACCATGCTGAAGCAAGAAACAGCTCTTTTATTAGGGAGTATACATGTTAAAAATTAAATAAGTCATGTTTCAAAAATAGTTCAAGAACAGTCTGAAAAGAAAGTAAAGTACTGTAACATAATTTTTAATACTCTATTGAGAGAAAAATATTTTGAGGTCAATTGTTTCTTTTAGCAAGAATAATCTCGTAATATTTTGGCTGCTTGCTTCCAATGTATGAATATTTTTTATTTATTATTATTATTTTACACACACCTATTACTCTGCATATTTATAGACTGCATTCAAATAGTGTGTTGAGCTTGCTGTGAAGCAAGTGAATTTTTTCAAGAACAATTAACTGGCTCGTTCACGCCTGTATTCTGTAATATACATCAATGTTGCAGTGTATCAATATACTAATTACATGACATGATTCTTAAACAAATGCAATAAACAAAGAATTGAGAGATTCTATGTGATGCAATGTGATAAAAACTAGAGTACATAATCAATATTTTTTTTAATGAAGTATTCTGTGTCACACAGAGAGGTTTAGTACTGAAATAAGTGAAATAATTTTCTGTTTTCACGATTAATAAACACTTAAGATTATTTCCAGGGAGTCAGATTCTCATTCGATGACCACTTTCTAGTTACAAAGATGGCTGCTATTTTTCAATCACACTCAATATTACTTCTTGGAAGAAATTTTTGGTCTATCTATAGAATCTTATAATAATAACAACTATAATAATAAAAAACAATCATGTGAATTTTTTCAATTTTTATACTATGTAATGTTATGTAATGTTAAACTGATAAGAGGATTAATGGTATATATTTATACAGGGTGCCACAGAAATTCGCACGAATTGGCAGGCAAATTAAAATATGAAGCACGATGGTAACATGAACATGTAATACATCAAATTAAAGCTCAACAATCAACATTTTTAAAATTTTAAGCAAAAAAGCGTTGTGTGGACTTGTCTTCTTTTGAGACGAAAAGGGAACAAAAATGGCCGTTTCTGAGCTTCAAACTCCGCAGAATCAGCTGTTATTTCAAAGAGATATTCCTTATTTAATTTTTCGCTTAAATAAAAATTTACCTACACAACTTACCACAAGGCTTCTCCATATGAGCACCATTGTTACCTCGGCACCAACAAAGACACCTGTGCGAGACATCCGAGACTCGAGCAGCCCATCACCGCAGCCATTGAGTCAATCACGCCGGCAATTCTGCGCAACGTGTGGTGAGAACTGGAGGCCCGTCTGGACGTGTACCGAGGTAACAATGGTGCTCATATGGGGAACCCTTGTGGTAAGTTGTGTGGGTAAAGTTTTATTCAAGCGAAAGATTAAATAAGGATAATCTCTTTGAAATGACAGCTGATTCTGCGGACTTTGGAGCTCAGAAACGGCCATTTTTGTTCCCTTTTCGTCTCAAAAGAAGACAAGTCCACCCAACGCTTTTTTGCTTTAAATTTTAAAAATGTTGATTGTTGAGCTTTAATTTTATGTATTACATGTTCATTTTACTATCGTGCTTCATGCTTTAATTTGCCTGCCAATTCGTGCGAATTTCTGTGGACACCCTGTATTTTTATTTATTTAGATTTTTAAACATTCTTAATTATATTTTTAATATTAAGTTTTTAATTTATTGGCAAATCAGTTCAGTCAGATTGCAAGACTTAGTTTACATCATTAAGTTCTGATTATGACATCACTGACTGATATAATATAATTTCATATGAAAGAAAATATCTTATATTATATAAATTCTTTCAAAAAATTTCCATCCATATTTTATAACAATTCAATAGCATTGAAATATATATACAGTATTATAATATATATTGCATTCAATTTATTAAAAATTAAAAGTTCATATCAAATTTAAATATTTAAAAAAAAAATGTTTACAGTTATGACAGTTAGTTACAAGAAGAAGAAAAAAAAAAGGATTTAATTAAATGCAAATGCAAATCCAAGTCAACACAACATTGAAATTTAGAAACACATCACAACACATAGATTTATGGCTTTGTACACAACAACTTACTGCACCTGCACTCTGAGAGACACTACCACCTGTGCGAGGTTGCAAAGAGAGGTGCCAGGTCTAGCAGCCAGGTTATGTCTTACAGAGCTGCCACTTCTACTCCAACTTAGGCTTGGTAGGTGGCAGGCTTGGGCTCTTTACGAAGTTTCTTCTTGACGGCAGGATCTAGTCCTTGGGTAGCTTTACGTTTGTGACGGCGCCCATGACGCTTGGAACCTGAAGATCAGTGTTTGATTAAGTATCGTGTAAATCCCACATACACCTTGCATATTATCCATTATCTGGAATAATTAGATCTGCCTACTATGATCATTTGCAATAATGAGCTATCTGCTATATCAGGTGAGAGCAATAATGAGCTTTAAACTTCACTAATTTACAGCTCATATTTACACTAAACTGATATAGTAGATAGCACATGATCATGGTGGACAAATAACTCATTATTCCGAGCAAGGGAAAAAGGTATTTTGCAATGAATAATTAGAATTACTGAATCTATTTTTGGGAGGATACTATTTTTTTAGCATTTTAAGTAGAATATGCATAATGTCATCAACTTTTAAAGAACTGTTGTAAAATTTGAAAGAAGATTTACGAAGTCTACACTAAGTCTGTAATACTTCTTAGCTGATGAGGTTGAATATTATGATTTTCTTACCTATAGATATTCTTATTAAAAGAAAAGGATAGGAATAACCAGCAAGGCCTTACCGATCGAAAGAGTCACAGCAGGTGGAAATTCTTGTGGTCACAGAGGTTCACTCGAAAGTTTTTGAACCTCTGTGACCACAAGAATTTCCACCTGCTGTGACTCTTTCGATCGGTAAGGCCTTGCTGGTTATTCCTATCCTTTTCTTTTAATAAGATTATCACAACCTAAATGGTTTATTTTCCTTAATTTGAATATTACCTATAGATATCAATTAAAATTCTTGCTCTGAAAATTAAAATCATTTTGGAAATTATTTTAAAAAGAAAAACCTGTTTGTCAGGTAGAAGTCATATCATGATGAAACTTTTTTCTATCATGTAAAATAGGGGAAAGGAGAAGGCTTAAAGGCCTTATGAACCTTTTCACAGTATTAACTACACTGTTAGCTTTGCTTCAGTGTGATTCGGCTGCATATTTTTTTTTTTTGTTTCAGTAGCACAAATATCAGAGATAATAGCCGATGAAAAGGAACCTGTGACGTCACTCACGCTCATTCAGAGGCGACAATATAGGGAAATCCCTGCAAAAGATAGGTTCACTCCCGCTGCAACCACGGCCACAATTTTACTTCTGGAATTTTGAAACTTTACCAGGGCAGTCTTGATAGTATTTTTCAAATAGCCTGAAAGATTTTTTTTGATGACTTTCATACAAACCGAGTTATTGCGGTAGACAGAGGAGCAAAATTGTTTTATAGGAAAACAATGTTAAATTTTTGGCTTATCTTACTACCACAATAACTCAGTCTGTACACAAGCCACCAAAAAAATTGTTTCAGTCTATTTGACAAATATACTATCAAGACTGCCCTGGTAAAGTTTCAAAATTCCAGAAGTAAAATTGTGGCCGTGGTTGCAGCGGGAGTGAACCTATCTTTTGCAGGGATTTCCCTATATTGTCGCCTCTGAATGAGCGTGAGTGACGTCACAGGTTCCTTTTCATCGGCTATTATCTCTGATATTTGTGCTGCTGAAACAAAAAATTTTATGCAGCCGAATCACACTGAAGCAAAGCTTACCGTGTACTTAATATTGTGCAAAGGTTCATAAGGCCTTTAAGGGTAAGGTAACAGGCCCAATAAAAAAAAAAAAAATAAAAAAATAAAATGTTCTTATCTACATCCCTTATCAGTAGCTAAAATAGGAACGATTCACAAAGCAGTTAGTCAGGTTTCTATCTATGTTTAGCCTAACCACGTTTAACTCGGTGGTTAAACACGTAAAACAGGTATAGTTAAGCTAAACATGGTTAGAAACCTGGCTAACTGCTTCGTGAATCTCACCTATTATCAGGCATACAAATTCGAGCTAATTTTTGAGTTAGGAGTTTTTAAAGTTGACTACTTTAACATGGAGAAATGGAACTTCCATGTTAAATTAGTCAACTTTAAAAATTCTTTAAAAATTCTCCACATTAAAGTATGTAGTCAACTTTAAAAATTCATAGTTCAAAAACTAGCTCGAAATTTTTGCCTGACATTTTAGCTATTGACAGGTGATGTATAGGAGAAAATTTTAATTTTTTTTCATAATTTTCATGTGAGGGATTTTTTTTTTAACATTGGGCGTGTTACCTTCCCCTCAATTCAGGTTACACCCTTTACTTAAATAATAGAACTGCTTTGATCTGGTGCAGAATATTAGGTGAAATGCCATGAACTTCACATAAATATTTTAAATGGAAATTCAAATATATGATGATATCCTGATGGTATACTGGCAGTGCTGTAGTAAAATATTGTGGCATGAATGAAATAGCTGTTCTTACCTGTAAGGTTGTTAGTGCTGGTGTGAGTGCTGCTCAACTGTCTGCTTATCTGCTGCCAGGAGTAACTTGCCCCCCTCGTCATGTGTGGAGGTTCCTCAGGCTTGCCTGGCTCCTTCTCCTCCACAGGGATGTAGGACGCCATGTTGATTTTTTTAATTTCTTTTATGGATGTGTCACCATGGAAATTGTCCATGTGGTTCTTAATGCTCTCTTTATTAAGTTGAACAAAATTGCAAACAGAGCAAACAAATCCAGGCAACTTTTTGCAATCTCCTACCCTTTTTGATATGATTATTTTGTCGACACAGGCTTGGTGAGCTTTTTTTATGTGCACAGTCACAATCACTTTAGAATGTGCTGAAAATTGGCACTCCGGACACTCAAACCTGAACTCTCCAGTGTGGCTCGTTGTATGATCATAAAATTTGATGCTGTTTTTTGTAGAAAAACTACAGAAACGGCAGCAGAGTGTTGTGGCATCAGTAGGGGAAAAATTAACTTTAGATTCTACGATGGCATTTGAAGTGTCGGCGGGACTCAATCGAGAAATAAAAACTTCTTGATGAGGGTGATCTTGCTTGTAGTGGGAAACAATGGATTTTGTTTGTGTGTTGCAGAGACGACATTGAACCTCATGCTTTGGGTCTTGCTGATAATAATGCTTATCAGAATTGTTTGAGTTGATAAACGGTACACATTGGTATGTATTTAAATCCACTCTTTTTAATATTAAATATGCTCTCGGCATGACAACACTTCGATTTACGAAATTGTGAGTGTCATAATGTCTCACTTTCTGGCTGGGATGAACTTTTGGTCTAGATTTGATACTTTCTGCACATTTGTTGACTGGGATTTTCTTTTTATATGGAGAACTATTTGGAGAGTGCATGTCTTTAACAGTAGCCCCTACTAGCTCTTGGGTGGCAGAGTTAGTTCTCTTATCACGAGGTTTTAGTGGAGAACTCTGTAGTTTTTTTTCGGAGCTTGAAAAAGTGTTACTTTCCATGTTAGATGATACCGAATGCTTTGCTTTAGTGTCAGTACAGTTCGTTATTATTGTAGTCTTAGTTTCAGGGATGGGAGAAGAATGACGCCTCCCCGTATCAATGACAGTGGGTGTCGCGTCTTCTTCAGCGTTAGTTTCAAGGAAGGGTGATAATGAAAGATCCGTATTAATGTAACTACCATTTGTGATAGTTTTAGGGCTGAGAGAGGAAGGACGCTCAGTGTTCATGATAGTAGATTCTGCGTTATTGTCAGGGATGGGTGATAACGAATGTTCAGTCTTAATGGCAGTACAGGTAGGGTTTGTGTTAGTTTCAGAGGTGGGAAATTGAGGACACTCTGTTTTTATTATGTAAGAGGCCATAGCTTGCATAGGGCTAGTTGGGCTAGTTTCAGGAACAGGACTTGAAGGACGCTCTGTATTAATGACGTCAGGGGTCTTCACCTGCATTTTCATATCCTCAGAAGTGGGAGATGGAGGACACTCTATGTTTATTACCGAAGAGGTCGTACCCTGCATAGGGCTAGTTTCAGGAACAGGACTCAAAGGACGCTCTGTATTAATAATATCAGGGGTCGTCACCTGCATTTTCATATCTTCAGAGGGAGATGGAGAATTCTCTGTTTTTATTATGTAAGAGGTCGTAATCTGAATAGGACTAGTTGGGCTAGTTTCAGGGATAGGACTGGAAGGACGCTCTGAATTAATAATATCAGGGGTCGTCACCTGCATTTTTATAACTTGAGAGGGAGATGGAGAACACTCTGTTTTTATGACGTAAGAGGTTGTAATGTGCATATGTTTATATTCAGACGTTGGAGATGGAGAAGGCTCTGTCTTAATGACGCAAGGGGTCATGGCCTGCATATTTTTAAACATGGGGGATGGAGAACGATCTGTTTGAATGATACTAGGGTTCATTCCTTGTGTAGCTAAATTTATAGATTCAGTACTCAAGGATTTTTCTATTCTTATTAAGGTTGGTTGGTAAGGAATCATTGGGGGTGGAATCAGAATATCTTCATTGGAGTCAGAGAGAGTGAGTTTAGTATGGTCATGAGAAGATGAGGAACGCGGTATGGTTAGATTGATTGGTGTAGCATGACTCATGGTCTCAGTAGATATTGGTATGTTCACTACAGGTGGATGTGTGTGGGTTGTGTTGTTTAAAGCTGAGTGCTGCACAAGTTTTTCTTTAGAGCTGGAGAGGATGGGTTGTACCCGATCACACGGAGAACGAACCTTGCAGAGATTTATTGCTTCTTCTTGATAGTTGTTTGATGGAGCGTAGTGGATAACAGAAGTTGGAATGTTCACAGCTGGGCATTGTGCAGATGATGAAGGTTCAGAAAGGAGGTCACCACGGCTGTTCAGCTGAACGCCATATCTGCAATGTAATGAGGACAGTATAAATTTCATTTCTACAGACATTTTCTGGATGAAATTACACATTTTGGTGCCAGACACCACAGTTGCCACTACGAAATTATTTATTAATTCACAACTTTTGAGAGGTAAAAATGGTTGAGCTACTGGTAATATCTGCACTATTGCTGTAAATTAGTGGAAATTTAATTGCTTGTTATACATGAATGTTATTTAAACATGTAAATAATTGATCAATTGAAAATCAAAAAATTGATTACTATTTTATACTGCATAGTGCTGATAACATTTTTTTGGTATTCAATAAAGAAGTAAAAAAAAAAAAATATACATATAGATGTATTGATCGGGATCATCATAAAGGAGCACATAGAATCCATTAGCTTACAAATATTAATGTTATCAACATAGATTATAAAGTTGAAGTTATGATGTTAATTGTTGAAGTTGATTATGTAGTTATGATAAGCCTCAAGGTCAAACTGCTGCAAGTGCTTATTTCCAGCAAGCTCGTCAACATTTAGTTGCCTACTTTCAAAAGCGGCATTTTGCAGTTTCAACCAAGATCATTATCATCTTTTTACCAGGAAAATGACCTTTACTGAAAATGCAAATTACCGGTTTTAGAACCTTTCATACAAGAAATTTAAGATATTTTATTGCGATTATGTTTTGAAAAATTTTGTTTAAGGAGAAAACATTTAGGTGGTATACATGAAACAATATCTTTATTGTTGCTTGTAAAATGATATGGTTTGATTGTTAGAGGGAATTTTAAGCAAAATTTAACAAAAAAATGACAGCTACACACTTCAAGGCATACATAACAAATTGAATTTTGGAGTGGAGTGTGTAACGGTCAATTACTGATGCTACCTCCTCTTATCACTCATACCTTGATGCCAAATTTCTTTAATGACGTCACTCATAAGACCTGTGTAGACAAATTTAACGCCCAATCGGTACACCACATAATAAATGTAGAACGAGTAGCTGAATGCAATCATTATAGTTTAGCAATTTTCCTTGATACAACGACAGACCTAAATATTAGTGCAAACATATTATTTTTCAGTATTTTCAATAATTTAACTGCCATGTCAGAGTATCAATAAATAAGAGGGTAAAAATTCCTGTGTGACTTTATTATTGACATGAAAATTGAAAAGAACGACAAAATTAAAAGAATCTATGTTATAAAATTTAAAATTGTAGTAAATATACAAATTAATACACATTAATAATCACATGTATATTGAAAAAAAAAAAAAAAAAAAAAAAACATTTAGTGTGGGAAAATGCCATACATTATAAGATTAATTGTGAGAACAAAATTACATTATTTGCATTCTACTTTACGAGAAATTTGTTCAATCATTAAACTTGTGATAGGCTGGTGCTAAATGTTTAAATGCACAAACACAATTACAGTACATATAGCATGTAATAAGATTTGATTTTCATATTTTTACAAACTCTCATGTACTCAGTACCTACCGATGCACCAGTGGAAAATTTTTCTCGTTCCAGGCGAGTGAAATCTCCTCGTCTACCTGCTGATGGTTATATTGCATAGGGATGTAGGGTTTGAGCAAATTGTCTCCTCTTTTTGTAGTCTGTGCTGGTTCTCTGCTTTTCATCTCTGCTTGGCCGAATTGTGGGTAGACCGCAAAGCTTGGGTGGGGAATTGAAGGAGATGGTAAGTTGCAAGCCGCATTGCCAAACATGTCTGAGTAAGAGCTTGTGATGGTATTCATATTCAAGTGCAGTGGAGCAGTAGGCCGTGTGAAGACAGATACCGGTAGCGATAATGGAGCCTCAGGTAGCCTGCAACAACAATATCATTCCGTTAGCTAGCAGTAGGAAAATATTATATAATGTCAACCTAAGACCTTGAATAAGATATGCTGTAATTGTCAAAATCTTCAATACATACAAGATGTATTTAAACCTAAAAATTCATTTGCTAGATCAATAGCTAGGTCACGTAACAATCCTGGTAAATTCTCTTTTCTACTAGCTACAATGTTTTTCCATTCTATAACATTTCTCCTCAAGGTTTTAACCGTGCACTCTTCTGAAAAGTTGGTGATTTTACCTGATGGTGTCTTATCTCAATTCTGCTGTAAAAACATGAAACTACTAAGCAATCATAATAAACAAAAAACTGTGTTTGCCAGTATTTATTACAATCGAGTATGTTAATTGATCCTGAACTAAAACACTCCAGCGTTGGACCGCACAACTTTTTACTTCCGATAGAACAGTAGTAAAAAAAAATCAAACATTTTCTGTTTTGCTTATTTTTACGGATATTTAAGTGTTTTTATGGGTTTTGTTTCTCTTTTTCTTTAATGAAATAATAAATACTGCATTGTCGATTTTTCATAAATAATGAAAAAAAAAAATAGCAACAAATAAAAAAAAATTATTATATCCTATACAGTAATATAATTTTAATTGTTTGCAACACTTATAATACATAAAAAAAAGTATTTTAATTGTTCTATAATACCTCTCTCTAAAGTTATTTTTTGAGGAGGGGGGGGGGGGGGGTAGATTTTCAGTGGAAAAAGCATGACAGTTTATATCTAAATTAATACCTGGTAACATATTTTGGATATGTTCATGATTTTGAACGTAAAACATAACTGACGAAAGCAGGATTTGAATTTTTAAAAGCCCACATGTTCAACAATGTTTTACTCAAACTTTTGGGTTTGTTCCTGAGGTTATGCATGCAGAGTCCATCAAAGACATCTTAAGATCCGGGTCCAACAAATTCAGAGGATGACACTGGCTAAGTCGAGTAATTTTTATACAGCTTGCCACATATGCGCCACAGTATACTTCACTCACCATATGCGACAGTGGTGCCATGTCTCGAGAAAACATCGTCATATGAAACTTTTTAATTACAAAATGGCCAAATAAAACGACAGATATCTCTGATCGTGCTTGCATGCATCTTTTTTCAGATTAACTAAGGGGGAAAAATATCAACTTTTTGGGTGAAAAAAAAAAAAAAATATGAGCACCTTACTTAAACTGTACCATACATTTTAACTCTGTATTAAAAAAAAAAAAAAAAAAAAAAGAACAATGCCTTTTATTTTCAGAAAATAAATAAATAAATTGCCTCTGGCGAGATAGCAGGCCTATCGGCCCCCAAGTTAACAAATTTTGATTACACCACTGTCAATGATCCATGATTTCTTCACAGGGGACACATAATTATAAATACCTGGATCTCAAAGTATCAGTAGAGGTTCTCGTGATGATAGGCGGAAAAGCAGGTTCAAGATACCGATATTTCAGATGTTGATACATGTTGTCATTATAAGCACAATCTCTTCTGCTGTAAGTACTATTTATTGCGCCATAAGCACTGTCTTGTATGCCATAAGTATTATCTCTTATGTTATAGGCACTGTCTTTCGTGCTGTAGGCACCGTCTCTAATGCAATAAGTACTTTCTTCAGTACTGTACGGACTGTCTCTTGTGTCATAATTATTGTCTCTTATGCCGTAAGTACTGTCTCTCTGATTTACTCCAGGTAGAATGGCTTGGTGAACTCTACCAGTGTCCCATGCTGTTGACCGCTGTAGACCCGGCAACATGTCTGTGATGTTAAGTACCTGCAACACAACAAATCACACACTTAGGATAACATTTTCTATTTAATTGATTGTTTTAAATACAGTACTGCATGCAGACCATGTACTTTTATTATTGTTCTTTCAAGACAATAATTTTTGTATAGCTGAGTGAGAGGATAAAACCAAGTCTTCATTAAAATATATATCAACACAACATGACGCCATATCTCTTGCGGGGTAAGCTAGCAGCATTATTACCTTAGTTGTCAATGTCCTAGGCTATTTTTTTTACTGCTTTTTAAGGATTAATGTCAGTGGCATGAAAAGTAGGCTAGTTGATGGTGAACCACTTTGAAATTTTCCTCACGCCATGAAATGATTTGTCATGAAAAAAAAAAAAAAAAAAAAATAGACCAAAATTGGTGAAAATTTTGAGATATTTAGCATTGAAAAATATCACAGTTTTAAATTGGGACTGCTGTGGTTTTGAGTCGAATCAGTATCTTTTTCACAAGGAAAAATTAATTTCTCAAAATTTACACCGAATTTGTAGTTTTTTTTACATTAGCAAACTAAAATTTAGTTTGTCCTTTATTTTATGGACTAGGATATTTTCAGTTTACCATCAGGAATATTTTTTGAGCACTGACAAGAATAATAATATGTAAAAGATGTAAAAAGCGTTCAACTCTCTTACTATTCACAAAAGAATATTCACATATCACTTATACTTCCCACATAATCCAATTTTCACTTAATTAATTGTCATCATTTCTCCAGCGATATAAATAAACCTCATCCTCATAAAAAACTCATTCCAACCCTACACATTTCTTGTGATTTTGAACATAATCGACAACTCCTTGAATCTCCTCAAGCAACTTCCATCCCAAACTCCTGATCATTGTCAACATGCTCTGATGCAAATATACAAAAAAAATTCTAAGGTGAAAACAGGCTTAAAAACCATTTCCACTTTTAAGCACATGCAGTTAAGATAAAAAATAATAATAAATAACTTTACTTGCATTGATTTATAAGAGATTTATAACCAAAAAATGAAAATTTCAGACTTAGAACAACACAATTGAACATTTCTATAGCATATATAGTCGTTTGTTTAATATCTTTAAATGTTTTAAAATAACTAATATTGATAATAACACAGAATAATAATAATAATAAAAATCTAAAATGTTTTGTTGTTCTCAACGTTTAACGTTATCAGACGTTATGCATATATATGCATACAATATGACATACAATACAAATAATTTACAATCTTCTTTTAATAGGTAAGGGGTAAAAAGCAACAAGCTGCTTAGCTTAAGTATCACAAAATTTAAAGAACTAAAGCTTTAGTTTAGAATAATTTTCCAGATTATTCATCCCAGCAGTCATGAATACACTTTATTATGAAGCATAAAGAGGAACGTAAAAAAAAATAATTCCAACTCCCAATACGATTTTCTCGTATAGAAAATATGTATGTCTAGTTGACAATACTAACTACTAACAATAATAGTTTCTATAACTATGATATTAATGAGTTATCAAGTCATATTTCCTTACCTTTTCATAAACAAAAACTTGTTGTTGTAAGAGAATTGACCGCCATTTGTATTACAATGACGTCATGAACATGACTGTCGTGAGGCGAAGGCGAAAAATAAAATTGAAGAAGCGCCAAAAATTCAAAAGTCAAATTCAAATTTGCCAAATTTACCGAAAACATGCAGACGATATTTTTATTAAATAGAATGTATGATACAAAGGAGAGCTGCAAATAAAGGCTAGAAATACAAAAAAATAAGTCAAGCACTTTTTGTAAAAATAGACTTGCTTGTCCTCAATGAGGCTCAATGCCTCAAAAACTGCATATATATAATATATAATACTCATGTATATATATATATATATATATATTATATATACTGCAACAGAGACCCCATATACAGAGACCTCCGCGTCTTATGGTCAGGGTTTTGATCAGAGTTTCACTGTTTCCGTGGCGGCGCTGTTAAATGTTAGGCGCGGCCCGATTCTTGCTGGCTGAAATTAATTTTGCCCGCACAGCCAGCGAGAACCGGGCCGTGTGCCGCTGCGATTCGATCAGTGGCGCCCGCCACTCTCAGTTACATTGAGCTATTGAGCTCAGCCAGGGTGGTCAAATTTCTGGCCATAAGACACGGAGGTCTCTGTAGCGCTCTGTAGGGTCTCTGATATTATCTGATATATACTGCAAGGACTGCACCAATTAGCATATAATTATTCATTACGTACGTCGTACTATATATAATAGAGTATAAATATATAGTCTTTTATTGAATAAAACAAAACAAAATAAGAAACAATAAAAAGAATTACCTGTGCAAAGTTCCTCGGATTGAAGAGAGAAGAAAATTTTTCATCTTGGGCAAATTTAATGACAAAATACATTTATATGTAAATGCAATAATTAAGTAGAAAAATAAACTCGGGGAACTTTTTTTTATATTGACACTTGAACTGCACATATATAAAATGCACGAAATGACAATTAAGTGTATTAATATAGGTACACACAAATTAAACTTTTTTGAAAAAAGTTCCATGATGTATAAAATCAGCCTTGATATATCTCATATATATGGTTTTCTACCATCCAGTCTGAGGAATAATAAGATCGATAAAGCAGCATTTAAAAACATAAATGTTGAAACGGGTTTTAATTTAGAGAGAAAATTTACTCAGTAAAAGCCACCTCTGTTTTAGTATGCCAAACTAACCGAATATGTAATTTTATTTTAAACTCTTAATTAATGTAATTAGATGTTTATTGTACCTTCCTAAGATCATTGTTTAATTTATATAAAAAAATTATTATAATAATTATATATACTATTATAATGAATGTACGTATATATTTTTTGTAATGTAATAATAGATAATATATAGAGTATCGTCCTCAATTTTTTTTATTGCAGAAATGGATAGAGGGTGCAAAGTTATGCTACCCTGATTTTTTTCACATTTTTTAGAGCCTGGGAACTATTTTTAAAAAAATTATTGAAAGTTCTTTTTGTGACGTCACGAGACAAAGATAGGACTTGCCGCCGCGTGACGTCACAAAAAGGACTTTTAATAATTTTTTAAAAATACTTTCCGGGCTCTAAAAAATCTGAAAAAAATCAGGGTAGCATAACTTTTCACCCTCTATCCATTTCTGCAATAAAAAAAATGAGGTCAATACTCCATTAGTATGACTTAGTAATATATTTCTTTTGTGGACAATGTTTTTTTAATTGAAATAAGAAATAACCCAAGTTTGTATATACGTATGTACAACCAAAACGATTGAATAAAAAATTTGAAAATAATACAAATTAAGAATCAAAACCAATCAATATAATATATAGATGTAATTAAATACAAAGACTTCATACAATGGACAACATACATGAAAATTTTTTATTGCAGAAATGAATAGAGGGTACCAAATTGTGCTACTCTGAATTTTTTTCACATTTTTTTGAGACCCAGAAATATTTTTAAATAATTATTGAAAGTGCGGCCACGCCCCCTGGAGGCGTCAATAGGCGTCCAGTCTCTATCCTTTTTATTAAGGAGTCAGGAGTGCCAACTGAAATCACAGGACTTTCAGTAATTATTTAAAAATAGTTCCGGGTCTCAAAAAAATCTAAAAAAAATCAGAGTAGCATAATTTGGTGCCCTCTATTCATTTCTGCAATAAAAAAATTTCATATATGTTGTCCATTAAGACACAAGAAATGTACGATATGACCATGCAGGCAGGGTAACTTTTTTTCAAGGTAGATATGATGGGACGTACCCTATTATACTCGAGAATACCTTTTCAATTAAGCACAACTCTGTCGGTCCAATGTTGATCCAGTGCTGAGACTGCAGTTGGGTCAGTTTTCTATAAAGTACCAATAACACACTTTAAAGTACTGCGCGTGGTCCAAGACATTTTTGACACCCTGTGTTTACTGGGTTTAATATAGATGCTATGCATTAAGACATATATACGAGGGATTCTAATTTTTCAACCATTTTTTAGGGGATGAAGAGGCCGGGATAGGTCACACTGTAGTATATTGTGTAATGGGCCGGGCGGGGGTACTGACCAGTATTTGAGTTAGCAATACTAGTAAAAAGTACTGTGAATTCTATGAAGAACGAGCCCTAATATTAGAGCACTCTACGACAATTTCCTGATTTTATATTTATGAATTTGAAACCTTCATTATCGTGATTCTAGCACCTAAAAACCTTGCAAATGAAGTTTTGGTTACATTGCAATATTAAATATGGGATTTGGCAATTTAATGTTAACTGAGATCCATTTTCCCATTTAAGATTCAATGCTATATATGACGTCATTTTTGAGAGGTTTTAAAAATTCATATAAAATCAGGAAATTATCGTAGAATGCTGTAATAGGGCTTGTTCTTCATGAAATTCTCGTGCCTTTTGAAATGTTGACAAAAACTTGAAACTTTTTTTTTTGTCAGTACCCCCATTTATTGGGACTCACGTAAAATACATTTCTTTCCAGCTAGAGATAGGTAGAGACTGTAATGCACATTCGAAACCGTTCGAAACACTAATAATTAACGCGGCAGCTATTCTCCAGCTAAAAAAAAAAAAAAAGAAAGAAAAAAAAAGAAACAGAAAAAAAAATGCAGCAACACGTGGTCCACACGTGTGCAGGCGCGGATCCAAGGGGGGGGGCGATGGGGGCGATCGCCCCCCCCCCCCAAAAGGCCCCAAAATACATTGAAGGTATTACCACCCCCCACCCATCGCCCCCCTCCCACCCCAAAATTTAACATTGCGGGATAGGGCACCGCCCCCCCCCCCCCCCAAAGCCACGGGCTGGATCCGCCCCTGCACGTGTGCAGCAAAAACAAGAAAACAACTATAATTCACTTCTTCATTCGACTATGCCAATCCTATAAATGATACATTAATGTTATATTATAATATTAATAACACCACTGGTGGTCATTGCTAATTATTTCACGATGGTAATAATATTTATAAACCATTTTTATACCTATAGATAAAGGACAAATTGACTATTAACCTGAGCAAATAAAAAATAATAGAACCATCAAGTTATCGAATATTATTGTTAATTTTTTTATTACTTTTTTTAACATTGATTTGGCTAAATTTTTAATATTTCATGGATGAAGTCACCGCATTCCCCCAGTCCCACAAAACCCACAATAATAATGCTTCCAATTTATCCTATGTAATCTATGTATCTCACATGAGCGTAGACAAGGGGGGGGGGGGGGGGTTATACCCCCCTCCTTGAGAGCTGGACCTTAGAAAATTTTAAGGGAAAAATAACAAAAAATGGTACTCGACGGATACGATTGAGATAAAATTTTACAAAAAATTTCCTTAAAAAAAATTTAAAAATTTATATCCCCGAATTTTCCCCGAAACACATGGTTGATCTTTAATTGATTTAAAATGCGTCCAGTATATTATGATTATTTAAGTATGCTATAATGGGGAATTCTCCTACATTTATTTTAATTTTTTTTCAGATGCTCTATATGCCTTGAAACTAAATGTCCCAAAACAAAAAAGTTTCAATTTTCAAAATTGGAGACATGGGATTTTTTTAAAAATCTTCCTCATTTTGAATTTAGCGCCAAAACGTGACGTAGAAACTGCCTAGCAGGCGAAATTTTCCTGCAATAAATTTATATTTTCAATTATTACTCTTAAAGTAAACTGATATTAGAGACAAAACACAAAACTATTGATACTAGGATACTAGGGTAGAAAAACCCGCTGATTTCTATCGTGTTACTAAAATTTATAGCCAATGACTCCTTGACGCTCAAACTATGGTATCAGGCAGTTGTTGTGTGTTAACTAGGGAGTTTCTACGTCACATTTTTAGGTTTGCACGCAGGTTGCATACTTTGCTCCTATTCTAATAATCCCTTCAGAGTCCCCAAATTTGAGTTAAAAAAGTTGAAACTTAAGTCAAACTTATTGTTAATATGTACCCTATCATATAATGTAGTAGTTAAATTAAAATTTGAGTTGTAAGAGAATTCTCCATTCTATTGTTATATTATAGTTACATTATGTTACATTATGTATAGTATTTGTTATTAAGATATTTATGTTTTTGTTTATGAAATAAAGACAACAATTTAAAATATAAAAAATGTTTTAAACATTCTCCGCATACATTCAGCATAAAAATAAAAATTATATAATATATGTAGAGTATATTACATATATCTTACAATTAAAATTGCTGCTTTTACTGCCTATAAATGTATAATACTGTACACATATCTTTAAATTTATTATTGACGTTAAAAAAATCCGATTTTTTAAATGTATTAATTATACAGTATATACTTAATGTAATAAATTGATTTTCCTGTTTTGAAAATTTAAACATATAAATATTTTTTCTTGCTCGTATATAAGTACATCGTCTTAAAATGTTGCCTATTTTATTTATAAGAAAAATAGACAATAATGGTTGCATTTTTTTATTTCATAATTAGAAAATATACATAAAATTATGCTTTTCTGATTTTTTTTTCAGATTTTTTGGAGTGCGGGAACTAATTTTTAAAAAATATTTAAAATATCTGAATTAGGGTGGTACATCTGATGGGACAACCGTGACGTCATCAATAGCCAATCACTGCAACCGTGATGTCATCAATAGCCAATCACAGCACGACAAATGACGTCACGGTTGTCCCATCAGGTGTACCACCCTAATTCAGAGATTTTAAATATTTTTTTAAAATTAGTTCCCGCACTCCAAAAAATCTGAAAAAATTCAGAAAAGCATAATTTTAGGTATATTTTCTAATTATGAAATAAAAAAATGCAACCATTATTGTCTATTAGTGACAAAAATATTGTAACTACATAATTTACGATTTACAAATATAAGAAATTTGCTGCAACTTTTCATCGAAAAAAATAATAGTCCACGTCCCTTTTTCAAAAAAAATCGCACATCATGAAACTAATAAAAAAAAATATAAAAGTGGTTATTAGTTATTAGATGAATTACTTGATTTAACTAAATTTATTACTCAAAGCTTTATTTATTAAGTTTATTACGTTAGTGCACGCGCGTATTGAAAAGAAAAGTAAAAAAATGGGGTGCAAAAAATATAAAATTTAAAAAAAATTACATCAGACCATACATTCTCTATAATAGTATTTTTTCATAATTTTATCCTAAAAAAAAGAGGCGTGTCCTTAAAAAAAATCACACCTGCGGCGAGCTATTGGGAGGCTACGCCCCCCAAACCCCCCAGTGGGCTGTTCTCAGTCTTTATCTTGAGGAACCCTCCCCTTGGACAAATCCTAGCTACGCCACTGATATCTCAAAAACTTGATCCTATAATTTCGTTTTTTTTTTTTTTTTTTTTTACAAATTAACTTATTTTTTACAAAGGTACCTTAAAAAAAGGGAAAAATTTACCAACTACAAAGGATGGTGCTATTAACCTTTAAATCATGAGGCTGTGTAATTATTTATTTTGTGATTTCGAGCAATCAACAACAATTACGAAAATGGTTAGGTGTTCTAATGTGTTCAGACTGCTTTTTTTCATCCTGTAATTCAGGCAACCAGTTGAACCTACATACCTGACAGGTGTGAAGAGCTAAAAGACAACAGATTCAACAGGTGGTGAGAGTGATGTAATTACGTAAATATGCTGAAACAGTTAGTTGCCTACTTTACAGGATGGACATTTTTTTTTCTTGTTTTTAGATTAAATTTCCTGAAATTTTAATTATTATATATGTCAAAGAAAACAACGTGTGTGATGTATTTATAATACAGTCGTGTATGAAAGATGAAAGAAATAAAAGCATACTCATTTTAATCGCGCGTGAGCCGAAACATGAAATATAATTGCAGTTGCATACATAATAATGCATTCATTAATTTGGGCATTAATATATTTTAAAATGCAGCAGATAAATTAATTGAGTTAAACTAAATCGATAGGTAATCATAATTACTATTTTACGCTTGAAATACACATAATAATATTAATAATATATATATATATAAATATATAGTAGTTGGATGGGTGACCATTTTCAACAAAAACCACGTTTCCCACCCAGGGGTAAAACGTTGCGCTTTTCCACCATGTGGTTCCCCTGGCTTTGGACCATTGCACTTCCGGTTCATTGACAAAAGCTGTAGCGTCCATCCTGGCTGAGGTTTCCACGTTTCCCTCAGCCGCAGGCAAATGCCGGGATGGATTTGCAAGGCCGTGGCCGCCCCCGTTCCAGAAGAGCCCGCGAAACGCTCAAGTTAGGGTTTCGGAAGGTTCGGGGTTTCAAAGTAGTATGTAATTAGTAAATAAAAAGTACCCAATAGGGTTTGATTAAAAAATTAAAAAATATATATATAAAGGGCGCGATTCACGAAGCATGCAGTTAGCCAAGTTTTTAACCACGCACGTTTAGCTTAACCACGTTTAACTAGGTGGTTTAACACGTAAAACCGGTATAGTTAAACGTGGTTAACTTAAACGTGTTTAGAAACCTGGCTTATAACTGCTTCGTGAATCGCACCCAAAATTAATATTTTAATTATTTCTAACTATATTATAGCGTGCGCGTTGCAAAAATGCATAAATTGTTTGAGATATCTGATATCAGGTTTAATAAGTTTAATTAATAATTTTCATGGTCTTACTACCTAGTATTCATAAATTTAAATAAAAACATCATGTTATGTGTTTCTAATTTTTACCCGACTGATATAAATGACACACATGTTTGGTGTTGTTACATTAGTTACAAGAAATGAATGCTGCAGATTTTTCAGCATGCAGTAATTCTCTCATTTTTCTCCTCATTATAATTACGTCTTTGACTCCTTAGCAAAGAACATAAACTAAGGTAGGTGTAGTAACATTTATTAGCGTTTATCTTTGTGGTTTCGACTTTCCAAATATCAGTAATGATATAAAAACTTAAATTTAATAATTAACAATTTCATTTTTTGTTATTTACTTTAATCCTTTGATTTATTTACCAAAGATTTAAGGTAGAGATAATGTCGATCAGCGTTTTTTTTTAGCTCCATTTGATCAACATGTAAACCTTAGCAAATTCACAAAAATTCTGAATTTTTTTTGAGAGGCAGACATTAGTGTCTAAAAGCTATAGAAAAAATTCAAAACAATTTAACGAGCCGATTTTTTTTTTAATTAATTTATTTAATTTTCAGCAAAGGGCTTTCCCATGGAGAGACAAACTAGAAACTCAATTAAAAAAAATCGGCTCGTTAAATTGTTTTGAAACTTTTTGTACGGCTTTGAGGCCTCTCAAAAAAATTTCAGAATTTTTGTGAATTTGCTACGGTTTACATGCTAATCAAATGCAGCTAAAAAAACAGCTGATCGACATTATCTCTAACTTAATAACGCCCTTTTTTTAAATATTAAAAAAAAAAAATGATAACTGAACCGTACAAAGGACCCTGAAAATGTGCATGCGAGTTGAAATTACAGCATTTTGATTTAAATCTGACACGCTGTCAACAGAACCACATGTGTCAGTGCGGCAACGGTGCGCACTCCTTCTCTCCCCGCTTTTAATGCACGTGAAATTCTGAGAGACCTAAACAGTGAAAAAACAACGAAGCAGATGGAACAGCAGAGGGAGCCTCCGTCTGCTTTGATGCGCTCTGATGTCTGTTCGTTGGTGGATGGAAAAATGAGAAGAAACGGGCAGGCAGCGCTCTCCATCGGCAGACCTCAAACCTAGCTGTTGCTTGCAGTGGTGGCTAACGCTTTATTAATTTGCATCGCGCGAAAACAAAGTTCGTATACGTGACTCCACTGACAGACCACTGAATGAGCAGCAAAAGGTGGCACCTCAGACAGAATGTTTAAATAATTATTAAATTAATTATAATTATAATGAATTATTAAAATTACAAAATAATATTCTATCTTGGTAAAATTGATGTATCCGTGATACAATTTTTAACTCAAAATATATACAATATTCTATTATAGTGACTACCGTTGATTTTATATTCATGATTTATTTCTAGACGTTGCTTTATTAATTCGACCCTGATTTTGTTGGTCAAATGTGAAAGCAAGGGAAGGCTATCTTAAAAATGGAATTACCACGGTTCTATAATTTTTGGAATTGGATCTCGTATACGCCATGAGCACGAGGATCCAATTAACCTAACACAATAAAACATAGCCCGAACACCCTCTCTGCTAAACAGTCCTTTGGCTTGCTGCACTTGCTGCAGTATTTATACTGCTGCAGTATAAATTAATGTGATGTGTATATATCACAGTACTGCATGTACATTACTTTACGTACAGTCAAAGACAAATTTAGTGAGACACAACGTGTTTTTACGTACTTAAGTGAGCGTTACGGCGTTTCGCTTTTACTCCTTTAGATGCATGACTGCATTATAAATATACACAAATACACACAATACATTGTTTTCAAAACTTTGAAATTATTAACTCTGCCAGTATATTTAATATAAAAATACGAAAAAATTAAAAATATATAACTCTCCATCCTGTAAAGTATGCAGCAGTTTTAGCTTATTTATGTTGTACATAATTATTGTATGTATATTTGTATATATTATATCCCTACCTTGTTTAGTTGTCGTTACTTGTGTCAGGTAGATTGCTCAATTGGTTGCCTGAGTTACAGGATATAATAATAATAATAATTGTTTATTGGGTTAAAAAATACATAAAATGAGAGGGAAAGACAAGAAAAAACAAAAAAAAAAAAAAAGAATAAATAACCCAAATGGTGGATTGAAAAAGGCAAATGCCCATACGCAATGTGATCAACCACCAACAAGTCAAAAATAGCTACTTCGTCAATACAAATATATACAATAAAAAATATATATATATATATTTAATACAATAATAAGAAGTATAACATTTTACAACTGTTAAATTAGGCGGGCAAAACAGTAATAGGAAGAGGAAATTTAGAATCCTCAGGCAGAGAGTTGTAAGCTTTGACCACACGTGGGAAGTACGAAGTTAGGTACGTAGAGAAACCACGTGGTGTAGAGAGGACAGTACTACTACCCCGACCCCGCAGACCCTCCCTACGTGGTTTGACTGTGATTCTCTCCGCACCAAACACATTTAAGTCATACTTCCCAGACAAACACTTACAGAAAAATGACATATCAATTTTTTTAAACAGAGAACCAAAATCAAGCAAATTGCAACGCACTGGACGTAGCTATAGAGCTGATATCTGTTTATGTTTACATGCATGAGGCGGGAGAGGGGTTTCCCTATACTTATAACACATTGCGAAGGGGGCGCAGGAGGGAGGGAAAAGAGAAAGTTTTGGCAGGCCAGATTATACAGTGAGCATAGGCAAAATGACGAAAAAATAATCATAAAAAATGCGTTTAACAGTTTTTTGGCGGTGAGATTTTTTTTATGAGTTCTATCGTGTACTGTTATTATTGAAGTATTTAAACTTGATTTATTTTATTAAGTGAAGTAAAAAAATTATTGTACACTTTGTTTATATGCTAGTCTGTGCATTCTGGCCCTCCTCGCATGACGTCAGCGCAATCCCCTCTTGTGCTCAGCAGCTGATTGTTTCAACCTGTAATTCAGGCAACCAGTTGAGCTACCTACCTGACACCCGACGCGTGAGAAAACAACATAATTATATATATATATATATATATATATATATATATATATATATATATATATATATATATATATATATATATATTAACTTTTTCAGCTTACACTATCACCACCTGTTGCTTAATAATATATATATATATTATATTATTAAGCAACAGGTGGTGATAGTGTAAGCTGAAAAAGTTGCCGACTTTAAGCCTGTATTACATGATACAATTTTGCATACAATTTTTCCTTATACAAGAAAATTTCATCTCCATACATAGTACGGATTTTTAAGTTTTCTTGTAAGAAAAATTGTGTGTAAAATAGTATCGTGTAAAGCAGGCTTTAGGCTTTCAATCTTTAAGATTGAAAAGTTGTAATGTTATAATTTTGGAAATAATGTACAATAGTCTGTGTATATTTATAATGCAAGTCGTGTTTGAAATAAATAAAAGCGTATATATAATCAATGTTGAGCTAAAGTATGAAGAGCACTGCATACATGAAACATACACAATCAATTATAAATTTATTTTTATGCTGCAGAAATCTAATTGAAGGCCTGCAGTATAATTTGGGACTTTTGGGGCTATGTTTTATTGTTTTTGTTGGGTCCCAGTGCTCTTTGACTATACGGGACCCAATTCCAAAAATTATTTAACGTCCATATTAGTACTACGTATTACACGAGCTGTCTATATGTTTCGAAGTTACGATAATTTTTAATATTTTTGAGAATTGCCTAACAAAATCAGCGTTGATTTAAATAAGTGATAGCTAGGAATGAACCTGTGAATATAAAATGAATGGAAAGCACTTGGAGGATTATATCGTAATGAAAAATTGAACCATTATTTAATGTATATTAATGAAACTTTTTTTATTTAATATATTATAAGAATCCATTTTAATTTTTATTAATTAGATAATTTTCTTATGTTAATATTTGAGGTGCCACCTTTTGCAGCTCATCGAAAGCACTTTTAGACGAGTCAAGGGCGTGACACGACTCTCGCGATGGTAATTAAAGTTGGCTAACCAATGCGAGCACGGGAGCACCAGCTAGGTTTGAGGACTGCCGATGGAGAGCGCTGCCTGTGTTCTCTTTTTTATTTTTATCCGCCCACAAGCAGGCAGAGACAGAGGCCCCCTCTACTCGTCTAGACGTCTACGTCTCTCTCATTATTCATTGTTTATTTGTTGGTTGTGCACCGCAAAATTTCACCTCTCCAAAAGTCGAACGGGACCATAAGAAGGTGGTGAGACTGGTGAGTAACAGAGGGGAGGGAAGGGTATGATCCTTACTGTAACATTTTACCATGTTTTTAAGTGCTATGCTGTTTTTTTACCTTTTTAATTCAAAGTCAATATTTTACTATTTTTAATTTGCGTTGCCAGTGTTCTGTGAGTCTTTTTCACGAAGTTATGTCGGTGCTACCTTGGACCACCAATGACATGGGTGCCATGGCACCTGTTGTGACACCGGTTGGATTAAATCAAAATGTTGTGATTTCAATTCCTGCAATTTCGGGGTTCTCTTTTTGTTTGTTTTGCATTGACCAATAAAAAGGAATCATTAAAAGTATTAAAACTGTTAGATATATCAAATCTATAAAATAGTACTTTTAAAAAAATGCACGTGTCTGTTAAAGTTTTCATTTCATTACTGGCTTGGAACATCATATTTCACATCCATCTCCCCCAATTGATTTATTTTTAATGCTAATGACTATAATGACTGGCGGCTCGTGGGGGGGTTGAACATAGGTGTGTCTGCTCTGACAGTGGTGCAGGCAAACACATTCGGGGGGTCCCGAAGCCCCCCAGTAGCCCACCACAGGCGCGATTTTTTTTCTTCGGTTTTCGCTTAAATATCTACCATTTTCTACAAAAAAATTAATTTAAAATAAAAATAAGTAGTAGTTGCAATCAATATTATTTATTTTCTGCAAAATGTAATAAAAATAATAATTACACTTTCAAAGTTAAGAGTCGTGAATTTTTTAATTTATTTTAATTCATCATAAAATAAATAAATTTATTTCTGAGACGGAGAATATAAAATGAATTAAGAAAGTCTGCTTGCTAGACGGCTAGACAGACACACGATCATCATTGAGCGCCCATACTGAGCGAGAAATTTGTCGAGATAGCGCTACAACGTTAAACCTGTGTCTGATGCAAGCGCTGCAGTTTTTTTCGTAGTTTCTGCTTCAATTTTTTAACAGAAAATTATGTGTTTTCAACAAATAACACTATGAACTACCAGAAAATATTAAAAAACATTAAATAAATATCATAATATTAAGAAAAATTATAAATAAAAATATATAAATATAATTTAAAAAAATAAAATAATTCTGCCAACTTTGCTGGTGTGTCTGCAGTTCAGCAGTATACCCCCCACGAGCCGCTACTGATTATATTATAATGGATCAAAAACAAAATTACTGTGCATGCTGTAACATTTCTTTATTAACTTTATTTACTGGCCAAGACCAGACATTTTTAAGTCATTTTTTTATTTACTGAGTAAAAACTAGAAACACGCAAGTTGATTATTTTTAATGTTTTGAATAATTTTATTAAATAGTTAGAACATCAAAATTATAAATTAACGTGATATCAGCGATATCTTAATCAATTTAAGGGTAATTTATTATTTTTGCATCTCATTTTATAAAAGGAAATAATATAATTTTTTTATATTATTTATAAATAATATCAATGTAATAAGACAGTCACGACCAAATTTACCGGAGAAAGATGACAGTATTTTTTAAAAAAAAATTTTTGCTTTCTTATGTTGCAGTGTGCTGCAAGAAATTTCGGAGCAGCTACACTTTGCGCTATCAACTCCCATCGGGCCTAGACGAGCGGACGAGTGCCTTACTTGCATCCCTTCGAGTGGTGTCGGTGAGTTCAGGGGGGCTAATGCGTCCATTTTGCATGAATTGAATGTGTGTATCATGGGCACACAGAATTTGTTAGTTCCTTCATTTATTTTTCAAGCATGATTCTATTCATATTGTTAAGCATGGTCTTCATTTGCAGCACTATAATATATAAAGATGCATGATTTTCAGATCTTTTGCATGAAATGTTTATGGGCACAAAGAATTTGTTACGTCCGTCATTTTCAAGTATTGCATTAGGCGTGGCGGGGAATCTTCGCAAATCTTTATCGTTAATGTCAGAGCAGTTACATGCATGTAGGCGGTATAAAATGGCCGCCATGTATTCGATCAAAATTAAAGCGATCATCAAACTTATGTATCAAAACACCGTTGAGATTGAATCATGTGCTCCCATGCACTTAATATGATGAAGTTTCAATTGGGCACATGTTTTTCCCGCGACGTTGTATACAGTCCATGAAAACGCAGAGCTCTCTATTATACAATTTGTTAAACGTATAATTATATTATTACATATAGAAACAGAAATTTCCTTACTAAATTTAGTAACGTTATAATTATAATAACTGTTGAGATTATAAAAATCTAAAGAATCTTGAACAAACTTAATTTTTTTTTTTAGCTTTTGAACTGAACCCTATTATAGTATAGGGTACTGACCACATTAATTTTAAGTGACTGCAGAATTGAATTTTAACTCCCGGCTCTTCGTACACCCTACTTTTGTGGGTTCTTTCCATACCGGGGCGGCCATGGCCTAAGCAATCCATCCCAGCATTTGCCTGGTTGTGACTGAGGAAACCATGGAAACCTCAGTCAGGATGGTCGGCAATTGATGGAGGATGCCATCAATCACCTTCCGGATGCACGAGTGGGTGTTCTTTATAGCAACCACCACTTGTGAAAAGTTTGGCGGTTCACATTGTAAATTATATAGTTCTATTTCTTCAAACATTGTAGCAGCCAGAATACATAAACATATATTTATGGCAATCAAATGGGGTTAAAATTCATTGCAGGTAAATGCTACTTTCTTATCTCGTTGTACCGAAAACAACCTGTATTGATAGCCTAGCTAATTCAAAGGCAGCTAGTATATGATTACAGTAGGGCAGTCACTGATATAAAGAGAGGTCGTTCGTTAATAAATCGTTAATTATTATCAAAAATATTAAATGTGAGAAAATAAAATAAATCTAGAAGGTGCATGAAAATATTTCTATATGGTGAGAGCGAGTGAATCTGAAGAGTATACTTTAAAATGTGGTAGTTTATTTGAGCTGTAGTTCTTTTAAAAAAATTATTTAACAAAAATTATCAAGTAGTATGTTATAGAAATGGTGGAGCGTTTCAATTATAAAAACAACAGATTCTATATATTATACAATCGGATATATTTCATAAGGTATGTATACGGTACATACTGTTTTAATTATATTTCAAAGTTGTTATTTTTGTCCTAATTATTTAATTTTTAAACAGCGCTTGAAATATATTAGGTCACAATTTTATTAATTATTGTAAGTTTAGTCTTACATGCCCAAAATTTTGCTCCAAACCAGAAATAAAAACTCACTTCGTCTTTGACTCATTTCTTGATGCGCAGAACTAGATGTGCGCATTTTTTTCGGCTTTTGCCCGAATTCGGCTTTCGGTGCCAACATATGTATAAATTTATTTTAATTAATTTACTATATATAGTCATAAATATTTTATATTTTATTGTAAAGGTGTGAGTTGATGGTTAATGTTGTTTCGTAATTTTGTGTAATGTGATTGTTTTTGTTTCTTTAATAGACGACTTGCAAAACCCCATTTTTAGCAAAAAGTAAACAAACAAAAGTGACCCCACAGGGCCCACAGTTCATTGTTGTTTTGATTATGTGTATAAATTTTGCTTATACATTAGACCTTATGGGAAATTGACGATTTTCACACACAGATTTCAATATGTTACAAACCTACAATTCTAAATATGAAAATATCACCAGAATCAGCAGTTTTTGGCCATTTATAATGCTGAAATGCGTATCAGAAGAAGTTTTCTTTACTTTAATATGGTATATTTCATATTATACCAAATCAGCCAATTGCATGGGGGAAGATACGTAACCAAGGAAGCTCCAGATTGTTGATTATTGCAACAGTTAAAATCAACAATCTGGAGCTTCCTTGGTTACTATACGTATCTTCCCCATGCAATTGGCTGATTTGGTATAATATGAAATTTACCATATTAAAGTAAAGAAAACTTCTTCTGATACGCATTTCAGCATTATAAATGGCCAAAAACTGCAGATCCTGGTTATATTTTTATATTTAGAATCGTAGGTTTGTAACATATTGAAATCTGTGTGTGAAAATCGTCAATTTCCCATAAGGTCCAATGTATAAGCAAAATTTATACACATAAAAAAAAACAACAATGAACTGTGGGCCCTGTGGGGTCACTTTTGTTTGTTTACTTTTTGCTAAAAATAGGGTTTTGCAAGTCGTCTAGACTGCATGATCCAAGTTCGTCTATATGTGCAACCTATAAACGATTGAGTTATAAAGAATTTGAATTTGACCACTTTAGTGAGAATTGAACACACACATGAGAAAGTCGAAATGGAAGTGAAATCAGTTTTCGCACGTTTTTCTGATTGACCAAAACTATAATAGTTTGGATGGTTTGGGTGTCTTATGAGTTATGACTTTTTAATTAAAAGCCAATGATATCTCTCTCTCTCTCTCTCTCTCTCTCTCTCTCTCTCTCTCTCTCTCTCTCTCTCTCTCTCTCTCTCAACAATCCTCCCCTCCTCCCAATATTTACTTTTTTTTTTTTTTTTCATATTTTAATATTCTTCCAATATATTGATATAATCTCTAATCCCATGAAAAGCTGCTTTTAGTATTATGACCAATAGTTGATTCTTTTTTTGGTCTCAAAAATAGTTTTGGATACTTTTTTGTGTGGAAATTGCCAGAATTCGGATTTTGGTGCAAATTTATTATATCTCAATTTTAATATTTTCTGCTGTGAGTTATTATAACGTTACATATAATATATTGCAGTATATTAGCCTTAAGAATTGTCACGATAGAAAATAATGATAATTCCTGCAATTCAAATTACGTTTCCAGGTGTCATTGCTATACAGTTCTCAATTTGTAAAGTTGAGATGAAAGTTTTCACCATGCACCTGAAATCAAATTATGGATACTTGTCATAAAAGTGAAGACAGAATTTCATAAGTTGTGTCTCTTTCAGATAATTATTCTGTTATACTAAATATTACTACGCATTATAGATTTCTATATGTTATGAGCTGTTGTGTTTTTAATATTCAGAAAAAATTACGATCCACTCGCCAGATTAATGGTGAGCATTCCTTGACGTCATACCATCATTCACTTCAAGAAGCGATTCTATACACGGAGTAATTTTTCGATCGCACATAGTTAACACTGTAAATTAATATCCTGTTTATATTAATTTATATAAAAGTTTAAAATTACGTATTGGCTTTGAAATTTGCTCGCATTAAAATTTTATTATTAGAAGCAGCCTAATTTCAATTTATTTGAAGGAAGTCTAAATAACTTCGAAGTAATGATAATTCCATGACTTCGGAGTCAGATTATAAACTTCAAAAATTCAGTCAAATTCTGTCGGAGAAACAGTAATTTAAAATACAAAACAGTAGAAATTGCAAGATTCGAATAGAAATAATATTATACATAAGATTAATTAAGCAGCATGCACTGTAACATAATTATTGTTTATTATAAATGAGTACGTGCGCTGTACCAACTATCAGCAATAATTTGCATATCTAATTTTGTTTAATAAACAATCAATATGAAGAATGCATGTACTGTACACTTCTTGCCTTGTTAATCATCATGCCGTGTGTTATACTTACGGGACATTGTGATTAACAATTAAGAATAAGGCTGCAGAAGGGAAATTTTCAGAGGCAAGGAGTGTACATCAGTAGAAATAAATTTTAAATGTCAAAGTAGAAGTAATACAATAAAATTGTCTATATATAAGTACGTGCGCAGTACCAACCATCAATTTTTATAATCTATAGCTAATTTTATTTTATAAACAATTAATATGAAGAATGTAATTAGTAGTAAGAGGTAGTAAAAAGTATATCAATTCGCTATAAAACCTCTGTTCCGCCAGCTGCATTATAATAGCCTTGTTAGTACTTTGTTTATCACATTAGCAGTAAAACCAACATTGTTTTTAGAAATTTAATCATCAGCGGCACTAAACATGAAAACACATTTTTATGCACGTGCCACCGTGGTTAGAAATTTAATTATCAACGGTACTAAAAATGAAACACATTTTTATGCGCGCGTATATTTATATTATAGAGACTGTTAATTTTATTTTGTTTTCCAGTTGTGTGGCATCAGAGATTATTTCCATATGTCTAATTAAAAATTCGTTCAATATTATAACTATACTTTGTAAAAAAAACTATATTTAAAAATAGTAATTTAATTCTTTTTTCACGGTTAAACGTGGTTTCTTCTTTTTTTATATAGTTCCATTAAAGTAACTGATATTAATATAAAAAAAAAAAAAAAAAATGCTGTATGGAAATTTAATATTTAAAGTGTGATGAATATTTGCACAATTTGCTTTCAATGTTGTTTCCTTTTTTGCTGTTATATTGCGTTTTTTTTTTTTTTTTTTTCACAATCAAGTTGGGAAATTATAGTAATAAAAATTATAATAACCAATTTTTAGTTACATATTTCTATGTGGGAAGAACGTTGAAGTATTTTTGAAACAGAAAACGGATTATATACTATATATAATATTGCTGCTTTAAGAAATCAACGTCACGTTGCAAAGCAATTTATAATTATCATTATATTGCGCATTAAAAAATTTGGTGCGATTGACGAAGGAGTTATGCAGTTTTTTTTAATAAACTCAGCATTCATTTAACGCCATGATGAGAAAATATCATGCATGGAAATTGTACAGCACAAGCTAAAATATTAAGTAGTTAATACTTATTAGGGCTGTCTCA
Organism: Siphlonurus alternatus; assembly: GCA_949825025.1. NCBI lineage: Eukaryota > Metazoa > Arthropoda > Insecta > Ephemeroptera > Siphlonuridae > Siphlonurus > Siphlonurus alternatus. The sequence continues at coordinate 62,564,423 of OX463788.1, read as the reverse complement.
TACAGGTTCGCATAATTTTGCAGCACACGTGTTTTAAAAAGTAAAAACCTATTTATGCGATCAGGTGTTATGGCCGCACACACAGCTTCATATCAAATGCCTTCGTATGATAAGAAATTTGGAACCGGTTCGAAATGAGAACGTACGATCACATGCTTACGATTGCAGAAATACGAGTCTGTGTGCGACCCGCCTTAAATAAAATCTAAGTTTTTCAAACAAAGGTTAGAATTATTATTTTAAATTTTAACAAATAAGAGAATCGAAGAGACTTTTTATAAGATAAATAGTATAAATACAAACGGGTAAAATTCGAGCTGTGCCGTTTCATTTTTATAATAATATATAGTGCCACATCAGTATTACCGTATTAATTATACTGTGTCTTGATCTGCAGGCGCGGATCCAGGATGCAGCCCCCTCCCCCCCGAGATTTTGGATTTAACATGGGCAATATAGGCATTTCCCCCACTCCAATTTTTTTTGTTAACATTGGCCTTATGGAGGCAGCCCCCCCCCCCCCCCCCCCCCCCCGAAATTTTTTTCTGGATCCGCGCCTGATGTTGATCTGTTTCCTGTTCAGAAATAGGTAAATTTTGCTGTTCAATGTTTTGGTGCGTTGTTTCAAAACTGACAAACTTATAGCAAATATATATATTATAACAAATAAAAATTAAAAAAGATACACACACAACATACAACAAAATGTATATAATAAAATGGTAAAAAGTTAAAATGAATTCAATTAACCTAATTAACAAGCATAACGTTCACACTGAATTTTTTATTTTATTTCATTAATCAATTAATAAGAATTAAAATTTTCATGTTGCCTCTATTCTCTATTTATTTGAATATACATTCAACCAAGATCCCTTTTCTTATTATATAAGTGAAGTGATCTGGCACTCAACTTGCCTCATGAACACAAAACAACAACACAAATCAGAGGCACACCAATCAGTCTATAACAAATCTAACATGAAAACAAACACACAAAAAAAACAAAAGCAAAACACAACTATACCATCAGTGAACAAGTTTAGAGAGTTTTTGAATTTTTTATATTTGTTGAACTCTTTAAAGGAACAAGAATTTTATCATACAAATTATTACACGAAACATAGGCCCTTTGTCCATAAGTTTGAACTTGCATTTTGTAAAAAGTATAATAACCCAATTTTATTAAAAATTTTATAATTAAGTTCGTTGACTTTCTCCTTTAAAAAATTATCAAAATAACTCATGAGAAAACAAACATACTCTATATAGTAACATTGAATTTAAATACTCCACGAAGCATTAATTATTTCGTTAAATATTTTTTCCATCGCATTAGTTAATTTTTTGTATCATAAACATCATAATTTATGCATAAATAATACAATATATAGTATAATATATTAATATTAAGTATTATAGTCTAGACTAAATAATTCTTTATAGCGTTCTTTAAACTAATTATATTGCTGAAAGTCAGCAGCTGCATGTTATTTTATACTGATAATTTAAAATTGTTTATGTGTCTGAGAATGCATGGGAGATTTTAAACGAAGTTGCGTTCTAGGAACACTCAATGAAAACTGAAACACGGTACTGTAAATGGAAGACTGATGTTTATACAATATCAAATTAATATTCAAGAACGCTTGGCAGCTGCACGGCTCGGCGAAAGAAGGCAGCGATTGTTGTTCTGTACTATCGTCTGGGTCCAGTACCAGGAAAAAACCTACGAAGCTACGTGATTGGTCACATTTTGGCACGTGTATATTTTACAGACTTTGCAACGCACTGTCTCTCTACCAGACATTTGTACGCTGTAAAATTATCATCATGGCAGTTTTTAAAGCACCTTTTTGTCAACTTTATATACGTTTAGCAATGCTTGCAGCGTAATGGTTAGACGTATTTTACCTAATGACCTTTATCAAAATTTATGTCCTTTAATTTATTTAATTATTTATTTAATATTTATTTAATTTATGGTGTATAACAAGTTAATTATCTTTAATGTTCAATTGTTTCTTTATTGTTGTTCATTAATTGCATAGCGTGAATTTACGATTATGTGATTACGTCAATTGACAGTATATAAGTAGCAAAACTGACTGACGTGAGTTAGTGAGTAGAGTACACTTCCCAGTAAGCACGCAACCACATCTCTCTCAGTCCACTCCACTATTGGTCCAGTGCTTAAATCTGAAACTGTTGTGGGTAAGGACTTAAGTACTGTGCACACACTCTAAGTGCCGATCCAACATATTTTTGACACTCTGCAGTGTTTACTGGGTTGGTCCGGTTGGTTATAATAGTTGTTTATATTTTGAAACTTAATTATGCATATTATACAAATATAATACAATGCAGTCTATTTTAGTAATTTGATTTTTAAAGTAATGCTTTTCAAAGTACGAGCAAGTATAAGTACGTGAGCGAATCCTTTAAACTCTTGCAGTACCTTGATAATTAGCGTTCGAGTTCACTATTTCAAAACTACGACACAACGACAGTGAGAAAGAGAATAAGAAACGAATAAGAAACCAGTAAAAAAAAATAAAATATTATTATTTAATCCGCGTAGGCTTTCAATTTTGGGACTATTGATGTTTTTAATAGTGATGTCTGCAGTTCTTATGTTTAACCTATTAAATATTAAACCAATAGAGCAGATAAAAAATATAATATTTTCGACTATTTTGCTATTTCATGACTATTTTTTTTTTAAAAAAAGTATTTTGCAAATTTTCAGTTTTTTTCCCTACATTTTTCTGTCATTTTCATTTCATAAAATTTAAATCTTAAATCACAGTTTATACGCCCTCTGCCATATATATCAAGGGGGACTAGTGAGTGACACGACTCCAATTCTCTCTCTCCCTCCCTCCTCTCTCTCCCTGCCTCCTCTCTCTCTCTCTCCCTCTCTATTGCATGTATCGTCTGTTCGACCTGCGCTTTTCTGACGTCCTGACGTCACATGCGTCTCTCATGTGAATTGAAATTTATATAAATTTATAAATATTATGCTACAAAGTACAAACCCTATTAAATTATAATAAAATTATATTATAAAATGTTCTCTGAATGTTTAATTCTCGTCATAATTCTCAGAATATTTTGATATTCATATTATGCACACGTGCTTATATTATATAATTGCTGTAAACTTGAAGCTTTAATTTTGCAAAATATTTAATACTTTATTCTATTATATTTATATATAATGCAACTATACAGTATATTAAAGGCCTTATGAACCTTTGCACAATTTTAAGTACACGGTAAACTTTGCTTCAGTATGATTCGTCTGCATAAATTTTTTTGTTTCAGCAGCACAAATATCAGAGATAATAGCCGATGAAAAGGAACCTGTGACGTCACTCACGCGCATTCAGAGGCGACAATATAGGGAAATCCCTGCAAAAGATAGGTTCACTCCCGCCGCAACCACGGCCACAATTTGATTTCTGGAATTTTGAAACTTTACCAGGGCAGTCTTGATAGTATTTGTCAAATAGCCTGAAAGATTTTTTTTGATGACATTCATACAAACTGAGTTATTGCGGTAGAAAGAGGAGCAAAAATGTTGTATAGGAAAACAATGTTAAATTTTTAGCTTATCTTGCAACCGCAATAACTCAATCTGTACACACGCCACCAAAAAAATTCTTTCAGTCTATTTGACAAATACTATCAAGACTGCCCTAGTTAAGTTTCAAAATTTCAGAAATAAAATAGTGGCCGTGGTTGCGGTGGGAGTGAACCTATCTTTTGCAGGGATTTCCCTATATTGTCACCGCTGAATGTGCGTGAGTGATGTCACAGGTTCCTTTTCATCGGCTATTATCTCTGATATTTGTGCTACTGAAACAAAAAAATTTATGCAGCTGAATCACACTGAAGCTAAGCTAACCGTGTACTTAATACTTTGAAAAGGTTCAAAAGGCCTTTAAGTTAGGCTTTATTTATTTATTTATTTATTTATTTATTTATTTATTTATTTATTTATTTATTTATTTATTTATTTAAAACTTTTGTTGGTTGCATAAAGCATACATTAAGTTCATGTCAGTAGTTAGCATTGAAAAGATAATGCATATTAAAAATCACAATTCAATGGAGTATTGACCTCAAATTTTTTTATTGCAGAAATGGATAGAGCTTGCAAAGTCATGCCCTCCTGATTTTTTCAAATTTTTTTGAGCCTGGGAACTATTTTTAAAAAATTATTGAAATTCCTTTTTGTGACGTCACGCGGCGGCAAGTCCTATCTTTTTGTTAAGGAACGGCGTCTCGTGACGTCACAAAAAGAGCTTTCAATAATTTTTTAAAAATACTTCCCGGGCTGTAAAAAATCTGAAAAAAATCAGGGTAGCATAACTTTGCACGCTCTATCCATTTCTGCAATAAAAAAATTTGAGGTCAATACTCTATTACAATATATGAAAATTTACAACAAATAATGTTATACTTTTTATTTTTAAAATTTAAACAGCTTATTCAAATAGTACTTTTTCAGACATTTTATTACTTTCAAACTCTTTAACTGAATAAAACTACTTGGATATTAGTAAACTTATCAATTTTGAACTCATAACGGACAACGTACTTTTCACCTCGACCCTGCGAATGCCCCAAGAGATGTAGTCTTTTTGTTCGGCTGAATGGTGGTACTCCGAGTTGTTCGAGTTGGCAATGGCCTAATTCATGAAGGATATGTGGTACAATAATCCCAATAAATGAAAAAAATCACATGTAAAAATGGAATACCTGAATGTCATAATTGTATATTATTCAGGTACAGCTCTGCTGTTATTCTTGTTCGACTGACTAGCGGTGCGAAGAACATCCCCATTGGTTCAAACTATACTGATCGAGCATTGGCTTTGTTTTTTGCACGGACAGTCAGCGCTTCACCTCGACCCTGCAAACCACTCTACAAGACCCGCAAGAGATATCACCAGTCTTCGTCTGGCTGACTGGCGGTGCAGAGAATGTCCTCAGGTATCCTAATACTGTGGATCCTGGGGTAAGTCTCTGCACGGACAGTCAGCAATTCATCTTGACCCTGCGAGCGACTCAAGATCCACGTGAGAAACAGTTTGCCGTCTTATCTATAGCTGACTGGCGGTATTCTGGACCACTTTAATCTTCCATAGATACAGGACACTAGGGTAGTTCCTTACACAGACATGCAGTCAGCAAGTCCTATCTTTTTGTTAAGGAGCGGCGTCTCGTGACGTCACAAAAAAAGCTTTCAATAATTTTTTAAAAATACTTCCCGGGCTGTAAAAAATCTGAAAAAAATCAGGGTAGCATAACTTTGCACGCTCTATCCATTTCTGCAATAAAAAAATTTGAGGTCAATACTCTATTACAATATATGAAAATTTACAACAAATAATGTTATACTTTTTATCTTTAAAATTTAAACAGCTTATTCAGATAGTACTTTTTCAGACATTTTATTACTTTCAAACTCTTTAACTGAATAAAACTACTTGGATATTAGTAAACTTTTCAATTTTGATCTCATAACGGACAACGTACTTTTCACCTCGACCCTGCGAATGCCCCAAGAGATGTAGTCTGTTTGTTCGGCTGAATGGTGGTACTCCGAGTTGTTCGAGTTGGCAATGGCCTAATTCATGAAGGATATGTGGTACAATAATCCCAATAAATGAAAAAAATCACATGTAAAAATGGAATACCTGAATGTCATAATTGTATATTATTCAGGTACAGCTCTGCTGTTATTCTTGTTCGACTGACTAGCGGTGCGAAGAACATCCCCATTGGTTCAAACTATACTGATCGAGCATTGGGTTTGTTTTTTGCACGGACAGTCAGCGCTTCACCTCGACCCTGCAAACCACTCTACAAGACGCGCAAGAGATATCACCAGTCTTCGTCTGGCTGACTGGCGGTGCAGAGAATGTCCTCAGGTATCCTAATACTGTGGATCCTGGGGTAAGTCTCTGCACGGACAGTCAGCAATTCATCTTGACCCTGCGAGCGACTCAAGATCCACGTGAGAAACAGTTTGCCGTCTTATCTATAGCTGACTGGCGGTATTCTGGACCACTTTAATCTTCCATAGATACAGGACACTAGGGTAGTTCCTTACACAGACATGCAGTCAGCAATTCATCTTGACCCTGCGAACGACACAGCTGGTCTTTCTGTCCAGCTGATTGATGGGGCCCTGAGCTATTGGAAGTGGTGGTGGAGTGAGCGATGTGGGATCTCCACTTACTCTGAGAAAAAATTGTGCAATATCTGTCAAATGAACGCCACTAATTGACATGTAACGATAGAAGGCTGGCATAATAATAATTGTATGATTGCATTATAAATGGCATTTATCCAGCAATTGATTGTAAAAAATTTTGTGTTGTAATATTTTTTGATTTAACCAAAGCATTCGATAGTCTCAATAGAAATGTCATACTTAATAAAATTGAAAAAATTGGCTGTGATAATAATGGTTTAAAATTTATCGATTAATATTTGTCGGATCGTTATCAATTTGTGCAGTTAAATTATGAATCTGATTTTCAAAAATTGAGTGTTAAATCCAATTTGCTGCCTGTTTTACATGGAGTCCCTCATGGAGGAAAAGTATCTTGTAATTTATATGGTGTTGCAACTAATGATTTACCGGATTCAATATTAAGTGCTAAAATTGTTAAAATTGCTGATGATAAAACTGCTGTTAATTTGTTATGGTTCATCTTATAAATTAATTGATAAACTATTTATTTTACAAAAAAGGGCTTTGAGAACTATGTTAAGATTTAAAAAAAGAGATCCCTGTGTCTCTCATTTTAAAATAAATAAAATTCTTACACTACCAAGTATGTACATTATGGCTTGCGCAATGTTCAAAAGAAAACATCTAAAATTATTCCCAATAGATAATTTGCTTCATGATCATAATACCAGAAATAGAGATAATATTCTTATGGGCAAAAACAACTCTGTTTTGGCTGATAAGAATCTATATCATCAATGTGCAAAAATATATGAATTTCTTCCTAGCTGTTTAAAAAATATTGTCAGTAACTCACTTTTTAAATCCAAATTAAAACAATTGTTAATAGTAAATGAATTTTACCCTGTAAAAAAGTTTTTTGCAAAGAAATTTCCGGAAAATTGTCTCCAATATCTAACTTACTTATGTAAAATGAATGTATGACGATATATTTTTTTTTATTGATCTCATTTTGTTATTTTGTGGTTGCATGTTTAGTGTAGGTATATTATTTTATTTGACGTGATATATGTTGTCCTGTACAACCAAATTTGTTCAAAATAAATTATTTTATTTGTGTTTTTAACTCCCAACCTAGTTGGGGTGGTTAAGCGCCAGCACCGGGCCCAATTGGGCCAAGATGAAGGCGCCCGCTGATCCTGTTGGTGATGTTACGATCCAGCGTCTCCTACTCAGCTGCGGGCAATTATTATTAATAATAATTATTATTATTATTATTATTATTATTTGTGTTTTTAACTCCCAACCTAGTTGGGGTGGTTAAGCGCCAGCATCGTGCCCAATTGGGCCAAGTTGAAGGCGCCCGCTGATCCTGTTGGTGATGTTATAATCCAGCGTCTCCTACTCAGCTGCGGGCAATGAGGGCTTCCCGCACACCCGCAAATAGCCCATCACATAGCCTTTCGGGCAGGTCCTCTCCTAGGCGCGGTGGGACACATTTCCGCTAGCACTCTTGGGTGCTGGATGCCTTTAACCAGGGCACTTAGAGGTGGGGATGCATCTTGGGCTTCCCAAACCAATGCCCTGGCCGCCCTGTGGTTCAAGAACAACAGGCTACGGGCCAGAGGTCACACTCGCAAGGCATCCCCCAACCCGCATGTCCTTCCTGAGCGCTGGGGGACACGTACCACGCGTCAGGGAAGAGCCTACGCCCATCCCGTAGCTGGAAGCCCATTATTATTATTATTATTATTATTATTTTTTTATTTTTTTTTTTATTTTTTTTTATTTTTTTTATTTATTTATTTATTTTTTTTTCTTTTTTTTTTTTTTTGGAGTGCCAGACTTTCGGCCACGGTGAGACCCAGCCTCCACGGAATCACACCCGTAGGACCCGGGTCTATTACCCCGAGCATGACGTACGAATAGTGTCACCGCAGTGACCATCAGCCCCACCGCAACCGAGCTTTGCACCCTCTCCCCCGACCCACAATCCCCGACCGCGAGCGCCGTTCACTGTTGTGTTCGGATATTAGCTTTGCTTCACCCACCCGTTTGGAAAGCCTCTCACCATTCAGACCGTTGCCTCACCGAAAACATCCATGAGGAGCGTTCGTCATACGAGGGTCAGACCTAGGGGACTACTTCCTGACTGCACGGGCCACTACGATATATTGGCACCACATCTCCCTGAACCGGCCGGCTGGTCACCATACACGAAACATAGTTCCCCCCACACAGTGAATACACCACATAGCGCTCGCGCCCACCCCCCACCCACAAAAAACCCCACCCTACGCTGACACGGCTGCTCCTGACTTGCGTCAAGTAAGCCACCGTTCCGTCAGCCTGCCGCTCCAACTTTGCAGGTTTCTGGTGCACCAATAACCATCCACCCACAGAGTGGAGCACCCACCTCCACTAAAACCACCCTGATGGTAAGGTGGCCGATCCCGCGGACCTCCCCGCCACTAATAATAATAATAATTAATATTATTATTATTTTTTGTTTTTAACTCCCAACCAAGTTGGGGTGGTTTAGCGCCAGCACCGGGCCCAATTGGGCCAAGGTGAAGGCGCCCGCTGGTCCTGTTGGTGATGTTAAGATCCAGCGTCTCCTAATCAGCTGCGGGCAATGAGGGCTTCCCGGGTACACCCGCAAATAGCCCATCACACAGCCTTTCGGGCAGGTCCTCTATTATTATTATTATTATTATTATGATCATCCAGAGTTAAAAAGTGCGATTTATTAATCGTGCATATATAATTTAATATTGGTTATGTATGCTCAAAGAATATGTTTGATTTAATAAATTGAACTGAATTGGAAATACTGCCCCGAATTATATTTATATTTTCAATGTTACATGGTTAATAAGAATCAAAACAATGGAAACAATGTTCATGTTCAATTTCTGTAAAATAAAAATAATAAAAATAAATAGCTTTGTTCTGGTTTAAACCGCTGTGCAGCGGTTTAAACCAGAACAAAAATTTGAATAATTTCCGGATTTTCTCGTACCGGCTATGACCCAAACTACCAAACTAGTTTCGCACGTTTTTTTATACTCCTTTGACTCGAATGCTACCTTTAACTCCCTATTTCAGCATCCCTTCGGATCCTCTTCAATTGAGCAGATCATAATATGTATAAATAGCACAGCTGTATTATATTTAAGTTTCCTTTTTGTTCTATGCACATAAAAATCTTAGTTTTTCCAATGAAGATAAACATTCTGTTACTATAATTTTTTCTTTCATTAGTTTAATTGCATGGTACCAAAACCTAGCTGAATGAACTGCTTTTGTTCAACAGCAATAATTTTTCCGTTATATAACTGTAATAAACTGTAATAAATCGGGAGGGGGGACTGCTGCTTTGAAATTTTGGATTTAACATTTAATATGGGCAATATAGGCGTTTCCCCTATTCAATTTTTTTAATTAATAGCCTTATTGAGATGCCCTTCCCTCTCTCCCCCCCCCCCCCTTTCCCGAAATTCGGTTCTGGATCCGCGCCTGAATCTGTATTCTGACTTTTTATACAGAACCTCAATTTTTGTGGTTTCAGGTGGACGAGATTGTTGTCGAGAAAACACGAAAACTACAAAGCGTTGGCCAGGATGAATGTCCCCGTCGATGTGCTGCTGGTGGAGAATCTCGGCGACAGTGCCGAGTATTATATGATGGATGGTAAGCATCGATCGTTGGATTAATTCGTATAAATTTTTATTGTTAATTTTGAAATTCCACGCAACAGTTAGCCTCTCCTTATGTGTATTGAGGAGTTTTTTTACCTTTGCATCATTGTAAAGCTATAGGGATATTTCAGATGGACCTATTTAATATAGTTTAATTATTTTTTTAACCATAACATTTTTTATTTCTTTATTTATTTTACAAAAAAAATGTTATATTTCTTGCTGCCGCAAACTCCATTAATCCATATAATATTCATGCTGCAAAAAAAGTAATACTTTTCAATAAATTTCATTTTTACATTATATACTTATATATTCAACCCATTTTATTATTGTAAGAAAATAAAGAAAGGTAAACCATTGCGGTAGTATAAGTTAGTTTGAGTAAAATAGGAATAAACCCACTCTAAGCCATACCACGATGAGATGTTCGGATAGCAAGTAAAATGTAAAATTTATTGGCACATATTGCACTATATAATATACAATGTAATTTGATCCTTCTTTTGTGATTGAAAAAGATCATATCAATAAAAAATGTTGGTCGAGGCATTTTTTTTATTATAATATATATGTTGAATTAAAATTATTGTGTGCTACTTTCTATTCAGTGGCGTGCGGTGACCTATGACTCAGGGTAGGCAGAGAACCTAGGTGGACAGCCCTCACGAGGACGGCGCGTGAGCACCCAAACTAGCGCGCCACAGTCGCGATTTTTTTTAGAGCCACGCCCCCCTTTTCAAAATAATGCGTACATATATAATATATAAACCTGATAAAACGTTTGTTACAACTTCCACCGATATAAAAATGGTAAAATTTGTACTTACGCACTTTATGATGTTTTTTTATTGCTTTGTCAACGTTTAAATCACGTTAACCAATTTTTTTCCACTTAAAATTTCGTGACTAATTAAATGAAATGAGCAAGGCCAGAAAAATAATTTTCAAAGCTCCGCACTTCCAGTCACTTTATCATATTTTGTTTTTTGAAAAGGTCTTATTACACCTTTACACCTTTTCTGGCATAACAATTTTATTTCTTGTTTTGGACGGCCTTGCTTAATAATGTTTTATTTTTCTGTAAATGATAAACAAGAATATGGAGCACTTAAAAATTTGTTTCACTGTTTCATTTACTTCCATATTTTCACCCATTTTTAATTGCGTCTGACTCTGCCAAGCAAACAAATAAAACTGACCTGCCTTATTGCTCCCTTGCTCACAGTACTGCAGAGTGCAGACCGTACAGAGAGCAGACAGGTCCCAACACGTTTCAATCAAGAGTCATTGGCCCTTACATTGCTGCCAAACGTTAAGGGATGAAAACTGAAAGGCAGTGAAGGCACAAAATATCGAGCCTCCAGCCCTATGCTATTCACATTCTTGTTTTACGTCGTAAATAAAAGTTGCAACATTGGTTTTCTTGCTTTTGGAGGCTCTCGGACTCTATACCTCTCGGATGACACACAACCGCGCGTTTAGCTCAAAGAACCTTCTCCTCCCTCACTCCATCACATATACAACCGTAGACCATGAGCCAGTATAAACACGATAATATAGAGTTAGAACCATTAAATTTTTATTTATTTTTAGGAAAATATGTAAAAATATTTTAATTTCATTTTTTCAATTGCTCTGGTTTCTTTGAATTTATATTTAATTCATTTTTCTAAACATAGCAGGGTAGGCTCGGCCTACCTTGCCTACCCTGACCGCACGCCACTGTTTTTATTAGTATTTCATTTTTTTTTACTGCACCAATGGTTTAAAATTAATAAAATTGATTTCATAATAATTTGGTGAATACTGGTATACATTGTGACACCTTGAGTTTTAGTTATTATCTCTGCTTAATAATCTCCCAATCCCAATATTATGTTATTATTTTAAAATATTTTTATGTACCATGCATGTTTAATATTCTACCTAATTATTTAATCAATAATTTTTAGTCTCCTATTTCCTAATATTGATGTTGAAAATTCTTCCATGGAGTTCACTTGTTTGTTTTACGATTTTTCTTTATTTATTAAATTTATTTTTATGGTTACCTTTAATTTTATGTGCTTCAGTTTATGTGAAGCTTTGAAATGGACAACTTGTATGATTGTTTTTTTTTTACAAAAATTAATAGAGGATACCAAAGTACGTTATACTATGAATTTTTTCAGATTTTTCTAGGCCCAGCTTAAAGGAACTATTTTTAAAAATTATTAAAAGTTCTGCAAGTCATCTTGGCCTCCATGGATCCCTTTTAAAAAGGATAGGGCCTAAATGCCTAATGACGCATCCAAGGAGCATAGCCGCACTTTCAGTAATGTCTTAAAAATAGTTCCTTGACTCAAAAAAAATCTAGAAAAATTAAGACTTTTATATTTGGACCCCTCTATTTATTTCTGCAATAAAAATTTTAATGCAAATTGTCCATTGTTCCATATTCTTTAATTCTTGAAACTAAATTATTAATTTAATTTGTAAAGTAGGTTTTAATTTTGATAATTCTTGTTTTTTAAAGAAAAAGTAGAAAAAAAATTGAACCCATGCTTATTTTGAAATTTATATGCAAGTTGTCCATTTTTGTGTTCGCAGTCAGTCCCATCAGTGCAGGCGCCAGCAGTGCACGTGCCAGCGAGGAGGTGGTGCCACACCAGGAGGGTGTGCCGCACCATGAGTTTGTGCCACACCAGGAGGTGTTTTCACACCATGAGGTTGTGCCACACCAGGAGGTTGTGCCGCACCAGGAGGTTGTGCCACACCAGGAGGTTGTGCCGCACCAGGAGGTGCTGCGGTGCTATGAGATGATGCCGTGCTATGAGATGGTGCCACACCATGAGGTGATGCCACACCAGGAGGTTGTGTCACACCATGAGGTTGTGCCACACCAGGAGGTGGTGCCGTACCATGAGGTGGTGCCACACCATGAGGTGGTGTCACACCATGAGGAACCAACATATGCTGTCAACACAGACGGTAAGAACCATGCATTCATTCAATCTGTGACTTGGGGTGATATTATGAAAGACAATCAAATTTTTGTGGGAAAGGTCATCATAGTAATTTCAGTTATACCATTCAGTTAAATGGAACTAACTCGTTGTCTACCAAGTTTTTTCTATAATATCAATGCAGGGGTCTTCTCCGAATTTGCATTACAAATATTTCAAACAGGTTTTGTCTATTCCTGTGTCCACAGGTACCAACGCAGGCCCCAGTAAGGAGATGGTGCTGCACCACGAGACGATGGAGCCAAATGTGTCCACCAACACAAACGGTGAGAAAGAACCATCAGCTAGTTAGTGACTGGGGGTGATTTTATGATCTGCAATACAATTTTTGTGGGGAGGAGCTTCGTATAGAAGGTTCAGTTGCCATCAATTTAATGGAACCAGCTCGTTGTCAGCTTGGATGTTACACTTAAGTTTAATTTAATTTTATATATGTCTTACTGTTATAATAGTTTGTATACTTAATTACAAAAGAAAAAATTTAAATCTAAAAAATCAGTACTTAAAACTTTTTTATTTATATGCTATATACTATTAATGTATTAAACTTTAGTAATAATTATGAATTTAATTGTAAGTTAATATATATATTACATTTGAAAAGTTTCAAACATTTTGTACCTTCCTTACATCTAATGTAATTTATTAAAACTATTGGTTTGAGACAAAAACTCAATCTTGCCGTAACTCTCGCCATGTAAATGTATAAATAAACAAGTTATCAAGCTTCTACATGTCTTCTGTCTTTAAATTTTTACAAAAATTTCATGCAGGTTTTCCATTCTTGTATCCGCAGGTATGGCAAAAGGAAGCTCAAGTCCCAGAGAGGAGATGACGTCGCATCAGGAGAAGGAGGAGCCAGGTGAGAAGAAATAATTTCATTGCATGCCCCAAAGTTATGCAAGTACTTTATACCCAACCGCTTGATATTTTTACTACAGCTGAATAAGTTAATTTTTATTAAGAAAAAGCTTAAATTGTGGTTTTATTTAATAATTATCTATGATGTACGCCATTTTAAAAGTCTATACCATTACAATCCATAAAATTTAAAATACATTTTTTTTTTTTATTCATCAATTTTCAAACAAAAACATTATAAAAAAATGTATTCCTATTTTACCTCATTTGATGAAACGTATGGTAAATTTCTAAGACAATTCCTGATACGCTTATACTAATAATAATACAAATTTCTGTAGTGAATAATTTTACCTGCATGGGTATAAATAGATTTTATATGACAAGTAAAACCAAACTTCTTTTTGGATGGAAAGATTGTGTGTTGCTTTTCACTTCAGTAATCTTGTTCACCGAAGATTAGGAAATTTAGGACCAATCATAATATATGTACAGTACAGTCAAATTAAATTGACATTCCCGCCGAAAGTAGCCGAAAATGTCAATTTTACAGCTTTTCTGTTTGTAATTCAGTTTTGAAACTTTACGCAGAGTGGTTTGAAGTACTAGTGCTGACCTATGTGTGATTAAATTGCAATGCTGTAACATGAATAGGAAAACCAGAAACCTTACACTTCCGGCTACTTCCGGAGAGAATATTATGTAAATTTGACTGTAAATATCAGTTTACAAAGAAGCTTTTTTTAATTTTTTTTTACAAAGTTACACCCCTAAGAGCTTACAGCTCCGCGGCGGGTTAATGGGTAGGGATAAGGGAGGGAGAGGATGGTGGCCACGGCCTGCTACGCGTCCCAGCATTCGCTGAGGTGAGACTGAGGGAACTGTGGTAAACCTCAGACAGGACGGACACCTCTACTTTTTATCAATGGACCAAAGTGATGTCCAAAAGCCTGGAGAACCACACACAAGTGCATCTTTGCACTTGGTGGAAAGCGAGACGAATTTACCTCAGGGAGGGAGCAACGTAATTTTTACTTGAAACGGTCACCCATCCGACGTAGCCTGACTTCGGTGATTTATCGAGAACCGATCAATGCACTGCACCACACTTGACCTCTAACTTTTTCTAACTTATCTTAACACTTCATGTAATACAATGTAAATTGGATAACTAGAACGAGTTAACTATTTATTATGCGTATATTTACTCCCATTTGGCTTATGGTATTATTCACTGGGGAAGTAAGGCAGCTCTACTAAATAAATGCTT
The DNA here is from genome assembly GCA_949825025.1 of Siphlonurus alternatus. NCBI lineage: Eukaryota > Metazoa > Arthropoda > Insecta > Ephemeroptera > Siphlonuridae > Siphlonurus > Siphlonurus alternatus. Next base: position 62,549,372 of record OX463788.1, on the reverse strand, counting down.
TGTTTTGCAGAAAAGAGCTCTCCGTACCATATTAAAGCTGTCCAAGGGACAGTCTTATGTATCTAATTTTAAAAATCTTTATATGCTCACTGTTCCGTCTATTTAATTACATCTTAAACTGTGCTTCATTTAAAATGTCCCACCCTAATCTATACTTGCAGAATAATAATTTTCATAATTACAATACCAGAAATAAGTCCAATGTTGTTACAAACAAGTTGAATTCTAATTTATACAAATCCTGTGCAATGTATCAGACGGCCAAAATATATGAATTTATGCCAAAATGTCTAAAATATATAAATGATTGTAAATTGTTCCGAAAGAAGCTAAAAAAATGTCCTTAAAGTAAAGCGTTCTATTCAGTTAAAGCTTTTGAGAGCAATAAATTGCCTGTGAGAGTATATTGTATCCTTATAATTTGAAAGCTGTTTTTCATATTCTTTGTTAATTTTATATTGTGGTTCATTTTTTTATACTTGTTTTTTTCTTTTGTTATATTTGTATAATGTTGTGTTTTGATGTTATTTATTTTTGTTAATATTTAGTTTGACATGAACGTATGTTGTCTTTTGTCTTGTACAATCGAAAAAGTTCGAATAAAGAAAATAAATAATTAACTAAATAAATAAATAAATAAAGTTTGTAAGATTGCATGGATTTTATGTTAAGGATAATACCATGTAAAAAATAATTGACAATTTTTGTTTCCACAGACCACAGCGCGCGCACCGTCGCAGACCCCAGCAAGGAGACGGTGCCGCTCAAGAAGGAAACCAGCAAGAAAGGTGAGTTCTATGCAATAAGCCAGTTTGTTTGGTGGGATCATTTTGTGACTTTATGGAAGGGATCATCGTATATATAGAAGGTTCATAATATTTTATGTTCAGTTGCCAGTTGAAGGGAAAACTGAGTGTTATATATTTGTAGCTATAAATTAATATAGTAAATTTTTCACATTTTAATCAATTTTCAATTTTTTTTATAATGAATTAAAAAAATTCTAAAACAATTTCTGTTAAGCCGGTATTATATTACACGATACAATTTTGCAATACTTTCTCCAAAATTATTCAATATTTATATCAATAGTATAAGTAACTTAAAACTGAAAGGCAAAATGTGGAAATTTGCCGATGATATTTGTCTGGAATACTGCTCAAAAAGTGTACCTGAAATTATCAATGACATACAGTATGACTTAAATTTATTAAATAATTTGTTTAAAACAAATTTTCTAACCCTAAATGCAAGCAAAACTAAATTTATGGTAATAAAGAGGGGAGAAAAATTAACTTCATCTACTAAACCATTTGTAAATAATACAATAATTGAACAAGTATATGAATATAAGTATCTAGGATTTATAATTGACTCACAACTAAAATGGGAACCTATTATAAATTTTGTAAAAAAAAAAAATTCTACCAATTATTGGAATTTTATGGCGTGCTAGACATTTTATTCCAGACAATGTTAAAAAACAAATTTACTATGCTTTAGTTCATTCACATCTTAATTATATGGTAGGAATCTGGGGAAATGCATATCAAAATGTACTGAAACCACTACAAATACTCCAAAACAAAATTATTAAAATACTATATAATTTTGAATGGAGGAAAAATACTATTGAACTTAATAATGATACTAATATGCTTAATATCACAGGACTAAACGCAAAAAATTTATGTACCTTTGTTTATAAAATAATCAATAACTTAATTAAAAACAATTATTGTTCTTTAGTTCTAAATAGCAGGGACCGGATGCACGCGTTTTTTTCGTGCATCCGAGATGCGCATCCGGATGCAAATTAATTTTTCGTGCATCCATGGATGCGCATCCGGATGCAAATTTATTTTTCATGCATCTGGGATGCGCATCCGGATGCAAATTTATTTTCTATGCATCTGGGATGCGCATCCGGATGCATTAATTTTTTCCCGTGCATCCGGGATGCACGGATGCGGATGCAAGCCCATTTTTGCGCATCCGTGTGCATCTTGCACCTGCATCCGATCTTTGGTTTTTATAATACACTTTGTTTCTTGCAATTTTAAACGACAATTAAGTGGCAAATAAATGTTAAAAAAATGTCTCGTGTTAAAGATTTATTTAGAGGCTATAATTAGCAAAAAACATGATAAAAAAAGAGAAAAAAAAAGTGTTAAATGGATGCAAATTTATTTTTGGTGCATCCGTGGATGCGCATCCGGATGCAAATTTATTTTTCATGCATCTGGGATGCGCATCCGGATGCATTCATTTTTTCCCGTGCATCTGGGATGCGCATCCGGATGCATTCATTTTTCCCTGTGCATCTGGGATGCACGGATGCGGATGCAAGCCCATTTTTGCGCATCCATGTGCATCTTGCATCTGCATCCGCATCCGCATCCGATCCCTGCTAAATAGTGATGTACATAATCATAATACAAGACGATCTAATTACTTCCATATTGATTTCACAAGAACTAATCTTGGAAAATACTCAATTATGTCCAAAGCTATTCATTTATACAATGGTTTACCGGAAAATATAAAATCATCACCATGTGTTAAAATGTTCACAGATAATGTTAAAAAGTATTTTAATTTGTGCCAATTTTCTTTGAGTAATAATAGTTCAAAAAGTAAAAATTCTCTATCAATATACTATGCCTAATTTTTTAATATAGGATTATGCAATTGAATTTATGTATTTTTTCTGCTGTTGTTGTTCTGTTATTTTCTTTTTTTTTTATATTATTATTGGTTCATTCAATTGTATTTTTGTATTCATTCTGAAACTTTTTCTTCTTAATTATTTTTATTTTTTTTTTTTTTTGGAAACAATTTGTTTTATGTTATTTAATTATTAACTTCCGCATATAATGTAATATATATTATAGCCTAAATATTATACTATTTTCTATTGTATAATTGCATATAATATATAGTTTGTTTCCTGTACTTCCGCCATCAAGTCAGTTTAAATTTTTTTTTCTTTTTCCCTCTGCTCGAGCTTAAAGCTCATAGAGGTCAAAACTATAAAATTGTAATTTTCTAAAATTGTATTATGTATTCTATAATAATGAATAAAAAAAAAAAATTTTTTTTTGCTTACATGAAAATTTCATCTCCATACAAACATAATAGAGTTAAAGTGTTCTTGTAAGGAAAATTGCATCATGCAATAATTAGAAGAATTGTATCGTGCGTTATACCAGCTTTACAGTATTAACTACATTAATATTAGTAATACAAATTTATTTGCTAGAATTTTTCCTCTACTTAAATAGGTTGGAAGTTTTATTAGTCATTCTATATGATGTTATAGTGAACTTGAGGTTCTTTTGGAAGAGCTCAGAAGTTCTTTTCACTTTGAAATTTAAAATGGGTATATAATTTTGCTTACGATTTTTGTGATGTAAATTTAATCCTCCATTTATATTTAAAGTGAGTATCATTATAATCTAAATCAATTTAGAATTTTAAAAAGATATTTAATTGATCATATTGTTATTGCTTATTGCATATTTCCTGCATGTCATACATTACAAGGTTTATTATTAATTATTATTATTTATTTAACTTAAAAGTTATGGACCGCGAGTATAATATAATATCTTTATCACAAAAACACACGACGTATTAAATGAATATGAATATCACTGTATATAGGATAAATTTTATCCTCAAAGATCCTCATGTTAAAAAAAATCAGATGACAATTTTTTTCTCTATTTCTCTCTTGCAGTTCCAAAGCGTGGACGTTCCCTGAAACATACTTCTGCACCCTCCTCATCAAAGAAGTCAAAGAAATACAAAAAGGCTTCTACAAAATCTCCCTTGGACGACGACACCCAGTGCCCCTTTTGTAAACTGTGGTTCTACGGAGGTGTCGGGCCTCTTGAGTGGTTGCAGTGTGTCCAATGTCTTAGATGGTTGCACGAAAAGTGCACAAATCAAGACAACCATTGTAACACTTGTTACACGAAGTAATATATACATTTGTAAATTTATACAATTTTTATTTTTTTTTAATCAAACCCTATTGGGAATTATATTTAATTCCCAATAGGGTTTGATTAAAAAAATAAAAATTGTATAAATTTATTAAGCTTCGTGTAACAAGTGTTACAATGGTTGTCTTCACCAGCTAAGTCTTTCTACTTATGTAGAAATAAATGTTGTTCTTTTGACGCTTGTCTGTATTTGTAATTTAGTACGGATAACTGCCACATATACTGTAAAATAGTGTCTATAATGATGTTTTGTATGTTATCCCCACCTTACATTTTACCTATGGAAGTAATAATGTATCAGGTGAAATAATAAAATAAATAAATTTACTAATTAATACTACTTTGAAACCCCGAACCTTCCGAAACCTTTACTTGAGCGTTTTCATGGGCTCATCTGGAACAGGGGCAGCCATGGCCTTTTTTGCAATCCATCCTGGCATTATTTGCCTGCGACTCAGTGAAATGTGAAAACCTCAGCCAGGATGGACGCTACAGCTTTTGTCAATGAACCGAAAGTGCCACTTTCGGTTCATTGACAAAAGCTGTAGCGTGAAAGTGCAATGGTCCAAAGCCAGGGGAACCACTGTCCGAACCACATGGTGGAAAAGAGTAACATGCTAAACATGGTGAAAATTTCAGGAAATAGTTATATACAGTATTTTACATTATATTTCTTTTTAAGGTATAACCTGAGAATTTGTCTGTCAAGGTCAAGAGGCGTGGCTACACCTGCAAATCTGACAACACTGTTGCAATAGTAATGCGAATAAAAGATTAGGAGGGGGTGGTAACTACAGTCCTTGAGAGCGTTGCCAAGTTTCTTAGGACATATCAGAAACGATCATCGTCACGGTTCGAAATATATGAAAACAATTCAGAAAAATAGTCCAAAAAATTAGCTTTTAATCCATGTAAAATTCTAAAAAAATTCTCGAGCCGTTTTTGTGCAATGTTGATTGAAAAATTTAACACTGAAAGGATACAAAATACACATTTGAATAAATTAATTATAATTAAACCAACGGTTAAAAAAATCTAAAAAAAAAAAAAAAACAGTAGTATTTGGACAATTGTTGTAAGTCTACCAAATTAATTTCAAGAACATCTCTGTCGATACGACTTTTTTCGTCCGAATATCTCAGGTTAAGCCTTAAGTGTTTTAAGGCATATATGTGTGGGCCATAAAGTAATAATTGCCTTTATATGTAAAAAAAAAAAAAAATGTTTGGTATCTAATTATTTAAATGTACATAAATCCAAAATTATCATTGTGCTATTATAAATACATATATATTATATAAATTATAATATATTATAAGTATAGTGTACAACTTATTTATTTATAAGTTGCTCAACTCAAATCAGAGCTTATAAAAAATGTTTTCAAATTTGTGCAGATTTTTCCACTAAAATTTTGGCAACTTTTTTAAGATGTGACTCCACGCTTTATTGCCAAAATGGGGTGTGACCATCATAGTCATCATAGACTGACTTTTGCTTCTACATTGTTACATTTATAACAATTGTAACTGTAACTATATTATTATCACTATGCTCACTTATTTTTATTATTTTTTTTAATATAATGTTACTGGCAGACATTTTGAAAAATGTTATTGATAAATAAAAGATTTATAACAAAATTTGTAAAAAAAAAAAAAAAATTAATTGACAATAAAAATACAGTAATAAAAATTAGACTGTCCTGAAATTCTAGCTGAGCTCAATCTAAATGTACCAGCGAGACAAAACAGATCATCTCACCTTTTCTACATATTATACCAAATCCAAGAATTGATATTGATAAATATTCTTTTATTTCCAGAGTTCAATGATTTTGCAATGAACTGTACAGTAAATACGAGCTTGACATTTTCCATCAATCTTCGCAAGAAATTGCAAGGATATGTAAATAACTCAAATGCATGTTTAATGGAGTATCGTCCTCAATTTTTTTTATTGCAGAAATGGATAGAGAGTGCAAAGTTATGTTATCCTGATTTTTTTTCAGATTTTTTTGAGACCTGGAAATATTTTTAAAAAATTATTGAAAGTCCTTTTTGTGACGTCACGCGGCGGCAAGTCCTATCTTTTTCTTAAGGAGCGGCGTCTCGTGACGTCACGAAAGGGACTTTCAATAATTTTTTAAAAATAGTTCCTGGGCTCTAAAAAATCTGAAAAAAATCAGGGTAGCATAACTTTGCACCCTCTATCTATTTCTGCAATAAAAAAATTGAGGACAATACTCTATTATGTAATATAAATATAATGTATTATATATGTTACCAAGATTTTAGTTATATAATAATTTTTGTACAGTATACGTGCATGTGTATTTTAACTAAGAATTTGTATGAACTCTTGTATTCTTTATAATCGGATTACCTAACTGTAGTCTGTTTTTTGAATAAATATAATAAAATATATAAAAAAATATAATACTTTTGTTGGACATGTACTCTAAATTATTCCCTACAAGAAACGAAAAGTTTATCAAGACAAGTTTACAGCAAATTTTCTAATAAGTTCTGAAATTCAAAATAAAAAAATAAATAAATAAAAATAAAAAAAAATGTGTGTTAAGGGTAAGATAACGCCACCGTTGTTAAAAAAAATCTCTCAAGCAAAAGTTATGAAAAAAATTTAAAATGTTTTCCTCTATACCCCCTATATAGCTAAAATATCAGGTATAATACATGTATACGATCTAGTTTTTGTGTTAAGAATTTTTAAAGTTTACTAATTTAACATGGAAGTTCCATTTCTCCATGATAAAGAAGTCAACTTCAAAAATTCCTAACTCAAAAATTCCTAACTCAAAAACTATAATAGATCGTATTTGTATACCTGATATTTAAGCTACTGATAGGGGTTGTAGAGGAGGACATTTTAAATTTTTGTCATAACTTTTGTGTGATGGATTTTTTTTTTTTAACATTGGTGGCGTTATCTTACCCTTAAAGAGTAAAGAGTAAATTATGACCCCCATCTTTATAATACATATTTGGTAAATCGTTCTATCTCTTCTTCATAAAGAAATTTAGTATAGTGTTTAAAAAAATTGAATAAATAATAAAAAAATAAAATTATAGGACCTATTTCATGAGATACACATGACACATAATTATATAATATAATAAATTAAATATATTATATTATGGCATATAAAAAGTCAGGATTATAGCATGGGAATTTCGGTGTCAATTAGTTATATAAATTTAACGAAATCAGCATCTTCTAGCATCCACTAAACTAAAACTAAAATTAAAAAATATATATAAAATATTGTTTTATTATTTTTTCCGTTTGATCACATTACTAGCCTTTTAATTTCAGATGTAGAAATATTTTGGTTAACATCGGAAAATAATGAGCAGTGGCTGACCTGAAATTGACATTATAATCCTGAATTTCCAGCACAAAACGTGTCATGTATATATATTAATGATATCATATATGAGATACAGGACACTCGACCCCCAGTTAAATCATTACATAAACGGTCATAATTAATATATATATATATATATATATATATATATATATATATATATCCTCTAAACTCTATTAATTTCATTTTTTTCCATGTTGATGTTTGTTGAAATAAAGGTGGGTATATATATTATAATAATATAATAATGTACCCACCTTGATTGAAATAATTGTCAGTATAATTTCTTGACGATCACGGCTTATATTAAGTCTCTTTTTATTATTTGACATCTTTTTGAAAATACTTCCCGTATTAGTATGAAAATAAGAGTTAGCATTTTATCGCTTCAGGCTCTCATTTATAATGAAATATGTATGAAAAAAAAATAATGTTAGTATAAATTTAACAATTATTTCTTTATGCTGTACAAAGGAAATATTGTGTGTAATTTATTGCTAAAATACTTAACACACATTATATTCATGGAACCATTTCAGGTTTATAAGTTTATTAAAAGATTGGATCAGGCACTTCTAATAATTATAATGGATGGCACAGTCATAAGTTGCATGAGAAGGTTCAAATTATAATTTAAGTACAATAGGAGAGTATTAAACAATTATATAAAAATAAATAAATAAAAATTACTATATATAATATACATAATTTAATTTTATATATAATATATGATAAATCTACATGATGGTTTTATTTCTTACTTGAAAGTTAAAAAACCCTAAAAAAAACAATTATTTTTTTCTGTTTGTTTTCCCGAGCAAGGCACCATTATTATTTTTTAGTGCTCAAGAATCTCAAGATTGTTAATAGAGTATTGTCTTCAATTTTTTTTATTGCAGAAATGGATAGAGGGTGCAAAGTTATGCTATCCTGATTTTTTTCAGATTTTTTAGAGCCCGGGAACTATTTTTAAAAAATTATTGAAAGTCCTTTTCGTGACGTCACGAGACGCCGCTCCTTAAGAAAAAGATAGGACTTGCCGCCGCGTGACGTCACAAAAAGGACTTTCAATAATTTTTTAAAAATAGTTGCAGGTCTCAAAAAAATCTGAAAAAAATCAGGGTAGCATAACTTTGCACCCTCTATCCATTTCTGCAATAAAAAAAACTGAGGACAATACTCCATTGGTTATGAAAATGATAGTTGTTGTTATACTTTAAATCATAAAAAAGAAAGGCGTAACAAATTATTTTTAATGATTTTTTTATATATATACTTTTCAATGGTGTACAAAACTTGTCAGTTTGTATTTTACAGTGAAACCATTCACTTCACATGTGACGTCATGTAAAAAGATATTATAAATATTGTAATTTTTAAGGGAGGTAAAAACAGTCTATCTGTTCGAAAATCTGGTTTACCACACCTCCATATAGGCTGCGTGACAACAGAGCAAGGGGAAAGTTCGTGCTGTCCCGAGATACAGTACACCTCGAGACATCACGAAAAAAAAAAAATTCTGCGTGAGCGTTTTCATGCAGTCTATAATATATAGGGAGACGCGTTGGAAACTTGATCTTTTTTTATGGCCAGACTCATAGATTATAAAATCGCGAGTCAAAATTCATTTGCATGGGTTTTCGTCTGAGATATTCGAGTGTATATATTTTTAGCTCGTGTTCGGCCAGTGAGGTCGTTACGGACTGCCTCCCGTTTCTCTCGTATGTCATGACTGAGAAGACGTTACGCGACGACCAGCTCATATTGCTCTTCGATTTTTTGTCTTAAAATTTCAAATCTCTCTCTCTCTCTCTCTCTCTCTCTCTCTTGGAGCTGCATAAGACAATGGGAAAGGAAAAGTTTATGCTGTCCCGATCGATAGGGCTACTAATCACTCATGAAATATATTATAATTTTTCATTGTCCGTTCATCATAAAATGATGATAAATTAATTAATATACAATTTTGTATATTAAATTAACCATTAACCATATATATAGATTGCGAGGTAAAGCCAACAAACAATTAAGGCAGGAATAAAGTTTGTGGTGTCTAGAGGTGTCGCGAGTTTAAATAATTTTGATATTTTATTCGCTATAAAGCTCTCTCCTATAGTCTATAATTCTCTCCTATATTTGACACCTTTTTAGAGAAAAGAAAAAAGAGGAGAAAAGACGAACTTGCGTCTTCTTTTTTCTTCTTAACCACAGTATAGAGAACCTGTACTGTGTTCTTAACGATTAATCTCAGTTACTTCTGAATCAAAGAATATTTTCCTGCAAACGAATCGAATGAAATAAATTTTAAAAATCGAGCATGTTCTAAAACTTAATCGCTTATGGTTTGAGCAAATTCAGTCTTGCAGTTTTCTTACAACAGCTCCATTTCCGGTTTCCGTCAATAAGGCCAATGTTAAATTTCTAGCTCAGTCTTCACAAAACTGATAAGACAGATTCGCTTCAAAATTTGTATGCCACCTATTGATAGGGAGTTCTAAGTCCCCTGCAAGTCTTGTTGCATTCAGGCGGTACGATTGCGAGATATCAACCGGGCCTCTACTGAGATTCATCCTTAAGCATAAAATGTTAGAAATATTTCTCAATTTCAACTTCACTTTGAGTGAAGAGGAAGTAAGATGTGTTTTAGAGGTAAAAAGATTAGGTTAAGGCGTGCAAAGGATGAGTTGAAGATGTCACGTTATAATTACGTATATTACTTCTAAAGTTTCAAGGTCTCCATTTTATTTCCGATCGTTGTTGCTAACTGATGAGAGATCCGGCACGGCCGTGAGAGGTGGGGAGTGCTGGGAGGAAAGGCTGCTCTGCGCTCTGCGCGGTCTGCGCCCCTCCCCTCTTTCACACCTGTCTGTCTACCAGCTGTTGCCTTGCGTTGTGTGGTGTGGCTCTTCTTCGTCCAATCTAATGGGCTAGAGACTCGACGGTCATGTGCGCGCGCATCAGGCTTTAAGTGATCGTGATGGCGCTGTTATAAAAGTTAGCTAATATATTACATATATATAATCAATTTAACTTGTTTTGTATAGATAGATAATTTTTCAACTTGTCACTATCATTTTATAATAAAATCTTATCAATATATATAAATCTTATATATTTTTTTGTTTGAATGCTCTGAATGTCATCTTATTGTCTAGCGGAGTTAGCATTTTAAGGCCGAATTCGGAACAAAGCAAAAAAAAAAAAAAAAAAAAGACGCAAAGAACTTATAAATATATATGCGCATCGGTATATTTTATATGTGAGTTGTGAGTCAAACGTCAAACCCTAAATGTATTCAAATTGGGGGCATACATGACCAAAATGTGTCAATTGCCCCAAAATACCAACCAACCAACCGTATCCAAATTGTAGCTTTGGCTCCAACCGCGATGCACCAAACTAGTTCTGCTCAAACAGACACAAGTCAAAACCGAAGCAATAATTAGTTTTCATGCACCGGCTTTTTGTCTCTACATGTGAGCAAAACTTGTTTAGCGCATGCATTGTTGGTTTAAACCAATGCCGAAATTGCATTAATTATTGGGTTTGGCTCACAATTTGAGTAAATTTGTGAGCACGTTACATGTATGATCAGTTTAATACTGCATGCACGTACGTACGTCAAAAATTTGTTGCTAACTTCACACGGGTCAAAATATTATATACTGTAGATATAGATTTTTCTGAGACCGGGAACTATTTTTAAAAAATTATTGAAAGTCTATTTTCTGACGTCACGGGCGGCACTGCCCTATCCTTTTTCTTAAGGAATGCCGCCCGTGACGTCATCAAAATAGACTTTCAATATTTTTTTAAAAATATTTCCGGTCTCAGAAAAATCTGAAAAAATTCACAGTACCATATTTTTACCTCTTCTTTCGATTAAGCCACTAAAATTTTCACATTCTAATATCTCATATTTTTTACCATATTAATTAAGAGAAGCGCGCGGGTCTTTATAATTTTCTGTATTTAAAATTTTAAATGGAAATGTGGCATGAAATGATTTAAATATAGCGATATATATAGCTTGATATATTTCTATATATATATATAATATATATATATATATATATATATATATGTGTGTTTATATTATATAGTTTCAATACATCATAATTGATCATCATGTTCACAGAATTAAAATTGTAATTGTAATAATGAAATTAAAATTGTATTAATTAAGAATTATTTATAAAATCTTCCTTCGAACTTCAGAATCAGCTAACAATTTCAGAGGTGAGCCATTTTATTTGCTCCTTTGAAGGCGCATTTGCTGGAGGCGGTGGCCTCGCAAACCACCTCAGGGGCGCGCCGCCGTCACCGAAGCTTGGCGGAACGTCCGCCGCGGCCGAGACGCACTGCTGCCGGAGTTTATGAGCTGGAACGTTGGAACCGCAGCAGCTCGCGAACGGCGTGCTCGCCGTTTCGCACGTTACATGGGCTGCTTGCCTGCGAGAAGCACAACCATGCAAGGATCTTGTACTATTAAGTATACAAGAACCTTGAGCACATGCAACTCATATATGGCACAAGAAGCTGAAGAGGCGTACGTGACTCTTCCATCCAAGGTCGCTGACCTTGTCGGTGAAGCAAGGTGGACGCTGTCTAACAATTATTAAGTGTCTATACAGAGTCAGCTAATGCATTTTCTGTAATTGTATGTAAGGTATAGAAGAAGAATCTTTTCAGTATTGTTTTGCCATGGTGACACATTTAATATGTCGAGCGTGGCGCAGTGCATTGACCGGTTCTCGTTAGATCACCGAAGTCAGGCTACGTCGAGCGTGGTTAGTACTTGGATGGGTGACCGTTTCAAGTAAAAAATACGTTGCTCCCTCCCTGGGGTAAATTCATCTCGCTTTCCACCCAGTGCAGTGATGCACTTGTGTGTGGTTCCTCAGGCTTTGGACATCGCTTTGGTCCATTGAGAAAAAGTAGAGGTGTCCGTCCTGACTGAGGTTTTCCACGGTTCCCTCAGTCTCACCTCAGCGAATGCTGGGACGCGTAAGCATGCAGGCCGTGGCCACTATCCGTTCCCTACCTTATCCCTACCCAGTACCCCGCCGCGAGCTGGAAGCTCTTAGGGGTGTATCCTTGTAAAAAAAAAAAAAAAAAAATATCGGTAAATGAGTTAGCCTTTATTTGAGGAACTGAATAATATTTAGTATATTATGTTTATATTATATAAGCATTATAAAAATAAAAAAATATGTATATCTATTTACAAAATTTTCATTATATATTATTATATAAAATTTTATATGACGGTACACTTTCATCACAATTTTATCAATATAACAATAACATTATTTTGTAATTTAATTAATTCATTATAATTATAATTAATTTACTAATTATTTAAACATTCTGTCTGAGGTGCCACCTTTTTTGTTGCTCATTGAAAGCACTCTTTATATTGTGAGGTGGCAATGGTGTTTCAGTGGAGTCACGTATAATATGAACTTTGTTTTCGCGCGATGGAAATAAAGCGTCAGCCATTTTTTTTTTTTATTATTACTCTTTTATTAAACACAAAAAGTGTACATATACAACATAGTATTATAAATATATATTCATTATAAAATAACACTGTAATAGAACACATAAAACACACATAGAAACTATATATAATAGTTACAGAATAATAGAGAATAATAATAAAAAAAAAAGAAAAAAAAAATTGAATTGATAATAAAAGAATATAAAATAAAATAACAGATGATATTAACAGCCTGTTACATCATAATATATCATATATATAAGCACATATATAAAACAAAATATAACATAGAAAATAAATAGAATGAAAAACTTATTGCTTAATTGCTATTCAAAATATAGACTATATGAAGTCTCCCTTGGCATAATCGCTGATAGGTTTAATTCTAGATTTACAGATATTTAAATGATATTGGCTACAATATTCATTACATAATTTTTTTTTTATAGCCACCAACGGCCACCGCTAGGATTGAGGGTTTCAGGTCTGCCGATGGAGGGCGCTGCCTGCCTGTGTCTTCTCATTTTTTCACAGCTTGTAGGTTCCCGTGTTTAGCGTGGATGATTCACGCCCCTGATTTTTCATGCATACATTCCGTTTTTTCCATACCAACGAACAGAGTTGAACAGCACAGTGCAGTGTAAGACATCATAGTGAACGCACAGACGGATTCTCGCTCTCTCGATCCCATTAGTTTGGTAAGTACAAAAGCGGGTATAGGAAAGGGGTGAGCACCACATTAAAATGTGGTATATTTTATAATATATAATTATGTATATATAGTATAATATATATATATATATATATATATATATATATATATATATATATAATTTGGCTATAAGGAGCCTACAAGCAGGTCGGAACCAAAACAGGGCTGTGCACTGTACTGTATAGTAACTGTACCATCGCTTATAATGAATGTATTATGTTTAAATTGTCTATATACAGTATGCACATAATAATTATATGCTGTCGCTTTTTCTCCTTATTCATGTAATCAACATTAAGAGCATATTAAAATTACCATAAATATTTCTATATACGTAATATTCAACAATCTTCTAATTGTTATACTTCTGTTACGTTTTAATTTATTCCTATAATATGAACTTCATGTAAATAAATACAATTATTTTTCGCGATTTCATTTTTTGGAATATTTTATTTTCTAAACATAACTAACTCGCCTTCTATTGAGAAATGAAAACCAAAAAATTCCATCTCAAATAGCTTCACCACAAAAAAATCCCAAAGTTGGTGTTTCGGAGGCCTTTAACATGCATCCTTTTATGGAACAGAAAACAGCTTTTTACTCCAACTTCGTCTGATATATGGTACCAATTAAAAAATACGTATGCATACATAATCTATGATGAATTCTTTATGTATTTTCAAATAAAACAGAACAAACAAAAAAAATTACGGAGCCTTTTTTCGGTTTTTCCGGAAAAAATCTTGAACATCCTTATGGGAATTAACCCGCAAAAATTTCAATATTTTTTTTTGAAAAAACGGCTCCGTAAAAAAATTTTTTTGTTTGAAAATGCATTAAAGAATACATCATACGTATTTTTTAATTGGTACCATAGTTCAGACGAAGTTGGAGTAAAAAGCTGTTTTCTGTTCCATAAGGATGCATGTTAAAGGCCTTCGAAACACCAACTTTGGGAATTTTTTGTGGTGAAGCTATTTGAGATGGAATTTTTGGTTTTCATTTGTCAATAGAGGGCGAGTTAAACTATTTTTAGAAGATAAAACATTCAAAAACATGAAATCGCTCACTCTACTTTAATATACTTGAATTGAAAGCAGAAAATTTGAATTTGAGATATTTTTAAATAATGGGGAACAAATTTAATAAATAATACACTAAATGTAAATTGAAAATTTATGAGCGTGAATATAACCACGATAAAATGTTTTATTATATATATTATTTTCCCGTACACTACCGGTATATATAACTCTAAATTATTTTTTATGCATGTAAGCTTCTCTTCATTGTATATTGCAGAACATTTTTTATTTCACTATAACTCAAAAGCATACAATTTTTATATTTTTCAATTTACGAAGTGAGCGGCGATTAAATTAAAAATACTTTACTGAGAAATATTCAAATACTCTGCATGCCTTCTGACTGGTATGTGAAAACTCAACGGTCAAATAATATCATGCAACAATAATTAAATTATTTCAGATCACTTTTCAGAAAGGCTGGACAAAAGTTAACTTTCCAATCCAGGCTCAATAGTGCATGATCTCAAAAAATTATTGTTGATGTGATTTAGCTGAGGAAAGGGGTGAGCACCCACATTAAAATGATAAATATAAATTTTAGAGTTTATATGTAATCAAAACAGGTTGGTGTAACTGTGTGAATTTGCAAATGTGGCGTCTGTCTAATTAATAATTTGCATCTCGTTTTAATTAGTGGGGAAATAGTTATTTTGTTTTATTTATCGGCAATTATTTTTGTTTCAATCAACTGTAAACAGTACACCACGCAACCCGGTAACGGACCCCCTTAAGACATTTTTCACTTTAAACAATTTTTATCTGCCATATTTAGGGTTCTTAAAAATTCGAAAAAATTATTAACATGTTTAATGGAATGTAGCAATTGAGTTTATCATAATTTCAGTTCCATATCAGAGAATCTCTTTGAGTAAAAAAAAAAAATTTGTGTGGAGGGACATGAAAAAAAAAAAAAAATCCGGGTTTGGTCCAGGCCTGCTTTTGGACTCCTAATAGCCAAAAAAAGTAAAAAAATAAAATTTTAACCCATTAACCAAATCAGCCTTTTCATGAAAATAGCAACTGCAATACCGTGATATTTTTTTTATTAGTTAAGAAAAAATAAAAATGAACTATTTGTTAAAAACCCTGTTTTTATTCGTTTTTTATTTTTTTTGAACCAGTAAAAAAATTATCAAGGTATTGCAGTTGTTATTTTCATGGAAGAGAGGGTTTGGTTAATCAGTTACAATTTTCTGTTTTTTTACTTTTTTGGCTATAAGGAGCCTAAAAGCAGGTCGGAACCAAAACAGGGCTAAAATCCAAAACCGGGCTGTGCACTGTACTGTATATAGTAACTGTACCATCGCTTATAATGAATGTATTATGTTTAAATTGTCTATATACAGTATGCACATAATAATTATATGCTGTCGCTTTTTCTCCTTCTTGTAATCAACATTAAGAGCATATTAAAATTACCATAATTATTTCTATATACGTAATATTCAATAATCTTCTAATTGTTATACTTCTGTTACGTTTTAATTTATTCCTATAATATGAACTTCATGTAAATATATACAATTATTTTTAAAGTAGAGTGAGCGATTTCATTTTTTGGAATATTTTATTTTCTAAAAATAACTAACTCGCCTTCTATTGAGAAATGAAAACCAAAAAATTCCATCTCAAATAGCTTCACAACAAAAAAATCCCAAAGTTGGTGTTTCGGAGGTCTTTAAATTAACATGCATCCTTATGGAACAGAAAACAGCTTTTTACTCCAACTTCGTCTGAACTATATGGTACCAATTAAAAAATACGAATGCATACATAATCTATGATGAATTCTTTAATGTATTTTCAAATAAAACAAAACAAACAAAAAAAATTACAGAGCCGTTTTTCGGTTTTTCCGGAAAAAATCTTGAACATCCTTATGGGAATTAACCCGCAAAAATTTCAATATTTTTTTGGCTCCGTAAAAAAATTTTTTTGTTTGAAAATCCATTAAAGAATACATCATACGTATTTTTTAATTGGTACCATAGTTCAGACGAAGTTGGAGTAAAAAGCTGTTTTCTGTTCCATAAAAGGATGCATGTTAAAGGCCTTCGAAAAACCAACTTTGGGAATTTTTTGTGGTGAAGCTATTTGAGATGGAATTTTTTGGTTTTCATTTGTCAATAGAGGGCGAGTTAAACTATTTTTAGAAAATAAAACATTCAAAAACATGAAATCGCTCACTCTACTTTAATATACTTGAATTGAAAGCAGAAAATTTGAATTTGAGATAATTTTAAATATTGGGGAACAAATTTAATAAATAATACACTAAATGTAAATTGAAAATTTATGAGCGTGAATATAACCACAATAAAATGTTTTATTATATATATTATTTTCCCGTACACTACCGGTACACTCAATCGAGGGGTATCGGGCATCACCCCAAAGGCGGGCATTATCACGTTTTTATAGCTATTGTTGTAATTAACTTCATATTTACTCACAAAAATTGAATTACTTGTTCCTTTTTTACACTATTTTATCATTTTTTTACTAATTGAAGTTAAATTTCCATTGAAAACACGATATTTTTGTTACCGAAATGCCATAATTTACGAAAATGACGATTTCTAGTTAAACAGCTGATTTTCAAATTTTTCACATTTAAGCTTTCAAGACGCGCGAAACACGTAGAAGTCGTATTTTTTGGCATAAATATATAGAGAATAATATTGTTAATAACTTCCTATGAGTTATTAGTTATTCTTTTCAGTGGTAAATATGATTGCGTGGTATTAAATTGTGAGTCCACTTCTGGTATCCTTGCTACAAATCTCGTGTGAAGTGGGCTTGTGATTTTACTTTGAAATGAAAACTTGTTTTTTGTGACAGAAACCTTATAACAATGCTAAATGAGGATTATTAGGCCTAAATTCAGTAAGATAGGTATAAAATATTGATAGAAGAAGTTTAAATCTTAAAGTTACAAAAAGGGACACTTCTTGTCGCTTCTTGACTTCAGACATGGATCGAACGTCCCACTTCACTAACTCTGTTAAAGTAGCTGCATGATGTGATCATCATGTTGCACGTTGCACTATACATATTACAAGACAGTTTTTTTAATTGTCTCCAGTCAACAAAATTTACTTACCTAAAAAAATCAGAGCAAGCAATTATTGTTTAAGCATATGGCATTATTATAATGGACAAACTGCATGTTTTTTTTATTGCATATTATTATGGATACAAAACCTTCATTTATGTATGAACTGTATTTTTTTTAATTGTTTTAGTCCTCTGGCACCCTTTAAAATTGTGTTGCAACACGCTGTGTTGTTACACTTGTTTAACGCCTTTTTCTAATACCGTTTAACCCTCAGACAATTTACCATATATTATAATATATAACAGCATCTTAGGTATTTCGTAGAATGATAAAAATTATATCTACATCATGCAAACATTTTGCACACATGTATTGTATATACACTGTACAGTACAGTATTAATATTATTAAAGGGACAGGGTACAATAATTTTCATGTTGCATAAAAAGTTTCCTATTGATATAATAAAATTAAAAATATAATGTGTCAATTGCCCCAAAATACCAACCAACCAACCAAAATTAAAAATATATGATATTTCGGATTTCAACAGTACCAATAATTATAATCATAAATTTATGATTATAATTTCTATAATTTATAATATGTTATTGCGAATTGCCCATGAAAAAGGTAAAATAAATTTCACTGAATCCTGCGCATGATACTTTCACAGCATAATTTATTTTTTTATACGTTTAGTTGTAGAGTATAATAATTAAATATTTAGCACCTTTTAATTATTTTATTATTAATCATGTTATTTTTTTAAGGGTAAGATAACACGAAGAATCGATTGTTGTAGTCCCATTTGATTAACATGTAAATCTTAGCAACCTCATAATAATTCTGAATTTTTTTTTGAGAGACAGTTTTTGGCACCAAAAAAATATGGAAAAAATTTCAAAACAATCGGACGATCCAATTTTTTTAAACGAATTTTTTAAATTTTTAGTATAGGGCTTTCCCATGGAGACCTAAACTAAGAAAATAATTTAAAAAAATTGGATCGTCCGATTGTTTTGAAATATTTTCCATATTTTTTTTGGTGCCAAGAACTGTCTCTCAAAAAACATTCAGAATCATTATGAGGTTGCTAAGGTTTACATGTTAATCAAATGGGACTACAACAATCGATTGTTCGTGTTATCTTACCCTTAATGTAGGTTAATTTGGGTGCAATAAATTTGAGCCAACCCAGGCAAAAAGGACTTTGGGGGGGGGGGGGGAATAAGTAAATGTAAATGAACAGGGGATACTAAATAAAACATCGCATAATTATTATGGTATTATTATTTTACAATGAATGTATGAATGCATTTTTTTCATTATTTTTTAATAAAGAGCAAAAACAAAACAAAAAGTAAGAATAAAAAATTGTCACCTCATGAATAGAAGAAAACATTGCTTCCCCACCCAATTTTTTACGTATTAACATAATGTTATATTGTAAGGTCGACAAGAGATACATTGCTTTTTGCATCAGTAGAATGTTTTATAAACTTACTCATGGAAACCAGCTATAAAATTAAATGTTCATAATGGTTTTAAAATATATGTTGTCACGGGTAACAACCAGCACAAAGCATGATAGTAAAATACGTATTGCTATTTCAGTTATTTATTTGTTATTTTATTGTACAAAATCATTATTTACCAGAAAAAATATTATATTTAATTCACATTTTTAATGATGAGAAGAAATTTTATATTTTTGAAGATATAGAATTACATGTACACATGGTACATAATAAAATTATCTTAAAAAGTATTTAGTTGTGTTAAAAAGCCTTTATAACATCTTAATGCATATTAGTGACTTAAAAATATTGAGACACCGGGGAAAAAAATCATATACTTCTTTCTTACCGAACTTTTAGTTACATAATTTTGACAAAAAGACCAGACAACGGAGCCGGCCCCGTTAGGAAAAAACGAGCATTGATGTGTATAGTATATTAAAAGATATTTGAGTGAGACGACTATATATGACCGAACTGAACACGAGTGGGGACATGCATTTTTACCCAAGCGTTTTGGAATTGAGATTCATATATATCTATTATATATTATTCAAAACGATGATTATTCTTTGAATGAGCTAGTTTATGAATGTATTGCAAATGAAATATTCCAGTATTTTCAAAAATGTGAATTTCTCGCCCTGAATTGAAACTGAAATTTTTCCCAACCTCAAGGTGATGGGTATTTTATCCGAGGGTATTTTGTCCAAGGGTATTTCGGCTAAGGGTATTTCGTCCAAGGGTATTTTGTCTGAGGGTATTTTGTCCAAGGGTATTTTGTCTAAGGGTATTTTGTCCAAGGGTATTTTATCTGTGGGTAAATTGTCCAAGGGTATTTTGTCCAAGGGTATTTTATCCCAGGGTATTTTGTCCGAGGGTATTTTGTCCAAGGGTTAATTGTCTAAGGGTATTTTGTCCAAGGGTTAATTGTCCGAGGGTATTTTGTCCAAGGGTATTTTGTCCTAGGGTATTTTGTCTGGTTATTATATCCGAGGGTATTTTATCAAAGGGTATTTTATCCGTGATTCGGTTCCCCCAGTCTCACCTTAGCTAATGCTGTGGGACGCGTAACAGGCCGTGGGCACTATCTTTTCCCTCCTTGACCTCTACTCTTTATCAATGGACCAAAACTCTATTAAGCAACAGACACCGAAAGGCGAAAGCGAGAGAGAAATTTGAAGTACACTTGCCCCCTCCAAGGCATTAAAAGATATTATAAATATTGTTATTTTTTTGGGGAGGTAAAAACAGTCTATCTGTTCGAAAATCTGGTTTACCACACCTCCATATAGGCTGCGTGACAACAGAGCAAGGGGAAAGTTCGTGCTGTCCCGAGATACAGTACACCTCGAGACATCACGAAAAAAAAAAATTTCTGCGTGAGCGTTTTCATGCAGTCTATAATATATAGGGAGACGCGTTGGAAACTTGATCTTTTTTTATGGCCAGACTCATAGATTATAAAATCGCGAGTCAAAATTCATTTGCATGGGTTTTCGTCTGAGATATTCGAGTGTATATATTTTTAGCTCGTGTTCGGCCAGTGAGGTCGTTACGGACTGCCTCCCGTTTCTCTCGTATGTCATGACTGAGAAGACGTTACGCGACGACCAGCTCATATTGCTCTTCGATTTTTTGTCTTAAAATTTCAAATCTCTCTCTCTCTCTCTCTCTCTCTCTCTCTTGGAGCTGCATAAGACAATGGGAAAGGAAAAGTTTATGCTGTCCCGATCGATAGGGCTACTAATCACTCATGAAATATATTATAATTTTTCATTGTCCGTTCATCATAAAATGATGATAAATTAATTAATATACAATTTTGTATATTAAATTAACCATTAACCATATATATAGATTGCGAGGTAAAGCCAACAAACAATTAAGGCAGGAATAAAGTTTGTGGTGTCTAGAGGTGTCGCGAGTTTAAATAATTTTGATATTTTATTCGCTATAAAGCTCTCTCCTACAGTCTATAATTCTCTCCTATATTTGGCACCTTTTTAGAGAAAAGAAAAAAGAGGAGAAAAGACGAACTTGCGTCTTCCTTTTTCTTCTTAACGATTAATCTCAGTTACTTCGGAATCAAAGAATATTTTCCTGCAAACGAATCGAATGAAATAAATTTTAAAAAATCGAGCATGTTCTAAAACTTAATCGCTTATGCCATGGTTTGAGCAAATTCAGTCTTGCAGTTTTCTTACAACAGCTCCATTTCCGGTTTCCGTCAATAAGGCCAATGTTAAATTTCTAGCTCAGTCTTCACAAAACTGATAAGACAGATTCGCTTCAAAATTTGTATGCCACCTATTGATAGGGAGTTAACTAAGTCCCCTGCAAGTCTTGTTGCATTCAGGCGGTACGATTGCGAGATATCAACCGGGCCTCTACTGAGATTCATCCTTAAGCATAAAATGTTAGAAATATTTCTCAATTTCATCTTCACTTTGAGTGAAGAGGAAGTAAGATGTGTTTTAGAGGTAAAAAGATTAGGTTAAGGCGTGCAAAGGATGAGTTGAAGATGTCACGTTATAATTACGTATATTACTTCTAAAGTTTCAAGGTCTCCATTTTATTTCCGATCGTTGTTGCTAACTGATGAGAGATCCGGCACGGCCGTGAGAGGTGGGGAGTGCTGGGAGGAAAGGCTGCTCTGCGCTCTGCGCGGTCTGCACCCCTCCCCTCTTTCACACCTGTCTGTCTACCAGCTGTTGCCTTGCGTTGTGTGGTGTGGCTCTTCTTCGTCCAATCTAATGGGCTAGAGACTCGACGGTCATGTGCGCGCGCATCAGGCTTTAAGTGATCGTGATGGCGCTGTTATAAAAGTTAGCTAATATATTACATATATATAATCAATTTAACTTGTTTTGTATAGATAGATAATTTTTCAACTTGTCACCATCATTTTATAATAAAATCTTATCAATATATATAAATCTTATATATTTTTTTGTTTGAATGCTCTGAATGTCATCTTATTGTCTAGCGGAGTTAGCATTTTAAGGCCGAATTCGGAACAAAGCAAAAAAAAAAAAAAAAAAGACGCAAAGAACTTATAAATATATATGCGCATCGGTATATTTTATATGTGAGTTGTGAGTCAAACGTCAAACCCTAAATGTATTCAAATTGGGGGCATACATGACCAAAATGTGTCAATTGCCCCAAAATACCAACCAACCAACCGTATCCAAATTGTAGCTTTGGCTCCAACCGCGATGCACCAAACTACCAAACTAGTTCTGCTCAAACAGACACAAGTCAAAACCGAAGCAATAATTAGTTTTCATGCACCGGCTTTTTGTCTCTACATGTGAGCAAAACTTGTTTAGCGCATGCATTGTTGGTTTAAACTAGTGCTGTTGATATCCGGATATTTCAAAATCCGAAATCCGGATTCGAAAATATCCGAAAATCCGAAATCCGAATTTTCGGATTTGCGGATAATCGGATATCCGAAACTATATTCAGATTTTCGGATATCCGGATATCCGAAACTGATTTCAGATTTTCGGATATCCGGATATCCGAAACTGATTTCGAATTTTCGGATATCCGGATATCCGAAACTGATTTCGAATTTTCGGATATCCGGATATCCGAAACTGATTTCGAATTCTCGGATATCCGGATATCCGAAACTGATTTCGAATTTTCGGATATCGGAAACTGATTTCGAATTCTCGGATATCCGGATATCCGAAACTGATTTTGAATTATATTTATAATATAATTATAATTGTAAAATATGTTATATAATATACGATATTATATAATATATTACAAATTATAAACTATAAAAGTATGAAAATTTTCCAGTTTTTCTACGACAGTAAAAGAAATATAAGTTATTAAGTTATTATAAGTTAATATAACTGATATTTTTTTACATGAAGATTAAAGACGCACGTGTTTTCACACTGTCTTCAATATTTCTTGCGTTAATGTTAGTTGAAGTCCTGCAGTGGAGCACCTTATATAACATTCTGAATAATATCAGTCAACCAATCAGAATAATATTCAGAATATTTTCAGCGGTCAGAATGACTCAGAATGTATTTTTAGCCTTGCAAACAGTAGCATCGGCAGGATGTGAAATGTGGAGAGAATATTTGCGACTTTGTGGAGTGTGGACGAAATTCCAGAAACCAATGCTGCGCGCCCGTGCACGTCCGGCCGGCGCCTGGCTGTTAAATTATCTCTCATTCTTGTTCAAAGGCCTGTTCGTAAACCCTGCTCGGTGTACACTTTCTACACCCAATCGACCTTATATCGCATGTACATAAGGTCGATTGGGTGCAGAAAGTGTACACCGAGCAGGGTTTACGAACAGGCCTCAAGAGTTCACAAGTAGATCACGCGATTTCAAGGACGTTAGAGTTGGAGCGTTCAGCTCTCTGGCATTTAAATTTCGTTTCTCACCTCACGCAGTTTAATTCTTTCACCTCGTACTCGTATAGATAAATAGATATTATGACATTATGTACGTATTATTTATATAGATTATAGATAGTACCGTGATTAGATTAAATTGATTAATTATTATACTCTTTAACTTTAAACTCGATATAATCTTTATGTGGCAATTTATAATTTAGGGTACAAAATGTACATAGTTAGGTAGTTAGTATATAATATAGTAACGTACTTATACTTACTAGTTATACCTACGTAGCCCAGTTTTTTTTTTTTTTTTTTTTAAATTTTAAATTACTAGATTATCTAGTATATAACTATATAATTATATATAGTATTCTTTATAAGGTGGTATTTTCTATTTTGTGATTTGTACATTTGTATTTTGTATTATACTATTTGTAGTATTTGTACTATTTATAATTTAAAGTATTTATAATTATTTATATTGCTTAATTATTAGAGTTATTAACTTATTACCTCTACATTTTAAATACAATATACATTATTCAATATATATTAAAAATATTCAAATTAATTTAACAAAAATTTATTGGTTTAAATTTTGTAAATGTAATGCAATTTGCAATTGCGAATACACATAATTTAACAATTTAAAACTAAATATTTGAATTACAGTATTATACTAATTACAGTCATGCTTAATTTCACATCCAAATTATCCGAAAGCAAAAGCTGAAATTCAGAAATTCGATCGAAATTCGATTGTAGGTTTCGGATTGTAGAATATTTGAAATTACTGGATTTTCGGATATCCGGATATCCGATCAAAATTTCGGATATTTGAAATCCGATCGAAGTTCGAATATCCGAATATCCGATCGGAGTTCGGATATCCGATTATCCGATCGGAGTTCGGATATCCGATTATCCGATCGGAGTTCGGATATCCGATTATCCGATCGGAGTTCGGATATCCGATTATCCGATCGGAGTTCGGATATCCGATTATCCGATCGGAGTTCGGATATCCGGTTATCCGATCGAAGTTCGGATATCCGAATATCCGATCAGAGTTCGGATATCCGAACTCCGATCGGATATCGGATATCCGAAATTTCAAACGGATAATCGGATATCCGGATATCCGAAAATCCGACTATCCGGATATCCATTTCTCCAAAATCCGGATATCCGGATAATAAAATATCCGAAAATCCGAAATCCGAAAATTTTCAACAGCACTAGTTTAAACCAATGCCGAAATTGCATTAATTATTGGGTTTGGCTCACAATTTGAGTAAATTTGTGAGCACGTTACATAGTGCTAATATTCTATATATATGATCAGTTTAATACTGCATGCACGTACGTACGTCAAAAATTTGTTGCTAACTTCACACGGGTCAAAATATTATAAACTGTAGATATAGATTTTTCTGAGACCGGGAACTATTTTTAAAAAATTATTGAAAGTCTATTTTCTGACGTCACGGGCGGCACTGCCCTATCCTTTTTCTTAAGGAATGCCGCCCGTGACGTCATCAAAATAGACTTTCAATATTTTTTTAAAAATATTTCCGGTCTCAGAAAAATCTGAAAAAATTCACAGTACCATATTTTTACCTCTTCTTTCGATTAAGCCACTAAAATTTTCACATTCTAATATCTCATATTTTTTACCATATAATATTAATTAAGAGAAGCGCGCGGGTCATTATAATTTTCTGTATTTAAAATTTTAAATGGAAATGTGGCATGAAATGATTTAAATATAGCGATATATATAGCTTGATATATTTCTATATATATATATAATATATATATATATATATATATGTGTTTATATTATATAGTTTCAATACATCATAATTGATCATCATGTTCACAGAATTAAAATTGTAATTGTAATAATGAAATTAAAATTGTATTAATTAAGAATTATTTATAAAATCTTCCTTCGAACTTCAGAATCAGCTAACAATTTCAGAGGTGAGCCATTTTATTTGCTCCTTTGAAGGCGCATTTGCTGGAGGCGGTGGCCTCGCAAACCACCTCAGGGGCGCGCCGCCGTCACCGAAGCTTGGCGGAACGTCCGCCGCGGCCGAGACGCACTGCTGCCGGAGTTAATGAGCTGGAACGTTGGAACCGCAGCAGCTCGCGAACGGCGTGCTCGCCGTTTCGCACGTTACATGGGCTGCTTGCCTGCGAGAAGCACAACCATGCAAGGATCTTGTACTATTAAGTATACAAGAACCTTGAGCACATGCAACTCATATATGGCACAAGAAGCTGAAGAGGCGTACGTGACTCTTCCATCCAAGGTCGCTGACCTTGTCGGTGAAGCAAGGTGGACGCTGTCTAACAATTATTAAGTGTCTATACAGAGTCAGCTAATGCATTTTCTGTAATTGTATGTAAGGTATAGAAGAAGAATCTTTTCAGTATTGTTTTGCCATGGTGACACATTTAATATGTCGAGCGTGGCGCAGTGCATTGACCGGTTCTCGTTAGATCACCGAAGTCAGGCTACGTCGAGCGTGGTTAGTACTTGGATGGGTGACCGTTTCAAGTAAAAAATACGTTGCTCCCTCCCTGGGGTAAATTCATCTCGCTTTCCACCCAGTGCAGTGATGCACTTGTGTGTGGTTCCTCAGGCTTTGGACATCGCTTTGGTCCATTGAGAAAAAGTAGAGGTGTCCGTCCTGACTGAGGTTTTCCACGGTTCCCTCAGTCTCACCTCAGCGAATGCTGGGACGCGTAAGCATGCAGGCCGTGGCCACTATCCGTTCCCTACCTTATCCCTACCCAGTACCCCGCCGCGAGCTGGAAGCTCTTAGGGGTGTATCCTTGTAAAAAAAAAAAAAAAAAAATATCGGTAAATGAGTTAGCCTTTATTTGAGGAACTGAATAATATTTAGTATATTATGTTTATATTATATAAGCATTATAAAAATAAAAAAATATGTATATCTATTTACAAAATTTTCATTATATATTATTATATAAAATTTTATATGACGGTACACTTTCATCACAATTTTATCAATATAACAATAACATTATTTTGTAATTTAATTAATTCATTATAATTATAATTAATTTACTAATTATTTAAACATTCTGTCTGAGGTGCCACCTTTTTTGTTGCTCATTGAAAGCACTCTTTATATTGTGAGGTGGCAATGGTGTTTCAGTGGAGTCACGTATAATATGAACTTTGTTTTCGCGCGATGGAAATAAAGCGTCAGCCATTTTTTTTTTTTATTATTACTCTTTTATTAAACACAAAAAGTGTACATATACAACATAGTATTATAAATATATATTCATTATAAAATAACACTGTAATAGAACACATAAAACACACATAGAAACTATATATAATAGTTACAGAATAATAGAGAATAATAATAAAAAAAAAAGAAAAAAAAAATTGAATTGATAATAAAAGAATATAAAATAAAATAACAGATGATATTAACAGCCTGTTACATCATAATATATCATATATATAAGCACATATATAAAACAAAATATAACATAGAAAATAAATAGAATGAAAAACTTATTGCTTAATTGCTATTCAAAATATAGACTATATGAAGTCTCCCTTGGCATAATCGCTGATAGGTTTAATTCTAGATTTACAGATATTTAAATGATATTGGCTACAATATTCATTACATAATTTTTTTTTTATAGCCACCAACGGCCACCGCTAGGATTGAGGGTTTCAGGTCTGCCGATGGAGGGCGCTGCCTGCCTGTGTCTTGTCATTTTTTCACAGCTTGTAGGTTCCCGTGTTTAGCGTGGATGATTCACGCCCCTGATTTTTCATGCATACATTCCGTTTTTTCCATACCAACGAACAGAGTTGAACAGCACAGTGCAGTGTAAGACATCATAGTGAACGCACAGACGGATTCTCGCTCTCTCGATCCCATTAGTTTGGTAAGTACAAAAGCGGGTATAGGAAAGGGGTGAGCACCACATTAAAATGTGGTATATTTTATAATATATAATTATGTATATATAGTATAATATATATATATATATATATATATATATATATATATATATAATTAGGCTATAAGGAGCCTAAAAGCAGGTCGGAACCAAAACAGGGCTGTGCACTGTACTGTATAGTAACTGTACCATCGCTTATAATGAATGTATTATATATGTTTAAATTTTCTATATACAGTATGCACATAATAATTATATGCTGTCGCTTTTTCTCCTTCATGTAATCAATATTAAGAGCATATTAAAATTACCATAATTATTTCTATATACGTAATATTCAATAATCTTCTAATTGTTATACTTCTGTTACGTTTTAATTTATTCCTATAATATGAACTTCATGTAAATAAATACAATTATTTTTCGCGATTTCATTTTTTGGAATATTTTATTTTCTAAACATAACTAACTCGCCTTCTATTGAGAAATGAAAACCAAAAAATTCCATCTCAAATAGCTTCACCACAAAAAAATCCCAAAGTTGGTGTTTCGGAGGCCTTTAAATTAATATGCATCCTTATGGAACAGAAAACAGCTTTTTACTCCAACTTCGTCTGATATATGGTACCAATTAAAAAATACGTATGCATACATAATCTATGATGAATTCTTTATGTATTTTCAAATAAAACAGAACAAACAAAAAAAATTACGGAGCCTTTTTTCGGTTTTTCCGGAAAAAATCTTGAACATCCTTATGGGAATTAACCCGCAAAAATTTCAATATTTTTTTTTGAAAAAACGGCTCCGTAAAAAAATTTTTTTGTTTGAAAATGCATTAAAGAATACATCATACGTATTTTTTAATTGGTACCATAGTTCAGACGAAGTTGGAGTAAAAAGCTGTTTTCTGTTCCATAAGGATGCATGTTAAAGGCCTTCGAAACACCAACTTTGGGAATTTTTTGTGGTGAAGCTATTTGAGATGGAATTTTTGGTTTTCATTTGTCAATAGAGGGCGAGTTAAACTATTTTTAGAAGATAAAACATTCAAAAACATGAAATCGCTCACTCTACTTTAATATACTTGAATTGAAAGCAGAAAATTTGAATTTGAGATATTTTTAAATAATGGGGAACAAATTTAATAAATAATACACTAAATGTAAATTGAAAATTTATGAGCGTGAATATAACCACGATAAAATGTTTTATTATATATATTATTTTCCCGTACACTACCGGTATATATAACTCTAAATTATTTTTTATGCATGTAAGCTTCTCTTCATTGTATATTGCAGAACATTTTTTATTTCACTATAACTCAAAAGCATACAATTTTTATATTTTTCAATTTACGAAGTGAGCGGCGATTAAATTAAAAATACTTTACTGAGAAATATTCAAATACTCTGCATGCCTTCTGACTGGTATGTGAAAACTCAACGGTCAAATAATATCATGCAACAATAATTAAATTATTTCAGATCACTTTTCAGAAAGGCTGGACAAAAGTTAACTTTCCAATCCAGGCTCAATAGTGCATGATCTCAAAAAATTATTGTTGATGTGATTTAGCTGAGGAAAGGGGTGAGCACCCACATTAAAATGATAAATATAAATTTTAGAGTTTATATGTAATCAAAACAGGTTGGTGTAACTGTGTGAATTTGCAAATGTGGCGTCTGTCTAATTAATAATTTGCATCTCGTTTTAATTAGTGGGGAAATAGTTATTTTGTTTTATTTATCGGCAATTATTTTTGTTTCAATCAACTGTAAACAGTACACCACGCAACCCGGTAACGGACCCCCTTAAGACATTTTTCACTTTAAACAATTTTTATCTGCCATATTTAGGGTTCTTAAAAATTCGAAAAAATTATTAACATGTTTAATGGAATGTAGCAATTGAGTTTATCATAATTTCAGTTCCATATCAGAGAATCTCTTTGAGTAAAAAAAAAAAAATTGTGTGGAGGGACATGAAAAAAAAAAATAAATCCGGGTTTGGTCCAGGCCTGCTTTTGGACTCCTAATAGCCAAAAAAAGTAAAAAAATAAAATTTTAACCCATTAACCAAATCAGCCTTTTCATGAAAATAGCAACTGCAATACCGTGATATTTTTTTTATTAGTTAAGAAAAAATAAAAATGAACTATTTGTTAAAAACCCTGTTTTTATTCGTTTTTTATTTTTTTTGAACCAGTAAAAAAATTATCAAGGTATTGCAGTTGTTATTTTCATGGAAGAGAGGGTTTGGTTAATCAGTTACAATTTTCTGTTTTTTTACTTTTTTGGCTATAAGGAGCCTAAAAGCAGGTCGGAACCAAAACAGGGCTAAAATCCAAAACCGGGCTGTGCACTGTACTGTATATAGTAACTGTACCATCGCTTATAATGAATGTATTATGTTTAAATTGTCTATATACAGTATGCACATAATAATTATATGCTGTCGCTTTTTCTCCTTCTTGTAATCAACATTAAGAGCATATTAAAATTACCATAATTATTTCTATATACGTAATATTCAATAATCTTCTAATTGTTATACTTCTGTTACGTTTTAATTTATTCCTATAATATGAACTTCATGTAAATATATACAATTATTTTTAAAGTAGAGTGAGCGATTTCATTTTTTGGAATATTTTATTTTCTAAAAATAACTAACTCGCCTTCTATTGAGAAATGAAAACCAAAAAATTCCATCTCAAATAGCTTCACAACAAAAAAATCCCAAAGTTGGTGTTTCGGAGGTCTTTAAATTAACATGCATCCTTATGGAACAGAAAACAGCTTTTTACTCCAACTTCGTCTGAACTATATGGTACTAATTAAAAAATACGAATGCATACATAATCTATGATGAATTCTTTAATGTATTTTCAAATAAAACAAAACAAACAAAAAAAATTACATGCAGAGCCGTTTTTCGGTTTTTCCGGAAAAAATCTTGAACATCCTTATGGGAATTAACCCGCAAAAATTTCAATATTTTTTTGGCTCCGTAAAAAAATTTTTTTGTTTGAAAATCCATTAAAGAATACATCATACGTATTTTTTAATTGGTACCATAGTTCAGACGAAGTTGGAGTAAAAAGCTGTTTTCTGTTCCATAAAAGGATGCATGTTAAAGGCCTTCGAAAAACCAACTTTGGGAATTTTTTGTGGTGAAGCTATTTGAGATGGAATTTTTTGGTTTTCATTTGTCAATAGAGGGCGAGTTAAACTATTTTTAGAAAATAAAACATTCAAAAACATGAAATCGCTCACTCTACTTTAATATACTTGAATTGAAAGCAGAAAATTTGAATTTGAGATAATTTTAAATATTGGGGAACAAATTTAATAAATAATACACTAAATGTAAATTGAAAATTTATGAGCGTGAATATAACCACAATAAAATGTTTTATTATATATATTATTTTCCCGTACACTATAACCGGTATATATAACTCTAAATTATGTTTTATGCATGTAAGCTTCTCTTCATTGTATATTGCAGAACATTTTTTATTTCACTATAACTCAAAAGCATACAATTTTTATATTTTTCAATTTACAAAGTGAGCGGCGATTAAATTAAAAATACTTTACGGAGAAATATTCAAATACTCTGCATGCCTTCTGACTGGTATGTGAAAACTCAACGGTCAAATAATATCATGCAACAATAATTAAATTTTTTCAGATCACTTTTCAGAAAGGCTAGACAAAAGTTAACTTTCCAATCCAGGCTCAATAGTGCATGATCTCAAAAAATTATTGTTGATGTGATTTAGCTGAGGAAAGGGGTGAGCACCACATTAAAATGATAAATATAAATTTTAGAGTTTATATGTAATCAAAACAGGTTGGTGTAACTGTGTGAATTTGCAAATGTGGCGTCTGTCTAATTAATAATTTGCATCTCGTTTTAATTAGTGGGGAAATAGTTATTTTGTTTTATTTATCGGCAATTATTTTTGTTTCAATCAACTGTAAACAGTACACCACGCAGCCCGGTAACGGACCCCCTTAAAGGCATACAGGCCTCAAAATACAAATTAGACAGTCACCAAGTGGATTTAGAGTATATAATCAACATTCGCATCATTTTTTTCCACGCGTGATGCATCCGTGCGAAGTCGCAGTTCAAAGTAAGAAATTTAGTCCTTGATGACGTCACGAAGTCCTTGATGACGTCACAACTCAATGCTAATCGGTGCTAGCTGTGAGCTGTGACGTCAGCAAGGACTTCCTTTACAGCGCGACTTCGCACAGACGCACCGCGCGCAGGTAAAAATAATTCGAATGTTGATTATAAACTTGAGCAACACTTAATGTCTGTCTAATTTGTAATTTGAGGCCTGTTTACCCTTAAGACATTTTTCACTTTTAACAATTTTTATCTGCCATATTTAGGGTTCTTAAAAATTCGAAAAAATTATTAACATGTTCAATGGAATGTAGCAGTTGAGTTTATCATAATTTCAGTTCCATATCAGAGCATCTCTTTGAGTAAAAAAAAAAAAAAAAATTTGTGGAGGGACATGAAAAAAAAAAAAAAATCCTGGTTTGGTCCAGGCCTGCTTTTGGACTCCTAATAGCGAAAAAAAGTAAAAAAATAAAATTTTAACCCATTAACCAAATCAGCCTTTTCATGAAAATAGCAACTGCAATACCGTGATATTTTTTTTACTAGTTAAGAAAAAATAAAAACCAACAATTTGTTAAAAACCCTGTTTTTATTCGTTTTTTATTTTTTTTGAACCAGTAAAAAAATTATCAAGGTATTGCAGTTGTTATTTTCATGGAAGAAAGGGTTTGGTTAATCAGTTACAATTTTCTTTTTTAACTTTTTTTGCCTACAAGGAGCCTAAAAGCAGGTCGGAACCAAAACAGGGCTAAAATCCAAAACCTGGCTGTGCACTGTACTGTATAGTAACTGTACCATCGCTTATAATGAATGTATTATGTTTAAATTGTCTATATACAGTATGCACATAATAATTATATGCTGTCGCTTTTTCTCCTTCATGTAATCAACATTAAGAGCATATTAAAATTACCATAATTATTTCTATATACGTAATATTCAATAATCTTCTAATTGTTATACTTCTGTTACGTTTAAATTTATTCCTATATTAATATGAACTTCATGTAAATATATACAATTATTTTTAAAGTAGAGTGAGCGATTTCATTATTTGGAATATTATTTATTTATTTATTTTTATTTATTTATTTATTTATTTATTTTAAACTTTTTTATGGTATCATAAAGCATACATTAAGTTCATGTCAGTAGTTAGCATTGAAAAGAGAATGCATATAAAAATCACAATTCAATGGAGTATTGACCTCAAATTTTTTTATTGCAGAGATGGATAGAGCGTGCAAAGTTATGCCCCCCTAATTTTTTTCAAATTTTTTTGAGCCTGGGAACTATTTTTAAAAAATTATTGAAAGTCCATTTTGTGACGTCACGTGGTGGCAAGTCCTATCTTTTTGATAAGAAGTGGCGTCTCGTGACATCACAAAAAGAGCTTTCAATAATTTTTTAAAAATACTTCCCGGGCTCTAAAAAATCTGAAAAAAATCAAGGTAGCATAACTTTGCACGCTCTATCCATTTCTGCAATAAAAAAATTTGAGGCCAATACTCTATTACAATAAATGAAAATTTACAAAAAATAATGTTATAATATTTTTTATCTTTAAAATTTAAACAGCTTATTCAGATAGTACTTTTTCAGACATTTTATTACTTTCAAACTCTTTAACTGAATAAAACTACTTGGATATTAGTAAAATTTTCAATTTTGATCTAAATAATTTAATATTCTCTATGTCTTTCAGACAGCTTGGCAAAAAATCGTAAATTTTAGCAGTCTGGTACATTGCAGAGTTCTTAAAAAATTGTGTACTGTGCCTCTGTCATAACGTTGGATTTGTTCCTAGTATAATAATTTATGACTTCTATTCCCTGATATTATAATAAAATAACAGTAAGAATTATTTAATGTAATATAAAATAAATTTCAATATATGATGAACATGGGTGACGCGCATGACGTAATAGGCCGAACAGACTATTTATAATATATTACAAGGATACACCCTTATGAGGTCTATGAGCTTAGAGTTAGAGGCGGAGTAATGGGTAGGGGTCAGGGAGGGAAAAGATGCTTTAGAGGTGTCCGCCCTGACTGAGGTTTTCCATGCACGGTTCCCCCAGTCTCACCTTAGCTAATGCTGTGGGACGCGTAACAGGCCGTGGGCACTATCTTTTCCCTCCTTGACCTCTACTCTTTATCAATGGACCAAAACTCTATTATGCAACAGACACCGAAAGGCGAAAGCGAGAGAGAAATTTGAAGTACACTTGCCCCCTCCATTTCGCAGGGGATATTATTTCCGGGAAATTTTTCTAATAAAATTTTTTTCTTTATTTCGCTGAACATTTTTTCCTTTCTATCGAACCCTGAACCTTCACACTGTTCGAGCGACCTGAATTCTTTTGGGAAAAATGGGGACTTCCCCCTCCCCCTCCTTTCCACGTAGTACCCAAGACGTGAACTATTTTGATGCAGCGAAGCAACTATTTTATTAATTAATTTTTAGACAATTGTGAGACAATTTTGTGAAAAGTAATGACATTATACATGTGAAAACTAGCGCAGCTTTTCAATAAAAAATATAGGTAACTTTGATTAAAAAATATTGTGGTTAGTGCGTGTACATAAGTTTGTAATAAAATATTTATCAATTCAGTACTTACTGTTAGATAGTACAAAAAACGTTCATGAAGACGAAGTGTAATACACCAGCAGGTGACGGTTTTAATAAATTTTAAGGCAATGCTTCCGTCATCGGTTTGCATTATATGATTGATAATGAATCCATGACTCTAGAAACAGTCTAGATAGTCATCGCTTCGCTTCAACTTTACAAACCACTCAGGTCTTGCAGAACATACCACCATATAATATATAATACCTATAACTCTAGAAGTATAGGGATTTTTGTCGCCACCGAGCTAGGGATCATGGTGTTTCACAGAGGGCTCTGAACTTCACTACCCTGTTTTTTTTTACTGCACAATTGCCACAAAAGCTTCAAAAATTAACAGAAGACGTTGTGGCGCTAGTCTAGCAGTTTTGTCGCATGTGTTATGCCAGATGCGTGGAGGTGTGGGGGAAGGGAAGGAAAACCGCCCGAGGGGCATGTAGTTTTATTATAAGTGAATGTTGACCGAAACTTGCCTGGTATAAAGAAAATGAACCTTTTGCACGAAAAAATATATATAATACATTAAAAGTATACAAAACACGTGCAATATTTTATCATGATAATATTCTCTTTTGTTGACTGCTCATCACCAAGTTTTAATTCTTAGATTTTATATTTACTCATATTATACCATTATATATTACAGTAAAACCTTGATTTTACGAAATTGAAGGGACCGAAAAATCGGGACTTATTTGAGGTTCGTAAACTCGAGGTCCTCAAAAAAAATTAAAAAAATGCCGTAAAACGTACGAATTAACAAATTATTGCAATAAAAATTCGTTTTTATAATTGATTCAGATTTATTCGAGTGGTAATAGAGATTAAAACAGTAGAAAAATATGAAATAGCGTGAGATAAAAAGATCGCGATTTAAGAGAGTGATCGATCGCGTATTATATAATGTCGCGCGGTAATTCGGGATTACGTGAAAACATAAAAAATAATCAAAACGTTACTAACAGTAAGACACATAATATATGGCATTAATATATTATTAATGACATATAAAAATACATTAACGGTGCGATGTAAATTTGCATCTCTTAGGAAATCGCAATTTTTACGTGAATATCATAACATCGCGGACGTGACTTTTGAAGGGGTGGAAAAAAAAAAAAAAACTTCAATTTCGTGTATTTTAGGTCTTTTAGAAAATGAAAGAATTCATATTAATTTTGTTTTCGCAATTCGCAATCGACATTTGAAATGCAGTCAACGACGTTATTTCTATTCGCGTAGCCAATAAAATAAAAGTACTGTTCATATATACGCGGTTAATTTTCCATAACGACGTGCGTTTTATTTTATTTTTTAAATTTTTTCAATTTTTATTTTTATTCATAATTTATTAAATAAAATTTAAAATTGAATGAAGTTTTGAGATATATATATAATGTACTCCATTCATGCAGCAATGCGATTGGGTCGTACGATCTGGCCGGACGAAGAGGATTCGACACTTTATTATTTTTAAGATCTTATTTACATCGAATTAGACCACGCAGTTGCCATACAAATAAAAGTTTTATCAATCAGTTATTGTTTTATGACTAATAAATAAAAAATCTTACGAATTGACGCTATAAAATAAAATTAATCTCGATTCTCGATCACAAATTTTACGTTACGACGCACGCGTAATTTACATTTAAAAAACGCTTTAAATTTTTTATATATGACAAATATATGACAAATCATAGGGCTATGGACAAATATATTCGTAAACCCGAGGTTAATGCTCTCTAGGGACCGTGAGCACTTCGTATTTCGTAAAATCGAGTTTTCGTATTATATAAATTCAAGGTTATTTAACATGCATTTCCCTATCTAACTATTCGGGACCGAGAAAATACTTCGTAAAATCGCGAATTTCGTTAAATCGAAGTTCGTAAAATTGAGGTTTTACTGTATATATAATATATGGTATAATTATATTATATATTATACTGTATAATTATTCTAACCGCATATTTTGTTTGAAAAAACACCGAAGTCAGGCTACGTCGAGCGTGGTTAGTACTTGGATGGGTGACCGTTTCAAGTAGAAAATACGCTGCTCCCTCCCTGGGGTAAATTCATCTCGCTTTCCACCCAGTGCAGTGATGCACTTGTGTGTGGTTCCCCAGGCTTTGGACATTACTTGGGTCCATTGAGAAAAAGTAGAGGTGTCCGTCCTGACTGAGTTTTCCACGGTTCCCTCAGTCTCACCTCAGCGAATGCTGGGACGCGTAAGCATGCAGGCCGCGTGGCCACTATCGGAAGAAAGTTATAGCCTTGAGCAGCAATATTTTATATATTTTTGTTTTTTTTTTAAGGAAGAGAAAAAAAAACACTGCACTCTTTTTATCTTAATTTAATTCATAAAAAAATAACTTTCGTTTTTCCTAGCTAGCCTATAAAAATTAAAGGAGCAACAACAATGTAAGAATATAGTACTGACAGCGAGATGACACTAAATAAATCGCTAATATTTCAATTCTGTATAATATTTATTAGAATTATAATAATTTATAATGTTTTTTTTTACATGGCTTTTTTATAAAACAAGTTTGAAAACGGCAATATATAAATTTTAAATAATATATATTTTATATCTCCCTGCTATTTTTCAGTTTATATAATATATATATATAATATATTTATATATATTTATTATATAATATATAATAATTTTAATATAATATTATATAATTACGCAGTAATAATTATCAGTTACAAGCAATATTGTAACTGACTGTGAGGGATGACATAATTTACTGCCGGTTGCTAGCAACCCGCCGGCCCGCCCGCCTGCTATAGTAAAAATCACATAAAGAGAATAATTTTTTCACCCCTCTCGCAACGCTACAGGATGGGAATATGAGCCTTGTGGACGATTTTCGTAGCTGACGCGTGGTATAGTTGTCCGGCCCCTTGCCATCACCTGCTTGGCCGCGTGTTTCGCTGGTGGTGCAGGCGTGACGTCACACCAGATGCGACAAAAACGCCATCTCTTTTCTACCATGAAAAGGTCGACCATCCCCTGTAACTTATGCAACTAGTTTTGACGACATGGTTTAACGTGGGGTCTGGACTGGCCTGATACCACCAGTCTTCGTATCTGGCTGACCTTGCGGTGCAAAGAACCTCCTCTGGAGTTCCAACTAGCGGTCCCAGGTGTTGTTCTTTGCACTGAGAGTCGGCGCTTAACCACTTTCACCTCAACTCTAAAAACCACTCAGGACATGCAACAGATACCGCCAGTCTTCATATCTGGCTAGCTGTGCAGAGAACATTCTCTATTATCCTTGATATTTAACGTGGATCAGTATATATTCTCTGCGCGGACAGTTGGCACGCCAACTCAACACTGCGAACAACAGAACTAGTCTGCCTTTCCAGCAGACTAGTGGTACAAAGGACAGTTCCAGCTGTCCTAAATACTTGAAACAACTCTCATAAAGAACAACGTACTTTTCACCTCGACCCTGCGAATGCCCCAAGAGATGTAGTCTCTTTGTTCGGCTGAATGGTGGTACTCCGAGTTATTCGAGTTGGCAATGGCATAATTCATGAAGGATATGTGGTACAATAATCCCAATAAACGAAAAAATTCACATGTAATAATGGAATACCTGAAAGTCATAATTGTATATGATTCAGGTACAGCTCTTGTTCCTGAATTATTCTTGTTTTTCTTGTTCGACTGACTAGCGGTGCGAAGAACATCCCCATTGGTTCAAACTATACTGATCGAGCCATGGGTTTGTTCTTTGCACGGACATTCAGCGCTTCACCTCGACGCTGCAAACCACTCTACAAGACCCGCAAGAGATATCACCAGTCTTCGTCTGGCTGACTGGCGGTGTAGAAATTGTCCTCAGGTATCCTAATACTGTGGATCCTGAGGTAAGTCTCTGCACGGAAAGTCAGCAATTCATCTTGACCCTGCGAGCGACTCAAGATCCATGTGAGAAACAGTTTGTCGTCTTATCTATAGCTGACTGGCGGTATTCTGGACCACTTTAATGTTCTATAGATACAGGACACTAGGGTAGTTCCTTACACAGACATGCAGACAGCAATTCATCTCGACCCTGCGAACGACACAGCTAGTCTTCCTGTCCAGCTGATTGATGGGGCCCTAAACTATTGGAAGTGGTGGTGGTGTGAGGGATGTGGGACTTCCACTT
Source organism: Siphlonurus alternatus (assembly GCA_949825025.1). Taxonomy (NCBI): domain Eukaryota; kingdom Metazoa; phylum Arthropoda; class Insecta; order Ephemeroptera; family Siphlonuridae; genus Siphlonurus; species Siphlonurus alternatus. Next base: position 62,510,776 of record OX463788.1, on the reverse strand, counting down.
ACTCTGAGAAGAAATTGTGCAATATCTGTCAAATGAACGCCACTAATTTACATGTAACGATAGGACGCTGGCATAATAAATATTGTATGATCGCATTATAAATTTGTATCCAGAGTTAAGAAGTGCGATTTAAAATCGTGCATATATAATTTAATATTGGTTATGTATGCTCTAAGAATATGTTTGATTTAATAAATTTAACTGCATTGGAAAAACTGCCCCGAATTACATTTATATTTTCAATGTTACATGGTCAATAAGAATCAAAACAATGGTAACAATGTTCATGCTCGCATGCACAGCTAAATTTGTTCAATTTCTGTATAATAAAAATACTAACAATAAATAGCCCTTGCGCACAGCGGTTTAAACAAGAACAAAAATTTGAATAATTTCCGGATTTTCTCGTACCGGCCGTGACCCAAACTACCAAACCAGTTTCGCACGTTTTGTTAAACTCTTTTGACCCGAATGCTACTTTTAAAGGCCTCATGAACCTTTGTACAATATTAAGCACACGGTAAGCTTTGCTGCAGTGTGATTCGGCTGTATAAAATTTTTTGTTTCAGCAGCACAAATATCAGAGATAATAGCCGATGAAAAGGAACCTGTGACGTCACTCACGCTCATTCAGAGGCGACAATATAGGGAAATCCCTGCAAAAGATAGGTTCACTCCCGCTGCAACCACGGCCACAATTTTTTTTCTGGAATTTTGAAACTTTACCAGGGCAGTCTTGATAGTATTTTTCATATAGCCTGAAAGATTTTTTTTGATGACTTTCATACAAACCGAGTTATTGCAGTAGAAAGAGGAGCAAAATTGTTTTATAGGAAAACAATGTTAAATTTTTGGCTTATCTTGCTACCACAATAACTCAGTCTGTACACAAGCCATCAAAAAAATTGTTTCAGTCTATTTGACAAATATACTATCAAGACTGCCCTGGTAAAGTTTCAAAATTCCAGAATTCAAATTGTGGCCGTGGTTGCAGCGGGAGTGAATCTATCTTTTGCAGGGATTTTCCTATATTGTCGCCTCTGAATGAGCGTGAGTGACGTCACAGGTTCCTTTTCATCGGCTATTATCTCTGATATTTGTGCTACTGAAACAAAAAAAAAAAAATGCAACCGAATCACACTGAAGCAAAGCTAACCGTGTACTTAATACTGTGAAAAGGTTCAGAAGGCCTTTAACTCCCATATTTCAGCATGCCTTCGGATCCTCTTCAATTGAGCAGATCATAATATGTATAAATAGAACAGCTGTATGATATTCATGTTTCCTTTTTGTTCTATGCACATAAAAATCTTCGTTTCTCCAATGAAGATAAACTTTCTTCTACTCTACATTTATCTTTCATTAGTTTAATTGCATGGTACCAAAACCTAGCTGAATGAACTGCTTTTGTTCAACAGCAAAAATTTTTCCGTTATATAACTGTAACAAATCGGGAGGGGGGACTGCTGCTTTGAAATTTTGGATTTAACATTTAATATGGGCAATATAGGCGTTTCCCCTATTCAATTTTTTTAATTAATAGCCTCATTGAGACGCCCTTTCCTCTCCCCCCCCCCTCTTTCCCGAAATTTGGTTCTGGATCCGCGCCTGAACCTGTAATCTGTATGCTGACTTTTTATACAAAACCTCATTTTTTGTGGTTTCAGTGGCTCCTTCCAGGATGAATTCCCCCCTCGATCTGCTGCTGCTGGAGAATCTCGGAGAACTTGCCGAGTACTACATGATGGATGGTAAGCATCGAACGTTGGATTAATTCATATAAATTTTTATTGTTTATTTTGAAACCCCATGCACCAGTTAGCCTCTCCTTATGTGTATTGAGGAGTTTTTTTACCTTTGCATCATTATAAAGCTATAGGGATATTTCAGATGGACCTATTTAATATGGTTTAATTATTTTTTTAACCATAACATTTGTTATTTCTTTATTTATTTTACAAAAAAAGTTTTTATTTTTCTTGCTGCCGCAAACTCCATTAATCCATAGAATATTTATGCTGCACAAAAAGCAATACTTTTCAAAAAATTTCATTCTTTTATAGCTATATATTCATCCCATTTTATTATTGTAAGAAAATAAAGAAAGGTAAACCATTGCGGTAGTATAAGTTAGTTTGAGTAAAATAGGAATAAACCCACATTAAGCCATACCACGATGAGATGTTCGGATAGCAAGTAAAATGTAAAATTAATGGCACATATTGCACTATATAATATACAATGTAAATTGATTCTTCTTTTGTGATTGAAAAAGATCATATCAATAAAAAGTGTTGGTCGAGACATTTTTTTTATTATTGTATGTATGTTAAATTAAAATTATTGTGTGCTACTTTCTATTAATATTTCATTTTTTTTACTGCACCAATGGTTTAAAATTAATAAAATTGATTTCATAATAATTTTGGTGAATACTGGTATACATTGTGCCACTTTGAGTTTTAGTTTTCTCTGCTTAATAATCTCCCAATCCCAATATTATGTTATTATTTTTAAATATTTTTATGTACCATGCATATTTTATATTTTACCTAATTATTTAATCAATAATTTTTAGTCTCCAATTTCCTAATATTGATGTTGAAAATTCTTCCATGCAGTTCACTTGTTTGTTTTACGATTTTTGTTTATTTATTAAATTTATTTTTATGGTTAACTTTAATTTTATGTGCTTCAGTTTATGTGAAGCTTTGTAATGGACAACTTGTATGAAAGTTGTCCATTTCATACAAGTTGTCCATTTACAAAAATTAATAGAGGATACCAAATTATGTTATACTATGAATTTTTTCAGATTTTTCTAGGCCCAGCTTATAGGAACTATTTTTAAAAATTATTAAAAGTTCTGCAAGTCATCCTGGCCTCCATGGATCCCTTTTAAAAAGGATAGGGCCTAAATGCCTATTGACGCATCCAAGGAGCATAGCCGCACTTTCAGTAACGTCTTAAAAATAGTTCTTTGACTCAAAAAAATCTAGAAATATTAAGACTTTTTTATTTGGCCCCCTCTATTTATTTCTGCGATAAAAATTTTAATGTATATTGTCCATTGCTTCCATATTCTTTTTAACTATATATCCTCTTAATTCTTGAAACTAAATTATTAATTTAATTTGTAAAGTAGGTTTTAATTTTGATTATTCTTGTTTTTTAAAGAAAAAGTAGAAAAAAAAAGTTGAACCCATGCTTGTTTTGAAATTTATATGCAAGTTGTCCATTTTTGTGTTCGCAGTCAGTCCCAGCAGTGCAGGTGCCAGAGAGGAGGTGGTTCCGCACCAGGAGGGTGTGCTGCACCAGGAGGTGTTGTCACACCATGAGGTTGTGCCAAACCAGGAGTTTGTGCCACACCAGGAGGTTGTGCCGCACCAGGAGGTAGTGCCGTGCTATGAGATGGTGCCGTGCTATGAGATGGTGCCATACAATGAGGTGATGCCACACCAGGAGGTTGTGCCGCACCAGGAGATTGTGCCACAACACCAGGAGGTTGTGCCGCACCAGGAGGTGGTGCCGTGCTATGAGATGGTGCCATACCATGAGGTGATGCCACACCAGGAGGTTGTGCCGTGCTATGAGATGGTGCCGTGCAATGAGATGGTGCCATACCATGAGGTGATGCCACACCAGGAGGTTGTGTCACACCATGATGTTGTGCCACACCAGGTGGTGGTGCCACACCATGAGGTGGTGTCACATTATGAGGAACCAACATATGCTGTCAACGCAGACGGTAAGAACCAAGCATTCATTCAATCTGTGACTTGGGGTGATTTAATGAAAGACAATCAAATTTTTGTGGGAAAGTTCATCATAGTAAGTTCAGTTATACCATTCAGTTGAATGGAACGAACTCGTTGTCTTCCAAGTTTTTTCTATAATATCAAGGCAGGAGTCTTCTCCGAACTTGCATTACAAATATTTCAAACAGGTTTTGTCTATTCCTGTGTCCACAGGTACCAACGCAGGCCCCAGTAAGGAGATGGTGCTGCACCACGAGACGAAGGAGCCAAATGTGTCCACCAACACAAACGGTGAGAAAGAACCATCAGCTAGTTAGTGACTGGGGGTGATTTTATGATGTGCAATACAATTTTTGTGGGGAGGAGCTTCGTATAGAAGATTCAGTTGCCATCAATTTAATGGAACCAGCTCGTTGTCAGCTTGGGTGTTCCACTGAAGTTTAATTTAATTTTATAAATGTCTTACTGTTATAATAGTTTGTATACTTAATTAGAAAAGAAAAAATTTAAATGTAAAAAATCAGTACTTAAAACTTTTTTATTTATATGCTATATACTATAAATGTATTAAACTTTAGTAATAATTATGAATTTAATTGTAAGTTAATATATGTATTACATTTGAAAAGTTTCAAACATTTTGTACCTTCCTTACATCTAATGTAATTTATTAAAACTATTGGTTTGAGACAAAAACTCAATCTTGCCTTAACTCTCGCCATGTAAATGTATAAATAAACAAGTTATCAAGCTTCTACAAAGTCTTCTGTCTTTAAATTTTTTCAAAAATTTCATGCAGGTTTTCCATTCTTGTATCCGCAGGTATGGCAAAAGTAAGCTCAAGTCCCAGAGAGGAGATGACGTTGCATCAGGAGAAGGAGAAGCCAGGTGAGAAGAAATAATTTCATTGCATGCCCCAAAGTTATGCAAGTACTTTATACCCAACCGCTTGATATTTTTACTACAGCTGAATAAGTTAATTTTTATTAAGAAAAAGCTTAAATTGTGGTTTTATTTAATAATTATCTATGATGTACGCCATTTTAAAAGTCTATACCATTACAATCCATAAAATTCAAAATACATTTTTTTTTCATCAATTTTCAAACAAAAACATTATAAAAAAATGAATTCCTATTTTACCTCATTTGATGAAACGTATGGTAAATTTCCAAGACAATTCCTGATACGCTTATACTAATAATAATAAAAATTTCTGTAGTGAATAATTTTACCTGCATGGGTATAAATAGATTTTATATCTATAATATAACATTATTAAGCAAGGACGGCCTTGCTTAATAATGTTTTATTTTTCTGTAAATGATAAACAAGAATATGGAGCACTTAAAAATTTGTTTCACTGTTTCATTCACTTCCATATTTTCACCCATTTTTAATTGCGTCTGACTCTGCCAAGCAAACATATAAAACTGACCTGCCTTATTGCTCCCTTGCTCGCAGTACTGCAGAGTGCAGACCGTACAGAGAGCAGACAGGTACCAACACGTTTCAATCAAGAGTCATTGGCCCTTACATTGTTGCCAAACGTTAAGGGATGAAAACTGAAAAGCATTGGAGGCACAAAATATCGAGCCTCCGACCCTATGCTATTCACATCCTTGTTTTACGTCGTAAATAAAAGTTGCAACATTGTTTTTCTTGCTTTTTGGAGGTTCTCGGACTCTATACCTCTCGGATGACACACAACCGCGCGTTTAGCTCAAAGAACCTTCTCCTCCCTCACTCCATCACATATACAACCGTAGACCATGAGCCAGTAATATACACGATAATATAGAGTTAGAACCATTAAATTTTTATTTATTTTTAGGAAAATATGTAAAAATATTTTAATTTTGTTTTTTCAACTGCTCTGGTTTCTTTGAATTTATATTTAATTCATTTTTCTAAACATAACAAGGTAGGCTCGGCCTACCTTGCCTACCCTGACCGCACGCCACTGTTTCTATTAGTATTTCATTTTTTTACTGCACCAATGGTTTAAAATTAATAAAATTGATTTCATAATAATTTTGGTGAATACTGGTATACATTGTGCCATTTTGAGTTTTAGTTTTCTCTGCTTAATAATCTCCCAATCCCAATATCATGTTACTATTTTTAAATATTTTTATGTACCATGCATATTTTATATTTTACCTAATTATTTAATCAATAATTTTTAGTCTCCTATTTCCTAATATTGATGTTGAAAATTCTTCCATGGAGTTCACTTGTTTGTTTTACGATTTTTGTTTATTTATTAAATTTTTTTTTATGGTTAACTTTAATTTTATGTGCTTCAGTTTATGTGATACTTTGAAATGGACAACTTGTATGAAAGTTTTTTTTTACAAAAATTAATAGAGGATACCAAATTATGTTATACTATGAATTTTTTCAGATTTTTCTAGGCCCAGAGCTTATAGGAACTATTTTTAAAAATTATTAAAAGTTCTGCAAGTCATCCTGGCCTCCATGGATCCCTTTTAAAAAGGATAGGGCCTAAATGCCTATTGACGCATCCAAGGAGCATAGCCGCACTTTCAGTAACGTCTTAAAAATTGTTTCTTGACTCAAAAAAATCTAGAAATATTAAGACTTTTTTATTTGGCCCCCTCTATTTATTTCTGCAATAAAAATTTTAATGTTAATTGTCCATTGCTTCCATATTCTTTTTAACTATAAATCCTCTTAATTCTTGAAACTAAATTATTAATTTAATTTGTAAAGTAGGTTTTAATTTTGATAATTCTTGTTTTTTAAAGAAAAAGTAGAAAAAAAAAGTTGAACCCATGCTTGTTTTGAAATTTATATGCAAGTTGTCCATTTTTGTGTTCGCAGTCAGTCCCAGCAGTGCAGGTGCCAGCGAGGAGGTGGTGCCGCACCAGGAGGGTGTGCTGCACCAGGAGGTGTTGTCACACCATGAGGTTGTGCCAAACCAGGAGGTTGTGCCGCACCAGGAGATTGTGCCACACCAGGAGGTTGTGCCGCACCAGGAGATTGTGCCACACCAGGAGTTTGTGCCGCACCAGGAGGTGGTGTCGTGCTATGAGATGGTGCCATACCATGAGGTGATGCCACACCAGGAGGTTGGGTCAGACCAGGAGGTTGTGCCGCACCAGGAGGAGGTGCCGTGCTATGAGATGGTGCCGTGCTATGAGATGGTGCCATACCATGAGGTGATGCCACACCAGGAGGTTGGGTCACACCATGATGTTGTGCCACACCAGGAGGTGGTGCCACACCATGAGGTGGTGTCACATTATGAGGAACCAACATATGCTGTCTACGCAGACGGTAAGAACCAAGCATTCATTCAATCTGTGACTTGGGGTGATTTAATGAAAGACAATCAAATTTTTGTGGGAAAGGTCATCATAGTAAGTTCAGTTATACCATTCAGTTGAATGGAACGAACTCGTTGTCTTCCAAGTTTTTTCTATAATATCAAGGCAGGAGTCTTCTCCGAACTTGCATTACAAATATTTCAAACAGGTTTTGTCTATTCCTGTGTCCACAGGTACCAACGCAGGCCCCAGTAAGGAGATGGTGCTGCACCACGAGACGAAGGAGCCAAATGTGTCCACCAACACAAACGGTGAGAAAGAACCATCAGCTAGTTAGTGACTGGGGGTGATTTTATGATGTGCAATACAATTTTTGTGGGGAGGAGCTTCGTATAGAAGGTTCAGTTGCCATCAATTTAATGGAACCAGCTCGTTGTCAGATCGGGTGTTACACTTTAGTTTAATTTAATTTTATAAATGTATTACTGTTATAATAGTTTGTATACTTAATTAGAAAAGAAAAAATTTAAATCTAAAAAATCAGTACTTAAAACTTTTTTATTTATATGCTATATACTATAAATGTATTAAACTTTAGTAATAATTATGAATTAATTTGTAAGTTAATATATGTATTACATTTGAAAAGTTTCAAACATTTTGTACCTTCCTTACATCTAATGTAATTTATTAAAACTATTGGTTTGAGACAAAAACTCAATCTTGCCGTAACTCTCGCCATGTAAATGTATAAATAAACAAGTTATCAAGCTTCTACAAAGTCTTCTGTCTTTAAATTTTTTCAAAAATTACATGCAGGTTTTCCATTCTTGTATCCGCAGGTATGGCAAAAGGAAGCTCAAGTCCCAGAGAGGAGATGACGTCGCATCAGGAGAAGGAGGAGCCAGGTGAGAAGAAATAATTTCATTGCATGCCCCAAAGTTATGCAAGTACTTTATACCCAACCGCTTGATATACCACAGCTGAATAAGTTAATTTTTATTAAGAAAAAGCTTAAATTGTGGTTTTATTTAATAATTATCTATGATGTACGCCATTTTAAAAGTCTATACCATTACAATCCATAAAATTCAAACTACATTTTTTTTTTTTTCATCAATTTTCAAACAAAAACATTTTAAAAAAATGTATTCCTATTTTACCTCATTTGATGAAACGTATGGTAAATTTCCAAGACAATTCCTGATACGCTTATACTAATAATAATAAAAATTTCTGTAGTGAATAATTTTACCTGCATGGGTATAAATAGATTTTATATCTATAATATAACATTATTAAGCAAGGACGGCCTTGCTTAATAATGTTTTATTTTTCTGTAAATGATAAACAAGAATATGGAGCACTTAAAAATTTGTTTCACTGTTTCATTCACTTCCATATGTTCACCCATTTTTAATTGCGTCTGACTCTGCCAAGCAAACATATAAAACTGACCTGCCTTATTGCTCCCTTGCTCGCAGTACTGCAGAGTGCAGACCGTAGAGAGAGCAGACAGGTACCAACACGTTTCAATCAAGAGTCATTGGCCCTTACATTGCTGCCAAACGTTAAGGGATGAAAACTGAAAAGCATTGGAGGCACAAAATATCGAGCCTCCGACCCTATGCTATTCACATCCTTGTTTTACGTCGTAAATAAAAGTTGCAACATTGTTTTTCTTGATTTTTGGAGGTTCTCGGACTCTATACCTCTCGGATGACACACAACTGCGCGTTTAGCTCAAAGAACCTTCTCCTCCCTCACTCCATCACATATACAACCGTAGACCATGAGCCAGTAATATACACGATAATATAGAGTTAGAACCATTAAATTTTTATTTATTTTTAGGAAAATATGTAAAAATATTTTAATTTTGTTTTTTCAACTGCTCTGGTTTCTTTGAATTTATATTTAATTCATTTTTCTAAACATAACAAGGTAGGCTCGGCCTACCTTGCCTACCCTGACCGCACGCCACTGTTTCTATTAGTATTTCATTTTTTTACTGCACCAATGGTTTAAAATTAATAAAATTGATTTCATAATAATTTTGGTGAATACTGGTATACATTGTGCCATTTTGAGTTTTAGTTTTCTCTGCTTAATAATCTCCCAATCCCAATATCATGTTACTATTTTTAAATATTTTTATGTACCATGCATATTTTATATTTTACCTAATTATTTAATCAATAATTTTTAGTCTCCTATTTCCTAATATTGATGTTGAAAATTCTTCCATGGAGTTCACTTGTTTGTTTTACGATTTTTGTTTATTTATTAAATTTTTTTTTATGGTTAACTTTAATTTTATGTGCTTCAGTTTATGTGATACTTTGAAATGGACAACTTGTATGAAAGTTTTTTTTTACAAAAATTAATAGAGGATACCAAATTATGTTATACTATGAATTTTTTCAGATTTTTCTAGGCCCAGAGCTTATAGGAACTATTTTTAAAAATTATTAAAAGTTCTGCAAGTCATCCTGGCCTCCATGGATCCCTTTTAAAAAGGATAGGGCCTAAATGCCTATTGACGCATCCAAGGAGCATAGCCGCACTTTCAGTAACGTCTTAAAAATTGTTTCTTGACTCAAAAAAATCTAGAAATATTAAGACTTTTTTATTTGGCCCCCTCTATTTATTTCTGCAATAAAAATTTTAATGTTAATTGTCCATTGCTTCCATATTCTTTTTAACTATAAATCCTCTTAATTCTTGAAACTAAATTATTAATTTAATTTGTAAAGTAGGTTTTAATTTTGATAATTCTTGTTTTTTAAAGAAAAAGTAGAAAAAAAAAGTTGAACCCATGCTTGTTTTGAAATTTATATGCTTGTTGTCCATTTTTGTGTTCGCAGTCAGTCCCAGCAGTGCAGGTGCCAGCGAGGAGGTGGTGCCGCACCAGGAGGGTGTGCTGCACCAGGAGGTGTTGTCACACCATGAGGTTGTGCCAAACCAGGAGGTTGTGCCGCACCAGGAGATTGTGCCACACCAGGAGGTTGTGCCGCACCAGGAGATTGTGCCACACCAGGAGTTTGTGCCGCACCAGGAGGTGGTGCCGTGCTATGAGATGGTGCCATACCATGAGGTGATGCCACACCAGGAGGTTGGGTCAGACCAGGAGGTTGTGCCGCACCAGGAGGAGGTGCCGTGCTATGAGATGGTGCCGTGCTATGAGATGGTGCCATACCATGAGGTGATGCCACACCAGGAGGTTGGGTCACACCATGATGTTGTGCCACACCAGGAGGTGGTGCCACCCCATGAGGTGGTGTCACATTATGAGGAACCAACATATGCTGTCAACGCAGACGGTAAGAACCAAGCATTCATTCAATCTGTGACTTGGGGTGATTTAATGAAAGACAATCAAATTTTTGTGGGAAAGGTCATCATAGTAAGTTCAGTTATACCATTCAGTTGAATGGAACGAACTCGTTGTCTTCCAAGTTTTTTCTTTAATATCAAGGCAGGAGTCTTCTCCGAACTTGCATTACAAATATTTCAAACAGATTTTGTCTATTCCTGTGTCCACAGGTACCAACGCAGGCCCCAGTAAGGAGATGGTGCTGCACCACGAGACGAAGGAGCCAAATGTGTCCACCAACACAAACGGTGAGAAAGAACCATCAGCTAGTTAGTGACTGGGGGTGATTTTATGATGTGCAATACAATTTTTGTGGGGAGGAGCTTCGTATAGAAGGTTCAGTTGCCATCAATTTAATGGAACCAGCTCGTTGTCAGATTGGGTGTTACACTTTAGTTTAATTTAATTTTATAAATGTATTACTGTTATAATAGTTTGTATACTTAATTAGAAAAGAAAAAATTTAAATCTAAAAAATCAGTACTTAAAACTTTTTTATTTATATGCTATATACTATAAATGTATTAAACTTTAGTAATAATTATGAATTTAATTGTAAGTTAATATATGTATTACATTTGAAAAGTTTCAAACATTTTGTACCTTCCTTACATCTAATGTAATTTATTAAAACTATTGGTTTGAGACAAAAACTCAATCTTGCCGTAACTCTCGCCATGTAAATGTATAAATAAACAAATTATCAAGCTTCTACAAAGTCTTCTGTCTTTAAATTTTTTCAAAAATTACATGCAGGTTTTCCATTCTTGTATCCGCAGGTATGGCAAAAGGAAGCTCAAGTCCCAGAGAGGAGATGACGTCGCATCAGGAGAAGGAGGAGCCAGGTGAGAAGAAATAATTTCATTGCATGCCCCAAAGTTATGCAAGTACTTTATACCCAACCGCTTGATATTTTTACTACAGCTGAATAAGTTAATTTTTATTAAGAAAAAGCTTAAATTGTGGTTTTATTTAATAATTATCTATGATGTACGCCATTTTAAAAGTCTATACCATTACAATCCATAAAATTCAAAATACATTTTTTTTTTTTTCATCAATTTTCAAACAAAAACATTTTAAAAAAATGTATTCCTATTTTACCTCATTTGATGAAACGTATGGTAAATTTCCAAGACAATTCCTGATACGCTTATACTAATAATAATAAAAATTTCTGTAGTGAATAATTTTACCTGCATGGGTATAAATAGATTTTATATCTATAATATAACATTATTAAGCAAGGACGGCCTTGCTTAATAATGTTTTATTTTTCTGTAAATGATAAACAAGAATATGGAGCACTTAAAAATTTGTTTCACTGTTTCATTCACTTCCATATTTTCACCCATTTTTAATTGCGTCTGACTCTGCCAAGCAAACATATAAAACTGACCTGCCTTATTGCTCCCTTGCTCGCAGTACTGCAGAGTGCAGACCGTACAGAGAGCAGACAGGTACCAACACGTTTCAATCAAGAGTCATTGGCCCTTACATTGCTGCCAAACGTTAAGGGATGAAAACTGAAAAGCATTGGAGGCACAAAATATCGAGCCTCCGACCCTATGCTATTCACATCCTTGTTTTACGTCGTAAATAAAAGTTGCAACATTGTTTTTCTTGCTTTTTGGAGGTTCTCGGACTCTATACCTCTCGGATGACACACAACCGCGCGTTTAGCTCAAAGAACCTTCTCCTCCCTCACTCCATCACATATACAACCGTAGACCATGAGCCAGTAATATACACGATAATATAGAGTTAGAACCATTAAATTTTTATTTATTTTTAGGAAAATATGTAAAAATATTTTAATTTTGTTTTTTCAACTGCTCTGGTTTCTTTGAATTTATATTTAATTCATTTTTCTAAACATAACAGGGTAGGCTCGGCCTACCTTGCCTACCCTGACCGCACGCCACTGTTTCTATTAGTATTTCATTTTTTTACTGCACCAATGGTTTAAAATTAATAAAATTGATTTAATAATAATTTTGGTGAATACTGGTATACATTGTGCCATTTTGAGTTTTAGTTTTCTCTGCTTAATAATCTCCCAATCCCAATATCATGTTACTGTTTTAAAATATTTTTATGTACCATGCATATTTTATATTTTACCTAATTATTTAATCAATAATTTTTAGTCTCCTATTTCCTAATATTGATGTTGAAAATTCTTCCATGGAGTTCACTTGTTTGTTTTACGATTTTTGTTTATTTATTAAATTTATTTTTATGGTTAACTTTAATTTTATGTGCTTCAGTTTATGTGAAACTTTGAAATGGACAACTTGTATGAAAGTTTTTTTTTTACAAAAATTAAAAGAGGATACCAAATTATGTTATACTATGAATTTTTTCAGATTTTTCTAGGCCCAGCTTATAGGAACTATTTTTAAAAATTATTAAAAGTCCTGCAAGTCATCTTGGCCTCCATGGATCCCTATTAAAAAGAATAGGGCCTAAATGCCTATTGACGCATGAAAGGGGCATAGCCGCACTTTCAGTAAATTCTTAAAAATAGTTCCTGGACTCAGAAAAATCTAGAAAAATTCAGACTTTTTTAATTTGGCCCCCTCAATTTCTGCAAAAGAAATTTGAATATAAATTGTCCATTACTTCCATATTTTTTTTTTAACTATTTAGCCACTTAATTCTTGAAACTAAATTATTAGTTTAATTTGTAAAGTAGGTTTTAATTTTGATAATTCTTGTTTATAAAAGAAAAAGTAGAAAAAAAAAAAGTAGAACACATTTTTTTGAAATTTATATGCAAGTTGTCCATTTTTGTGTTCGCAGTGTGTCCCATCAGTGCAGGTGCCAGCGAAGAGGTGGTGCCACATCAGGAGCAGGGTGTGCCGCACCATGAGGTTGTGGCACAACAGGAGGTGTTGTAAAACCATGAGGTGATTTTTATTGTTACTATTTCAAAATGATGATCATGCAATGTATATTATGTATTGCTATAATATATCATATAGTATACGTAGATTTATTCAGTTCATTATTGACCTACTTTTATTAACATATTGGTGGTTATAAATTTCTGACATGCTTATTTTGTTGTTATATATATACTATATATATATATATATATATATATATATATATATATATATATATACATATAATTGAAAAGTGAACAAATAATTTACTATTATTTTTGTTTTTCCCAATATCTCTGAAAATATATTGGTATTAATTTACCACACTGCTTGCAATCTATCCCGGCATTTGCCTGCGACTGAGGAAAACGTGGAAATCTCAGCCAGGATAGACGCTACAGCTGTTGTCAATGAACCGGAAGTGCAATGGTCTAAACCCAGGGGAACCACATAGTGGAAAGGCGCAACGATTTTCCCCTGCATGGGTATAGGATAGGGTGACCAGATATCTTGATGTTCAAAACGGTACATGCCCCCAAGATAGAGGCCTAGCTGAAGGGCCAAAACCCCCGCCGGAGGCGCGATTTTTTTGGGTGCCACGCCCCCTTTTTTACTTTTTTTTTATCTTAATAGATTTTCAAATGAATTGTTTTTTTTTATGAAGCCGTTTTTTCCGAAAAAAATTATTTTATTGGTAAATCCATTAAAGAATTTTCGTCATAGATTATAGCAATTATTACGTAAGTATTTTTTAATTGGTACCATAGTTCAGACGAAGTTTCAGTAAAACGCTGTTTTCTGTTCCATAAGGCTGCATGTTTAAGGGTTCAGGAAAACAAACTTTGGTATTTTTTTTTTTTTTTTTCCGATGAAGCTATTTGAGATGAAATTTTTTTGGTTTTCATTGCTCACACTAATGCAGGACAGGTTAAAATATTTTAAGGAAATAAAATAATAAATAATGCAATCGCTCACTCTACTTTAAATAATATAAATAATTGCATTTTTTTATATATATAATTATACTTTTCATAGAATTAGAAAAAAAATATTTATTATAGTCACCATGCAAGAAAACTGTGCCAGTGAGCTGATTTCCTAAAATTAACCTTTTTTCTTGGCCTGGCCACGATCCTATTATGTTGTAAAGTTGCATGTAAATAAAAAGAAACAAAAGCAATAAAAGAAATACTCAAAAAGCATAACTTCGAGAAATACTTTTCCAAGAAAAAAATATACAGTATTTTAAATTGATTTTTTTTTTTTTTTTCGTTATCAAATTTTCCGTCTCCATCCACAATATTTCTAAATGTACGTACGACATGTTACTTAAATAATGCATTATATATTTGTTTATAAATAAATAAAACTTAATATAATGTCACGAGATAAATTATAGAGAAAAAAAAAGTGAAGTATAAAGCAAGAAATTAATTTGAATTACTTTTAATCGAACTGTTCATTTTGCAAATAGTGTGAACTCTTGTTAGAGTGAAATAGCTGAAGAAGTTATATAAATTGAATTAATTTATAGCATTCAAATTGGACTTAATAACAGCTAAAATTACTTGATTGTATGAATAATATTTGTGGCGTTTTTCCCTCATATTATTTTCCATTTATTTACGTAATATCCATGCACGATTATTGTGAAAAAAAAAAAAAAAGAAAAAAAAAAAGAGGTATAGAAATTTTTGTCTAAGCCACGACACAATGCATAAGAATGATTTTTTCAATTTTATATTTTATTGGAAATATCCATCAAGTGAATATCATCAATATCAAGAGATAATATTTTTCTGTAAAGTTTTTTACTTGTTTTTTATTCAAAATTTAATCGAAAAGTAGTGATTTCATTTCACGTAGTATTATATATGCATACTAAGTACATACAAAATATATTCCGCAATTTTGGAAGAAAAATATGCTGTTTTGTGAATGCGATCGAGAAAAAGGGGCATGGAGTTGCAAAATCATTTGCGTCCATACATTTTCGTAAATATTCACAACCACATTCCTATGAATTTTTTATTTTTTTAATGATAAAATTTTTAAAAAATGTCCCTTTTTTAAATTTTGTCCGAAAGCGGTACATTTAGGCGTCCCGAGAGCCTCTTTGGGGACACCGGGACATGGTACTCTAAAACGGTACTGTACCGGTCAAAACGGTACGTCTGGTCACCCTAGTATAGGAAACGTGTTTTTTTGTTTCAAATGGTCACACATCCAACCACAAACCACGCTCGGCGTTGCTTTACTTCGGTGATCTGACGAGACCCGGTCAAGCGCACTGCGCCACACATGGCACCCACCCAATAAAATAATAAACATTTCATTTAAAATTAGTAAATTGTCATAATATGATATTAATATAATTTTAAGAAAGGCCCTATGAATATTTTATTAAGGCCGTTATTATTGCTTTCTGAAAAGACAATAAAGAGGATTAGCCGTTAATGATTAAAGGACAATTCAGTAAGTTATTTTTTGAAAATTGTTATAGGTTCTGCTATTTTGCAAAAATGACGGGTGATACTTGTTGCACTTGTGAAACCATCAGTGGTTAAATAATTGAATTTAATATTAAATTTTTTGAATACTATAATATAAAACTCATTTGAACGTTGAATATTTATTTTATAATTTATGAGCACCACGCGTGCGCTGCAGTACAGTACGTACAGTATGTACAGGAAGATTTATATCAATGATAGGGTATATAATTTAATATGTCAATTAACCCCACGAAGGAGTAAATGTATTATATATTTGATGACGCTTAATCACTAGTTGCATGTGCTGTCGCGTGCATCGCTCTGCCAAGTCCGCTTAGTTATGTTATGAATATTTGTATACTTTTAAAAAATGACCTCTGTTAGACCCCAAGGCTCGACCCTTAAAATGCGTAAATAAGATCTCTAAAGTTAATTAAGGATATTACTAATGCCAATTTTGCAATTTTTCACGAAAAAAAAAATTTCAGGGTCTTTTGACCCTTTAGAGTCAAAGGGTCGCAAATTTAAGGGTCACCATTAGAACTGCCATCAAATTTTACTCTAGGGTCGAAATTTGTATAACCTTGTATTAAAATGAACTCTTGTCATTTCACCATGGTTCTTATTTATTTTATATACCTCAATAATACTCTTCCTACTAAGAAAGAATTAGCAGTGCAGTGGTAAGGGTATGATCGAAAGTGATTACCGAAGTTAAGCTGGCAAGTAGTTAGATTGGTGATCTATTTTTAGCTTTTTACAACAGGTATGAAGACCGTAAACAATAAAAGCATTGAGAAGCTAAACACTTTTGGTGATGCAAAAGTGATTGTGGAGATTCTCAATGCCTTTGGTATTTAGTTGTTTTTGCAGTGTTCATTTATTTTTATTATTTTATTATTTAATTTTATTATATTTCTCTCAAGAGTACATAAATAACAAGTCATGTCAATTCATTTGCTAAACATAATAAAAATATATATTAAATCCTATTTTGTATTCATTATTAAGTCTATAGTATTTTTTTAAATAAAATTGTTTTCTCATTATGATTTCAGTCCTCAATTCTCGCAAAGCCAGAGGAGCTTGGACATCTCACACCTGCCAAGTCCTGCAAGGAGTTGCAAGAAAATGTCCCATTCCCCATCGTTAAACTGGAGACTATCCCGTCCAACTTCGGTGAAGGAAAACAAATCATCGCTCATTTGAATATCAATGGCGAAACGGAGAAATACTTTCTACCAAATGGAATTGATGGAGTTGAATTCACCAAGAAAACCATTGAGGAGTATAATGCCAGTGCTCCTAGCAAAGTGCTTATGTACAAAGGATTGTCAGGCATATGTATTAATGTTGAATTTATACCAATGTAAAAAGGTTATGATAATAAATTAAACATTTCTATATAAATCTGTATCTTCTTATTATTTCATCCTTATATAATATTTAGACTATTTAGAGTTATTAATATTATGAAGGTAATATATATATAAAATTATAACAACGTTATTTAAATATAAAATAAAAAGGTATTTTATTCAGAAATATAATATATATATAAACAATACAGTTATAACACAGAATAAACATATACTACAGTAAAAGAAGCCTTAGATTACGCCTGAGATCACAGACCAGACGTCGCCAAGGCGTAGTAATCTTCATTTTTTAAAAATGTCCCACAACAAGGTTATTTTAAACTATGGAATTTTTCAAAAATATTACATGCTTCTATAATACGTATAACTATTAGAAAAAAGTATAAAAAAGTAAGTTTAATTTGATTTCAAAATCGCGTCGCCATCACTTCGACCACTTTGCACCTCTTCCAGACGAAAGCCTGGGGCCGCTTGGAGCCGCTGTTGTGACAACACGTCGACACTAAAAATGCTAAAAACTTGAAAAAAATGTGGTGAAATTAAAAAAAATAAGCACCCTTACGCATTTAAAAGTAACATTCTGGATTTATTACAGCTTCTGGAGGCGTATATAGACGTATATTCTGATCTGTCTTTTATTTTAAAATGAACGCCTTTTTTCGGCTCAGCTGATCGGTTTAGTTCGATTCGGTTTGATTTAATTAATCGATTTCGAGCTCCTGTGACGTCACAATAACAAAAATCATGGCAGCGTGCCTTTTCTGTTTTGCTTTTAAAGTTCGCTAAATTAATGAACATTGAAACTCTGATGTCAGTACTAATAACAGGTTAAAAGTCTATTAGCTTGGGATGGCCGCTAGGCAAGCGGATTGCCGCGCCCACGGCCGTGGCGTTCTCATGAACCGGCAAACTAAACTAGGGATGTGATGTTTTTTTCTAATCGATTGCCTATCTTTAAAAAATGAAGTTCTTAACGCAAAACGGTACTATTTTCTATTCAAAATTTCTTCCATGCTTAAACTAAGGTTTGTGTCAGGGACCGCAGGTGTATCCCCGGGGCGTTCCAGGGATACCCCTCAAACGTCCCTCCGGAGTGCCCCTAGGTGTATCCCCTATTTCCATGCACAAAAGGGTACCCCTTGGGACAATTCCAGGGATACACCCTGAAGTCATTGCAGGGATACATAGGGTTATATAGCAAATATGCTTATAATTATTAATTAAAAAATGTTTTTATCAATTATAATGATGTTATCAAAGAGAAAGAATAGCAAAAAAAAAAATTAAAAAACTGGCATAAGTGAGACTCGAACTCGGGACCATCAGATTTGAAGTCTGGTGTCTTTACCACTAAGACACATGTCTTCATACTAAAATGTAGAAAATTTAACTTTATAAACTATAAATTATGAAATCGACTTGTATATTTTTGATACTTTAGGATATTTTACAATCCATGGTTTCTTTTATAAATTTTAATAATAATAATGAGAAACTTCCAATACGGCACATAAATAATGTTTATCTTCAAATTTTAACAATTTTTTATTTTTTAATTTTTTAGAAAAAAACTACGTCTCATGAATGACCCCCAGGTGCACTTACGGGACATTCTGTTTACTAATTAAAATTATTCAAAATTGTGATTAAAAATTCAATCAGCTACATACTTAAGCAATGAAAATTGTTATTTTACAATTTTCGACAATACCCCCCGTGTGTCCCACAGAGACACCTGCGAGACATTCATCGATAGTTATCAAATTAATCAAAATCTTCTCGAGATGAAGCTAAACGTTTTAAAATACTATAATTTAACCAATTAAAACCAATATTAAAAAAACAGTAACGACCTAGGAGTGCACCTGCGGGGCATACATGGGATACCCCTGGTGTATCCCTGCGAGACACTCAAAGGACGTTTGATCCAAAAGTTCAATATAATTGCGTTATTTTCTTCTGTGTCCCTTCTACACTATAAGTTAAGCAATTCCTAAAAATTTTAAATTTTAAAAAGCATTAAATTAATATAATATAGACCACGGGACATTCGCGGGGCATTGCAAGGACGTTCCGCTGTGTCCCGGGGATACCCATGCGGTCCCTGGGATACGTGTTACTGTTTATGAATGCATTAACATTTAATATTCAGTTTGAAGTATCAACAACATCAAAACCCTCATGTATAGCAAAATTAAATATTAAACAATACTTATTCAAAGCCTTATGCTTACTTATTGGACTGTCATTTTCCATCCAATTGAATATTTGTAGACCACAAAAAATACATTCAGTTAAATTTTCATATTTTGAAGAAGGAGTGTGCACAAATCCACAGGTAGCCAAGTCAAGCCTAAGTACAGAGTCAAGGTGCCAGTTCTTGAATGTTCGTAGTCGAACAAAGGTTTCAAGCATGTTAATTTTATTTCAATTTTCATAACACCATTTTGCCAGCTTTCGAGCTTTCATATGAGGACAAACATATACAGCATTCATCAGATGGTGGTATAGACATTCAGTACCCTTAGCTGTTGGAAGCGCATTGATGTCAGTATGGAATAATTCTTTTAAATCATATATGGTTGAACGGTTCAGTAAAGATTTTAAGTTCTTTACTTTTTCCTCTCCATATGAATATAAAATTTTGTATCTAGAAGAAACATGATTTATTATATCATGTAAAAACTTATATGGAACTTCACCACCCATACATGTGCACTGAACGTCGTAGCTTTTTAATTGTGGACTATATGATACATCAGGATCCGGAGACATGAATCTTGTGGGCTTGGACATTAGGGGTGGCTGCTGACAGCAATGTATAGGCAAACAGTCGCCAAACACATTCGTGTGTGGGGGGGGGGGGGGGGGGGGGGGGGGAGGCAAGTGCGATTTTTTTCCGGTCTTCGCTTAAATAAATCTACCCTTTTTTATAAAAAAAAACACATTTCAAATAATTATAAGTAGAGTATTATAGTTGCAATCAATATTATTTATTTTTGCAAAATTTAATAAATAATGATAAAACTTTCATGCAGAGTTAAAAGTCGTGATTTTTTTAATTTAATTCATCATAATATAAATTAATTTAATCCGGAGACGGAGTATATAAAATGAGATGAAAATAAACGTAAATGTAAAATTTAAACAAAAAGAAATATCGGAAAAAACCTTGAATTTAGTTCCACCGGAATTCCGAGTGGCCACACTACTATCGACCAATTATCATGGTTTCATTATTAATGACGTCATCCGAGCTGGCCAATCGCTGATCACAAAATCGCCGATTGGCTATCTCGGATGACGTCACTGCATGATGATGGAACCAACAGTGATTGGTCGATAGTAGTGTGGCCACTCGGAATTCCGGTGGAACTAAATTCAAGGTTCTTCAAATTTCTACCCATAAGACACGGAAGTCTCTGTAGGGTCTCTGGGAAAAGCTCAAACAAATGATCTACCAATGCTCTGAGATGTTTGAAAATTTCGAGCACTAGCCAGTCACTGTGATTGGGCAGCTAGGCGCTGTTATCACTGTAATTGGTAGCTCCGCAGCGGCCTCTATACAGAAATTCTGCTCGCTAGACAGACGCACGATCATCATTGAGCGCCCATACCGAGCGAGAAATTTGCCGAGATAGTGCTTATACAACCTACAACGTTAAACGTGTGTCTGCAAGCGCTGCGGCAGTTTTTTTCGCAGTTTTTTACTTTCTGCTTCAATATTTTAACAGAAAATTATGTTTTTGCAACAAATAACACTATTAACCACCAGAAAATATTAAAAAAAAATAAAAATATATAAATATAATTTAAAAAAAATAAAATAATGCTGCCAACTTTGCTGGTGTGGCTGCATTTCAGCAGTACCCCCCATCACGAGCCACCACTGAATTGACCATCCCCCCAATTAATGAGTGTAGCCTCCTCGATCCTTCCCTCCAAAACCACCCTGATGGTAAGGTGGCCGATCCCGCGGACGTCCCCGCCACTAGGTGCAGCCGGCACACTGATAACGCCGGCCATCCGGGGACTCCTTCACGCAACCTCCGACAATTGCGCTATAGGGACCGTTACGTTTATCCTCCCAGGGGCAGATGGAATCCCCTGAGAGTCCCCAGCATTGCCAGGATTTGCCTGTCTATAAGTAAGTGGAAACCGGGACAGGCACAAGCGTCCACTCTTCATACGAGGCATTGCCTGGTATGGGCTGAGAAGGATCGCAAAATCCCTCCCAGGCTGAGAAGCTCGTCTGTTGGAGCTCGGACTGCCGCATGATGACAAGTCATAATTATATGCACAAGCAGCCCCTACACCACGGCAAGGTTCAAGTTAAGTAATTATGCTAAGGAAATTGGAAATTGCTTGCATAAAAGTAATTGAGAAAAATAGTCACTAATGCCAAGTAAAAAAAAAAAAAAAAAGGAAAGGAAATCAATTCATAAATTATTATAAATTAATAAATTAAAAAATTACTTTTCTTTTTTATTGAGATATATATATATATATTTTTTTATTGATTTAACAAATTACAGATTCGCAGTACTTTTCTTTCGGACGCTTTTACTTGCATGGATTTGTATGATACGTATCAATGACGGAAAAAGCACATGGAATGAAATAATTAATCAAAAACGTCATCTGATGGAGATAACATCTGTTAAAAAATATATTTAAAATATATTTATTATAGGTTCCAAAAATTTGTTATATAAAATAAAACAAAATTTAAAAAAAGGTAATAATAATACTCTGTACCTACACTTTTAAAAAAAATACAAAGATACACCCCTATATACTTAGAGCTTGATGAGGGGTATTAAGTAGGGAAAAGATGGTGGCCACGGCACCGCGACGACAGTATGAACGCGTAGATTATGTTTTTTACTGCAGGTCACCATGCCGACAAGCTAAATTTAGTTCATCTGGTCAGGTTGCAAAAGACAGAAATAATTCACCAAGTCGTCTAGACAGAAAGAGAGAGAAAAAAATGTCACCCAAACACTTATAGCTGTTACCGAGAAGTATGCACGCAGTTGGCGATAACTTCTGACTACGCTGATAATTTTCACTACTTTCATATGACAGCTTTTAATATACGGATCCGTTGACGACGCCTTTCTAAGAATGACATTGTCCGTCGTCAACGAATACGTATTAAACTGTCATGCGCACGTACTATAAAATAAAACTTTTTTTGCAGTGCACGCATAACTTTAAGCCGGTATTACACGATACAATTTTCCTACAATTTTCCCTTACAAGAAAACTTGAACTCCATTTGTTTTTTGTTTGTATGGAGATGAAATTTTCTTGTCAGGAAAAATTGTATACAATATTCAGAAAAATTGTATCGTGTAATATATAGGCTTTAGGAAGTATATTCGTACACTGAAAAAACAGTTGACAGTCTTTGAACTGTTAGTACAAATTCTACAGTATTCCTGTTAAATATAAACTAGTTCTGTGTTAAATTCAACAGTTCTAAACACTGTTAAGCGAGGACTGTCAAAATCAACAGTCTCTACCCTGTTAATTATCAATGTACGCAGTTGCATTGTAAGATTTAGCATTTCAATGCGTAAAAGTTGCATTTTACTCTGTTAAAAGGGAAGTACGTTTTACGGTGTAACTTTTAACCGTGCGAAATTGTTGGAAATTAAATGTTAGAATATGTAAAAAGCAAAGTAACAGTTTGGCAATGTGTAAGCATACATTCAACGTTAGAAACTTTGTAACATTTTGAAGTTTCAACGGTTACATTAATTTTAACACATCTACTCTGCAAAAATTAAACGTTTTACCACGTTATAAAATGACCGTTATTTCTGCGCGACAGACACGTTTTGGTCATTTCCTGTTTCAATCTGCAGGCGTCAGTTCAGTTCTTGTTGTGCTCTCTCTGTGAAATGTATTCTGGATCATCAATGGTAAGTTTAATTAATATTTTACTTCCTATAATGTTATGTCATTCGTTGTTTTAATAATTGTGTTAATATTTAAAGACACGTGCGGTCAGCAATACTGCGTGCCGGAGTGTTTTCGAGGCAAATTCACACGCCCGACGATATTCGAACCGTTGAGGAGCGATGAGGGCTATAACGCTACACGTGCATATTTTTTGGTAAGTTGAAGGATTACTTGCCATAAATTTGCAATAATACTAATGCTAGAACTGTGCATTTTTATAGTTGACGTCCATGTGGGGATTATGCATCAGACTGAACGTCTAGCGAATGCAGTCCAGATTACAACCGCCCTTGTGCTACCACCACTTCCCCGAACGGCCATTCAAACTACCCAGATGGAAAGGAAACCCAGAATTGACCCTCAAGATGATGCTCCTTTACGTCAGTTGTTGAGTATAATAGTGTAAAATAGAGTTCAAGTGTGACAAATTTCCATCTTCACCTCATTCACAAAATTTATAATGTTTTTAATGTACAAATAAAGTCATCTAATATTGTATATTGTTTGAATTTTTTTAATTAAATATTTACTATAAATAAATCTTTATTTTTTTTTTAAATGAATTAACCCTTATAACCATTTTAAATCTTTATTCAGGATTAGCTTATTTAGTTTGCTCCCTAATCATTATTTAATTATAATATTGTCAATAACTTACTATATATTGCTTATGAAACTTGTAATATTTTTTTGATGGAATGTTCGATAATATAGAAGATGGTGTATTACATGTTGATGCAATTGATCTATTTAATGCAAACAGTTTTTCTTTACAAGAAAACTTTTAAGTCCACTTGTACGAAATGGAACTTACGTTTTCTTGTATAAAGAAAAACTGTATGCAATAAATAGATCAATTGCATCATCTAATACCAGCTTCTAGAACATTATATATTTAACAGAGTAAAGTTGTAGAATATAAGGAAGTAGATACGTCAGTAGAATCAAGGAATAAACTGTAGAAATTAAAAGAGTAGAAATGTTAAAATTAAAAGGACAGAACCTATAAATCTTACATCGCAAACTCTGTCGTTTTTAACATTCATACACTGCTACACCAAATTCTACACATCTAATGTCTAAAATTCAACAGTTCTGAATTTGTAAAAATCTAAAATAGCAACTCTGTTGATTTTAGCCAATTTTTATTATGGGTACAAATACAAACGCGTAAAACAGCTAAATTTAACAGGAAAACTGTCAAGTGTTTTTTCCGTGTATTATTTTTCAATTGTCTAGCAATATCTATCGTAATATAATATATAGTGTTGCATTATCATATTAATAATATTAAGTGAAAAGGTACCTACATAATAATATTGTAAAGGTAAATTACAACGACTCCATTTTCTCCTGTTGTAGTTGCATGAGATTACATCGCGGCCGCGAGAGGCGGGGAGGATAGGCTGCTCTGCGCCCCTCCCCTCTTTCACACCTGTCTGTCTACCAGCTGTTTTCGCTTGCGCTGTGTGGTGGCTCTTCTCCGTCCAATCTAATGAGCTTATATGCGCGCGCATTGAATGTTTTTACGCCTTACGCCATTACATTGTAGTAAGGAAAAAAAAAATTTGAAAAAAAATATCTCGATATAGGCTATCGGGTTAAAAAAGAGCTGAAAAAGAGGGACACGAATTCTTGTGATACTTATCTGTATAATATATAAGTATAATTAATATAATTATATTTAAGTAATGTTAATATATTATATTTTTATTAAATGAAACTCCCTTCTTTTTTTCTTTTTTTTTTTCGTTAAATTTTCATGTAAGTGTTTAATAAAACTGCACCTACATTAAGCCGGTATTACATTGCAGGATATAATCTTGCATACAATTTTTCCTTGCAAGAAAATTTCATCTCCATACAAACAAATAGAGTTCAAGTTTTCTTATACGGAAAAATTGTATGCAAAATTGTACCGTGTATTAAGGGAAAGATAACACAAACAATCGATTGTTGTAGTCCCCTTTGATTAACATGTAAAACTTAGCAACCTCATAATAATTCTGAATTTTTTTTGAGAGACAGTTCTTGGCACGAAAAAAGATGTGAAAAATATTTCAAAACAATCGGACGATCCAATTTTTTTAAATTTTCAGGATAGGGCTTTCCCACATGCATGGAGACCTATAAACTATATTATAAGAAATTAATTTTAAGAAATTGGATCGTCCGATTGTTTTAAAAAAATTTCCACATTTTTTTTATGTCTCTCAAACTGTCTCTAAAAAAAATTCAGAATTATTATGAGGTTGCTAAGGTTTACATGTTAATCAAATGGGACTACAACAATCGATTGTTCGTGTTATCTTAACCTTAATACCGGCTATACTGTCATGAATACACATCCAGCAGCATCGAAAAGGTGAACCACGCGAGGGCTGGAGGCCTAAACTATTAGGAGGCAGCGGATCGTCACGGGCAAAAACTTAACAAAGTTTTTGGTCAGACGACGATATCCCAAGTAGTAATGATATATATCATATACAGTTTTATTATGCTTGTTCCTGTTGCATATCATTATTTTTCCCTTTAAGGTTGCAGTTTAATTTAAGTATGTAAGATATAAAATATTTTAAGCTATAGTGTTTGCATGCAAAGAATTAACATTGAAAGATGTAATACATTCTAGATACATTAGACATGGTCAACAGTTTAATAAAAAAAAAGTATACATATATGAATATTATCCATCAGCTTTTCTTTTTTCTTTCAATTAAACTTTAGGATGTCGTGATTCTGAAAGAGAAATAAATTTAATAGAAATTTATTATTATGTTATATATATTAATAGTAGAAATATTTTTCGTGCATTCATTTTTGTATTCATTTTAAAAATTATCATTATATGATTCTGATTCAGAATAGTTTTTATTCAAATTCACATAATATAAAATTATAGGATTCAAACAGTAAAAGTGTAAATATACGAGCTTTTCAGTTTTGGCTTACTCCAATTAGAGCGCCGTATACTTGGAGTAAGCCGAAACTGGAAAGCTTGTATTTACACTTTTAAATGATTTAGTCTTATTCGTCTCATAACTTATAAATATCAAAATTATTATTGGCCAGATCATCTCGCCGTAAAGGTTAGGCAACTTGTCTAGCACCAAAGAGACGAGAGTTGCCTATATAGTTGTGCAGTAATATATTTTTTTAATTTTATTACATTTAATTGTGTGATTTTTTATTATTTTATTTCAAATAAGTAATTTAAAGAGGATTAATTACTTTTATTTTAATAGAACCCTTTAAACTGAAACTGAAAATTAAATTGACAATTATAATAGTGCTGCTGAAAAAAATACATAAAAAAAAGAACAACTCATGACTGGGATGACTGAACAATTTAAATAACATGTTATTAATAAAATTAAATAAGTAAAGAAAATTCCATAATTGAACGCGCATGAGGATAGGGCTTTGACTCACTCAAGAACGCGCATGCATGTACCGACCACCTTATCACATCCTTGGCCAGGAGCATCACAGAAGGCAGTGCTGCCATGCTGCGGTGTCAACCTATATACTGTACATCGAGAAAATAAACAATAGTTGGCTAGATATCACGCCGATCCCACCGTAGCATCAAATTAAAGAATAAATCAATAAAAGCGAAGCATTAGCTGTATATCATTCAGCGAGAAAATTATAATAACACGTCAAAATCAAGGTGAGGGTTGTTTTAATTCAAATTCAAATTTTTATTTCAATCGTTGGCTTTACAGCATAGATCACGTCAGAGTTGTTACATAGATTATACATAACAGATACTTAATTCTAATTAACATAGTACTTAAAGAAAAACATACATAGTACATTGATGTTTAAAAATAATATACACGGGTATATAAAATATTCATGAATAAAAATGCACTAATAACATGATTATGTTCATTATTAACATTTTTTTTTAATTTTCACGATATTTTTTTATATAAGAGGAAAAAAAATGTTTCAAAATCACTTTCACATAAATATAATTCACATATAATTTCTTGATTCACTACATTGCTTGATGCACAATGTTTCTTGATGCACTATATATAGTTCACATAACACTTTGATGGTCAAATCTAAAAATAAACAAATTTACTGTTTTTAATTTGGAGCCATTGATAAAGATGACAATTTTTGTTTTTGTTGATCTGTAAGAGCAACGTTCCAGTTTGCGACGTCCTCATCGGTTATTTTTGAGTTTTCATCATAAAAATCTTTAATTTTGTAATATTCTTTTTTGATTAATATAGTTTTTAATTTGTTTTTGAACACAATATCACTTATTTCATTTTTTAATGACTCAGGTAAAAAGTAATATATTTTGTGAGTTTGGTAGTATGGATTGTTTTTATAAAAGGCTGAATGATGTTTTTTTATTATAACTTTTGATTTATTTCTAGTATCGTAGGGAGAGATGTCGGAAACTAGAGCGTATGACTCTGGGTGTAATCTTTTGTACATTGCACAATTTAATAGGTAAATACAGGGTAGAGTTAACAATTTCAAATCATAAAAATGACTTCTGCAGGAATCCATCTTTTTAAAACCTTTTATTGTTTTAACTGATTTTTTTTGTAATATGAATAAACGGGTTAATACCGCATTATCACTTCCCCAGATTATGACAGAGTAGCTTACATGAGAATATACAGTATAGCATTGTAAACTGAGAGTAGAATATCATTTGAAACTAATCCTCTCAATGAATAAAGTAAAAAATTTCCACGATTAACTTTTTTTAACAGTTCATTTAATTGAATGTCCCAGTTTAATGTATTATTAATATGAAGCCCTAGAAATTTCGTATCAGTGGCTTCTTTAACTGGTTTGTCATCTAATTCAATATTTATATTTACATTTTCGGTATTAGTAGGCAGATGGAATCTGAGAAAAGTAGTTTTGTCTATATTTAACAGTAAACGATTATCTTTTTACACCAATTTTCAACTTGTTGTACAGTGTTATTTGCTTTTCTCTCTAATTCTTTCACTGATTTTGCTGATATCCTGGCATTGGTCATTGGTATCATCAGCGTATTGTTCTACATCATCAGATCATCAGCATCTTTTAGATGTGATGCAAGATCATTAGTCGTAAAATTGTAAATGCGTGGGCCTGTCTTACTGCCCTGGGGAACTCCTAGGGTAACGGGCAGAAGAGCTGATTTATAGACATGATTTAGGTCTCCATTTAATTCAGATTTAATTTCAACGTACTGATAGCCGTTTTTTATTTTTTACAACTCGAATTCAGTGGAAAAAATGTAAACATGATATATTCTTGATATTTGATATTATCTGAATATAATATTTGTTATTATTTCACTTTCTATTTTTATGACTTTCACTTTTACTACATATATATAGTAAGTTATCAATCTACTAAATATTATTGTTAATTTAATTAACTCGAATCGATCTCGTAGTTCATGATATTGCATATTAATTTTGTTATACACTGCTTATATAATTATATAATTGGATTATATAATATATATATTATATATATTTATATATATTACGTTCTTTTATATTTATATTTTTTTGCATATTATTTTGGTATCTGCACACAAATCTTTCTTCATATGTACAGTATAATACAGTACAGTACAGTACAGTACAGTACAGTACAGTACAGTACAGTACAGTACAGTACAGTACAGTACAGTACAGTACAGTACAGTACAGTACAGTACAGTACAGTACAGTACAGTACAGTATTATATTTATTTATTTAAAAAAAAAATGCAACGTATTGTATGCTTTTGAAATAAAACATAATAATAATTCATAAATTAGAGGGTTTCCTTTGTCTTACAACAAACCTCTTCTAAGACGTCTAGCCCATTCGTTATTCTGGACAACGTTTTTTTGACCTTAGAAAGGTGTACTTACAATTAAACGGACTATATAGATGAGTCTGTTTTGATCTTGTTTATTGACGACACCGGACACTCTGACCTATAGATGAACGCCAATGAGCTGGTGTACATGGAGCTCGAGGAGGAATGAAACGAGAGATGCAAGCTCGCGCGAGGGACCTCTGCAAGCCGAAGGCGGAGGGTGGCTATTGGCGCCGTGACTCGGGCTCTGGAGCTCTGGAGGGCAGGGGATCGCTATCACCTCCACTGGCCAGTTAAGTTAAAACACTCTCGACACATTTAATTAATCGGTAAGCTATTTATTTGTTCTCTGTTCTTTCTGCAAGCAAATTAACGTGTAATATACGATAGGATCATATATATATAGGACTAACAGTAAGTTATTATTATTATTTTCTTTTTTAATTTGCATGGAGAGGGGAAGGTGAATTTTTAACTGCATATTAAATTGTATAATAATAATTATTTTAAGGAATGAGATTAAAAATTACATATTTGTATTATAATAATATAATTATTTGTTAATATAATATTTTACTTGAAAAAAAGTTTATAGTTTCATACAAAACATTCAAAATATAAGTATATGCATAAATGAGATAAATTTTTAACGTAAAATATAATAGTATAATTAATATTATAGATAAAATGACTGATATAAATATTAAAATATGACACCTGAAACGCTTATATTTACATTAACAACAAATATATAAAGCGAGATGTGAATTGATATAATATGTATATAGATAATTAATTATTTCTGTTCTTTTTTCAGTATGATCATCGCACTCAAGACATTTTAACATATATGGAGGATTTAGAATATAATTTTAACACCTCTGTTTATAGGTAGCTTTTGGCATGGATTTAACCGGTTCTGGAAATTTTGATTTAAACTTGCGCTATGTGGTCTTCAATATTAATTTTAACATTGATCTTATGACTTATGAATGAGCGAACCCTCTTCATTTTTTTCTAGGCTCAAGCCTTGATTAACTTAGGGCTCTAGCTTAAAATAGAAAGTATCGTATGTATTTGGCAAATAATATTCTATTACATATAAAGAACGTTGATAATTATATTGTTACGTTTGATTGTTGTAGTGCGCGGAGGGTCGAGCAACCCAAGTGCCTCGCTGGTGACGTCTCTTCTGCTCTCCGCAATGGCTACCTCTTGGCGGGGCTGGCCATGAGCCCCCTGTCCCCATCCCCTCTCTATGTTCCCGCGCGGCTACACACTTCGGGCCTAACTAGCCATCACTCGCAACCAAGTGCACCCTAACCCCTTGATACTCACTTCCAAGACAAAAGAAAGCAAAACTGCAGTGACGTTCACACTCTTAAGGCCGTTGACAAAAAAAAAACAAACTATTATTTAGTAAAGGCATTGTAATAATTCAAAATTAAACAAAATATATTAAAAAAAAAAAATGTGGTAATATTGATGGGAAAAAATAAATATTGTTATTTAATTTATCACTGAATTTTCAAAGAAATATTATTGGTAATTTATAAATTTTATAACTGGCTGCATACATAAAAAATATAAAATATTGGTATTTTGTAAGTGGCTGTATATTATTTACAAGTGTAAGCAGCATGTATTTAACACTCAAAAATGTTAATAAACGGCTGAGGAGACGTATGAGAGATTGGCACTAACGCTTGCAGTGGACTCCAGCTCATTGTTAAAGGTGATAATGGCTAGATGAAATAAAAATGATTATTATACATTATATTTAGGATGTTGTTATATCTTTCAGTGTCACGCTGCAATAATTTAGTTTGAGAAATGTGACATCAACATGACACCTCGTTCACACGTCTGACATGGCTCACTTGATCCCTTGTGGTATTTGCTCTCACATCAGCTGACTCGCCACGTCACACGTGGCCACGTGTGAATGACAAAGGGAGGGAAACGTGAAACGATGATATTTTGTGAAGGTAGCTTGAAAGCTGTAACGCAAGATGTGTAAGATTGTGGAGGAAACGAGTGGAAGGCTATACTTGTGTCATCATGTATCGGCTCGCATCACAGTAGCCACAGGCTGGGAGGGGGAAGGAGGGTAATTCCGAGGATGAGCACGTAGGCACAAAGCCTTGCTAAGGCTCGTGTGAGGGATGGCACAGATGACAGGCGTTGTCTTGCTCATCTCACCTGCGGTTACCTGTATACTCAAAATTGTTGTCACTATAGTGACAACAATTTTAAGGAGTTTTTTTTTTTTTTTTTTTTTTTTTAATGTCTCGTTATTTTTTATGGTTCTTCGTTGACTTTTTGGTTGACCGAGCCTTTATTGGACTCTTTGGAGGGGGGGGGGGGGCATTCACAAAGCACTTTAACCCCCACTTTAGCATTTGGGATAAAAGTTGAGGTTAAAGTGGGGGTTAAAGCATTAAAGCAGTGCTTTGTGAATGCTCCCCTTTGTTAATTTGCTCGACTGGGATGCTGGGATCTTTTTTATTAATTAATCAAGCATCAACCGGACTAATATATATATAATATATATATATATATACATATATATATATATACATATATATATATATATATATATATATATATATATATATATATATATATATATATATATAGCGTTTAGACTTTTTATTTTATTATATTCTTAGCCCACCTTTGTTCATACTTAAAATAATAATTTTCATTATATAAAAACAAGACAAGAATTGTAGTCTGGTAGACAACCGTTGCAAACAAGATCCATGCACAATCGAGAGAGTTGCATACAGATACAGGACACCAGGACGCGACAGTAAATTATGGGAAAGGAATGTTATCGCTCAGTGCTACTCTATATGAACAGATAAACACACACAGAACCTAAAAGCAAGTAGGCGGCACATCTAGCATACTCAGCATCACGTCATTGACATAGATTATTTTTCTTCGTGTATATTATTGTCATAATATAACGTTCGTTCAGACCAAGCAAGAGAGACATTAGAAAATCTGCACCAATAATAGCAGAGTTTTCAACTAGATTGGCGAATGCTAATTAAATCTGCAACAAATTGATATCACATGAAGAGTTAATTTGGGAAAAATTATATATCTTTTATTGATTACTATTTATTTAAATGTTATTGATTACATTAATTTGACTTTATATGTGCTTGCCTTCATTTTAACAATTTAAATTAAACAATCGAATGAGCTGAATAAAAGCAGCTGAATAAATATATATTATAAAGTGCAATGAGAGAGGGACATGCAGAAAGTTCCACTGTAATGCGACTTTGCAGGAGTAATGAACTTTCTAAGGCAACAGCACGTGCATTGTAGTTAGTAATGATGTTGCATGATAAAATATGGTACGAGTTTAAAGTTTAGTTACAATTAATCACCATGTCAATTACGTAATTGTGTATTCGTTGCAACATAATTAAAGTTCAAAATTGTTCAAGTGTATCGTATGAGAAATTGTTCAAATGAAACGTCATTTATCTTTTTTGTGCTCCAGATTATGTTATTTATAAATAGTATAAAAGTGTAACTAAAATTTTCCAATGTTATTCTGAAAATACATTACTTTTTAAGCACTTATTCATTGTAAGCATAATTATGAAATCCAATAATATTTTTATATTGATCGTAAATGATGAATCAGATTTTTGATGGAAAGATTCAATTAAAAAAAAGCAATCTTTACAGAAAAATCAGAATTTCATAGCATGATAATATATATTAAAACTATAATACCAACTCATCTCACCTGAATATTTTCTTTTATATATATATTATATCATGATATACATTATTTTAATAACTTGACTATCTTATAAACTCCGCATTAAAAATTACAATATTTATAATTCTTATTTTACTAGCATTAAGTATGCATATATTACTTCATTATTTTATTGTGGCCGTTGAGAAATAAGCCTACCTTACAGGCGCTCTAACACAGTGTTGTTAGAAAATTATTATTTATGGTTTTAACTTTTAAATAATATGTAACGAAAAAAAAAATTATTTAGCTTTTTTTCGTGAATTATAATTCACATTTTTTTATTTGCGTATATCCACAGATGTTCTTTTGCGCACGTCATTCTATAGTGAAGGTTGAAATCCAGACGCATCCATCTCACAGCCTGTGGTGTGACGGTGCCGTGAATTTATTCCAAAACACGATGCGGTAATCAAATAAGCCCTGGCAGACAGTACAGCGACCTACATTGCAAATTATGAGAATATATAAGGAGGGAGAGAGACAGACAGAGAGCGGGAGCTACAGCTATAGGAGCGAGAGTGAGAGAGAGCAAAAAGAGTGAAAGAGGGACAGAGAGGGAGAGAAATACAGAGAGAGAGAGAGAGAGAGAGAGAGAGAGAGAGAGAGAGAGAGAGAGAGAGAGAGAGAGAGAGAGAGAGAGAGAGAGAGAGAGAGTATGGAGGACATAAGGACGTACGTACAGAGGTCAGTGTAAATCGCAAAATATGAATTTTAAATCTCAAGTACTTCACGTAATGTATTCTGAATTAAATAACACCAAAATAATGTGACACCGAAACAGTTGAACATCTATCAAAATTCCCTTGGTACACCTGCATTTTTTATTTATACTTACCTCCACATCTGGATGACTTATATAATGAATAATGTTATGTTATTATACTGTACAACTAAACCAATTTTAATTTATTGAATAATTACTATGCTGATGCTACATTTTTTTTTTAATTTAGAAGAAATTATGGAAATTAATGAGATTCGAAATGAAATTTATTTAAATGGAATTTTATGAGAAATATTGTTATGAAAAGATTTATATGATACATTTTATATAATTAAGTGAGGCAAATAGCAATCAAGTATGTGAGAACTTAGCATTATCATTGATTGTCTGTATAGTATATATAATTAATTAAATTAATTTATGCATTTTTTTTAGTAAACTAGCAAGGCTGTTGGCAGCATACAGGGATCTCCATGGGACGTTGGTTACTAATTGTGGGTATTTTTCCCGCTATCACGTCGAAACTAGCTACTCAGCTTCGATAATATGTCCACTGGTGTATATGCACACCGTCGGGCGAGCTACAGGTTACTATTTATAGGACATGTGAGGATCGAGGTCATGGAGTAAACAAGGTGGTAGGCAGGGTATGTATATAGCTGGGTGTTAGCAGTGCATCTTGACTCCGCGTGTGTAGTCTCAACTCCCGTATATTTTATTTTTACGTTAAAAACGTTTTCATAAAAAAGTATTCTCATTCTAATTTTTCTTCAGTGTAAGTCAAAACTGCAGAATATACACTTTTATAGATTTCCCAAATTAGAGTTGTACTATGTACAAATGATTTGAAATTATCAACTTTCAATATGATTCATTGTTGATGATGTCATATCTGGCGTCATATCATAATATGTTTATATTATGTCAGTTGCATCTCAGCTCCATTGGGAAAATATAATGTTATTGTTTTTCTTTTTTTCCACTTTAATTGCATAATATTATGATAAATTTTACATGAAGTAAATAAAAATTTTACATTATTATTATTATCTTTTCAGGTTATATACGTTACTATCATGGTATACGCGCGCGCACCTCATACTTACACAAATTATATTGATATATTTTATATTTATTATTATTTTTAATATAGTGTATATATATTTATTTCAACTCTCGTTTAAGAATAATGGAGTATCGACCTCAATTTTTTTTTTATTGCAGAAATATAGAGCGTGCAAAGTTATGCTACCCTGATTTTTTTTCAGATTCTTTAGAGCCCGGGAACTATTTTTAAAAAATTATTGAAAGTTCTTTTTGTGACGTCACGAGACGCCGCTCTTTAACAAAAAGATAGGACTTGCCGCCGCGTGACGTCGCAAAAAGGACTTTCAATCATTTTTTAAAAATAGTTCCTGGGATCTAAAAAATCTGAAAAAAAATCATGGTATCATAACTTTGCACGCTCTATCCATTTCTGCAATAAAAAATTTTTGAGGTCGATATTCCATTGTTTTCGTAAGTTTTTCATGTATCATGTACTATACAGTATAATATAAATACCATATATACAGTATATTGCGTAGCTTACTTATAACACTTAATTAATTAAGACTAAAAATTCAAATTAATAAGTTAGACAATGTGAAATATTTGCTATTATTCAGAACAATCATTATTTTTTGTTACGCATTACACTATAATATCAATTTTATAATTATTATAATGTATACTTACAATAAACTGACATGCATGTTTTGATATTGAAATTCATGATGTAGCATAGTTAGTCCAGAAACCTTGTACTTTGGATGACTGCAGCATGTGGTGACTTTTTCATTGAAATGACCTCTGCAATCCGTAATCAAGGTCATTCTAATTCCATCTTCTAACTATCCTTGCTGTTATTTCTAAACAATTATTGAAACATTAATTGAATCATTCGTTACATGAAACTTGTGGAATGATTATAGATAAAATTACTATATATCGAGGCATTTCTTTATTGATAGTTCCTATAGGCACATTATCCTTTTTAAAAACTGTTGAACTTAATATGATAATTATTTATGCCAAAACTTTTTTTTATCTATAATATACCTGATATGCCTTCTGAAATTTCTTAAATTTTTTTGCCTGCATTATAAATTTATGATTTCTATTTATCCATGCACGTTACGAAATTTTGCTTTCTCTCTTTTCTTGTATTTTCTCAAAATTCTATAGGATTAATTAAATTGAACTAATCATATCTATAAAATGTAAACAAAAATCCTGCTTTATTTAAGAAGTATATTACGCTGGTAAAAGAAAGGAAAATAACCAAAAATATAATAACACTATTGAATAAGGAATTATTTTTTTCTTTAATCACATATATTTACATTATTCAAACAATAAACAATGTTTATATACTAAATACTTATATTAAATTTAGTGTGTATTTGAGAGCCTGGCAATCAAATATTTATTATATAGATTTATGATGATTCGAACTTGTTTTTCTTTTTTTTTTTTTTTTTTTGTTTTGCTTCTTTTTTTTTCTCTATATAATGTCACTAATTAAGTTGTCACTGCATGTTTTTTTTTGTAATGCAAATTGTGTTGACAAGACTGAAATATTCATGTGATTATTGTTTTATGTTTTAGTTATTAAATATTTAAGCTGACAAGACTAATGCTGTATTATGACAATTTATTTTGTCATTGTATGTACTGCCTGTGGTCAAATAAATCTATTCTATTCTATTCTATTCTAAACGGGTTTAAAATCCATGTATTCACTATACATACATAGGTCGTTACCAAAAAAACAAAAAATATTTTCCCAAAACAATGTAATATTCTATATGGCTAAAGAGGAATTAAATAAATTCTAAATTTATCAGCCCAAGAGGCTGAATGTACACTTCTCGCCTCTGAAAAATTCCCTTCTGCAGCCTTGTTAATCACAATGCCCTGTATGTGTTATTCTTAATACGGGACATGGTGATTGAACACGGCTGCAGAAGGGACCTTTTCAGAGGCCAGAAGTGTACAACGAATTGAAAATGTTAATATATAAATAAGCTATACGTATATATTATACTGTACACCTCGGGACAGCACGAATGTTACGCTTGCTTCAATTGCTCGAGCTGACACTCCATACGATAAGACAAAGATATTTGACTATATCATGCATTATTAAATTAAGTACTCAACGTCTTCATAGGAAATATGATAATGGTCACAAGCTGTGTTAACGTACGAGGTGAACATTTATTACGAAATAAAAAAACAGCAATATACTATGTTCTATATTTCTATAATATTTTTAAGATCTTTTAGGTATGAAACTTATTAACTCTATAATGAGTTTGTCATAGTCTTTAATACGCCAATAATTATAATTTTCTTAAAATTTTACAGTCGCATTAATTTACATTAATAAGTACACAGGAATGTCAATGTAATTTTCCTCTCGTGTATTTGAATTTGTAAGCTTGTAGTTCGTTCCAAGATATAATATGATTATATATATTTTTTTTTTGTTACTTGGTACTGTCTTGATTCTATAAAAATACATGCAATTATTATTATCTTGATATTCTCGCAGTGGGAAAGACAAAAAATTTTAAATGTAAAAAAATAATACTTAAATGAATATATTTTTATTTAAGTGTGTATTAATTTACATGTGACAAAAGTCAGTCGTGATGACTGTGATGAGTAAGGCGGGTCGCACACAGCCAAATACATTTATGTTACATAATACATAATATATGGGATCGTATACTTTTCTTATTCAGAACTGGTTCTAAATTTCTTCTTATCATATATATACGAAGGCGTATATACGATACGAAGTTGTGTGCGCGGTACACCTGATCGCACAGGTTCTTAATTTTTAAATCACGTGCTGCGAAATCATGCGATCCTGTGTGAGACCGCCCTAAGCGCTTACAAAAGACGAAAACAATATGACGAAATTATTATAAATTACAAGCAGGAGGGCAGACAGACAGGCGGCGAAAGCGGGTGATTTACTTGTTATTGCTCAGCTGAATGCAGTGCGGCGCAGCGATCGGCAACACTCGCGAGTCGACAGCAACCGCGAGCACATCACTCTCTTTAGCATCCGCCAGCGAGCATCAACCATCATCAGGACACCTGATTCTGCTCGACAACAGGTGAGAAATTAGTACCTATTAATTTGTACTATCGGATTTTTGTTTTTTCATTTGCTCTAACTATTAAAAGCTGTTGCAGGTTAATTATATTGAATTAAATAATTTCTTGCAATTAAAATCTTTCAAAAGGTATAATTTTTATAACATGGAGTTTTTTTAAATGCAAACAGTTCTGTTGCAGTTTTCAAAAATTATAGTATACAAATATTACATAATTAATTGCATGCAATGAAATTATAAATGTTAAATTATTTTTATCTTTCTTAATAAGTCATAAAGAGTTATGTTAAAATTGATAAAAAAATACAGACTTTTGACCTCTTCCAGATCCACTGCATGTGACATCAAGTGATATTGCATGTGTATATACATACTAGAGTTATTTGTGATGTAAAAAATAAAATAAAGATTACGTCAGTCATTATTTAAATAAAAACGTTCATAACGCGTAATAGTTATTTTTTTAACAATGATTAACAGAAGCAAGGTGTCTTAATTACTCCAAGGTGTTGCTGGTGCATAGGAGTTATGGCCCCTACCCTTCTGAGTCCTCTGACACTTTTGATGCGTTTTAGTTCAATTTTATTCATGTGCCCTTTGGATTAACATTTTAAATTAAAGATGAAGAAATATATACGTATTTTTTTCTTCTTCTGGCAGCCACAATATTGACAAAGTTTGAATTACTTTGCTATAATAAATTGTCTAAATTCGATGGCTTCTTTTCAGCCCTTGTATTTTTTTTAAAGGTTATTATTAATCCTTTAGAGGCCGGTCTTAAATGTTGCATAATAAAATAGAACAAAAAATATTCTCTTTCCACAGTCCGCAGGTAATTTTAAAGTTGAAACTGTTGGTGTAATGTACAACTTAATAAAACTATTTAAAATAATTTTACAAATTGATCATTCAAATATTGCTAAAAAAAATCGAAGTCATTATAATTATATATTGTTACATTGTTACTATATATCCATCAATGGCAATAATTACGAATTACTTTATATAGTAAATGTAGCCTGTACTTGCATTCTATTGAATATCCAAGAAACTGTAAGAAATTATGATTTCTTATTTATAAAAAATCTACAAGGGACACCGTTTATTGTAATTTGATAACAGTAATAGTTGACAGAGTATATAGTATAATTATAGTGACAGTTGATCTAAAATATGATAATCTTTACTTATGAATAATTAATAGAAATTGAAAATTGATATACCCATATACCTGCTCAATACAAATTTATGTAAGAGACTTTTTATGTGAGTGAGTGAGCAAGATATAAATGCTATAATATTAATTAGATAACGTAAACACATAATAATAAAAGCTAGTTATAAAAATGACAAGTTAAATAAATAAAAATAAATAAATAAATAAATAAATAAATAAATAAATAAATAAATAAATAAATAAATAAATAAATAAATAAATAAATAAATAAATAAATCATCCGCATGAGTCAATAAATGTCAGTCCTGCAAAATTGTTGTCTAGTGCAACAAGAGTCGATCCCGGGTCCGTGATGAACCGTACCGAGAGCCGCGAGTTCATGAGTGGAGTGAAGAGGAAGATGGGTAGAAAATAATTTTTTAATAAAATTACAGTTAAGTTAATTGAACGTTTAAATATGTTGTTACTTATATTAACAGTTTTAAATTTTAAAATATTTCAGCAGCAAATTTAATCCAATTTTTAAATTTGTACCTCAAATTTTGTGGTTTTTTATAAACTTAACATTTGAAAATATTTTTCGCAGTCAGGTCCGTAAATATAGTAATATTGTCTCACCGATTCTGAGTTTTAGCTTACAATAGTTTTCAACTCAATCAATGGTCAATTGACACATATTTAGTATGAGATTTTTTTTATTTCGTAATGCATATCAATAAATATGTGGTAATATAGAAATCATTGCGGTTATACATTTTCTTCCTTTAAGGGGGTGGGGAAAAATCTCAATAGCAATATTGATCTATTTAGGTATATAATTATACTAAATATAGCATATTTATGTAGCGTTAATTTGGTTAGGGATTCCAGCATAAAAATAGCAACGTATAAATATGGAAGACTGAGATAGCTGCAGAATGTTATTGGTAACTTTTCTTATGTAGTTGATATTGCGGCAGTACAAAGCCGTGATAGACGTGTCTACTTCATACGCCGCGTTGTGCAGCACGTGACTGCAAGCCGAGACGTGCCGCCTTCAGCAACGTGGAGTCAGTTGTCAGTCTGACAGGGGAGACAGTTTATATCACAAGAATGTTTATCAAAGGTTGCGCCTTGCATTCCAGTCCAGTGAAACTTGGAGGTGTTACAATATATTACCATTAAGAAATTCGTTATGGGTTACGCAAGAAAATGCTAACTAATTATAATTACTAAAATTATTTATTATTATTTATAATTATTTATTCATTATTATTATTACAATGTTAGCTTACTGCAACACATTCTACTATTGGTGTAAGACTTGCATAACTTGGGTGTAGGAAATTCTAATAAAGTACTTAGTCCTATATTTATATTTTATAATGCCCCCAGTAAACACAACTGTGTCAGTCTAGTGAGACTGTTGGGCCAGTATGTATTATGCCAATTTTAACACTCAAAAGTACCGGTTCAACACATTTTTGATACCCTGTGTTTACTGGGTCGATCATTATCACATATTTTTTTAATATTATTATTGTAATGTTTTGCTGTTATGCAGAGAAAAATTATCATAATTTACTTTATATAATAGTGAAGATAGAATGGGTCAAACATACCATGCAGTACAACGAAAATGGACAACATACGTGAAAAAAATTTATTACAGAAATAAATAGAGGCTACCAAATTATGCTACTCTGAATTTTTTCAGATTTTTTTGAAACCCAGAACTATTTTTAAATAATTATTGAAAGTGCGGTCACGCCCCCTGGAGGCGTCAATAGGCGTCCAGTCTCTATCCTTTTTATTAAGAATTCAGGGGTGCCAACTAAAATAACAGGACTTTCAATAAATATTTAAAAATAGTTCCGGATCTTAAAAAAATCTGAAAAAATTCAGAGTAACATAATTTGGTACCCTCTATTCATTTCTGCAATTAATTTTTTCATGTATGTTGTATGTTTCATGTATCATGTTAGCACCCAAACCAGAATTTAGTCAAAATTTGGAATCAAAATTTCATTTTTTTTTTTTTTTCATTTTTTCGATTTTTTTTAAACGTTTACAAAACAACAGTGCTTGAAATTATAAGCTTATTTCTCAAACAATGAGCAATCTTCTCACATTGAGGCAGGATACGAAAAGTGTAATACATGCAGTACACAATGCATATTTTAATATCGAGGCTTCTGATTTAAATATTGTTGTTTTACAATCAAATATAAAAAGAATGATACATAAATAGTGTAATACT
This sequence comes from Siphlonurus alternatus, assembly GCA_949825025.1. Taxonomy (NCBI): domain Eukaryota; kingdom Metazoa; phylum Arthropoda; class Insecta; order Ephemeroptera; family Siphlonuridae; genus Siphlonurus; species Siphlonurus alternatus. Next base: position 62,469,667 of record OX463788.1, on the reverse strand, counting down.
TACTGCCTGCTGTCAGACAAAATAAATTTTAAGAATGGCTGTAATAAATTTTCAACAAGATAACAATAAAATATTTTATGTAAATTATATGATTGAGTACACAGGAAAAGCACAAATAAAAATATGATAATATGCAAATAAAGTTAAATTATCATTGCAAACTTTGGCATAGAAAATTAATATTTCTAATTATATATATATATGATTTTTTGACAGATCATTTAAGAAATATAGAAATTGATTTTTTTATATATAAATTAAAATTAGTATCAATTAGTTATATTAAATTGTCAGAAAATATAATTTAAAATATAATTTTATTTTATTCTCTATTTGTTTGTTCTAATGTTGTTTTAATATGTATGTAGATTGTAGTTAATAATAATATTTTAATTTATTTGTGCATGTATTTTTTTCTTTGTGTCTTGAATCATATTAACTATACATTTATGTAGGAATGTATTATTAGAACTAATTAATATGAAAAAATAAATTAAATAAATAAATTAATATTTTATTGATGTAAGTTAATTAGTATTATTGTTTGTTTGTGGACGTTGTCACACTTGTCACTGTATAAATAGTATATATTTCAAGCGTGGTGAACTATACGGTTTTGATTTTTTGATATAAGCTAGACTGGGTACTGGGTTATAACCTCCCCTAAAATTGCAATTTTTGTGTCTTGGAGCTGCAGCTTAAGCAAATCATGCAGAGGTAAAATTCATGCCGTCCTGAGGTGTATGTACCAGGTCACTGCCCTAATATATATGCTTGATCACCACAAGATTGTGCGTGCTTGAACATGTCCTCGTGTTGCAGCCTTGACGTCACCTGCCCAGCTGCAATGTTCCGTCGCTGGTTTGGATGCAGTACCACTCCCAGTGAATCGCGCCGTAACAGACTCAGTATCAATGGTGATAGTAAGTATGTGCTGCAAGTACACTGTAAAATAAAGTGAGCTCAAATGCAGCATTGCTTCAAGCTATGTTAATTTTCGTATTTCTCGTATTTCCATTAAAAGCTATATATACGGAAATCTCAACGATGAATGAATAAAATTGTTTCTTTAATTGAAAAATAATTTAAAAAAATAAGCGGGTATATTTTAAAGTTTGTGTTATTTAAGTTATTTTTATTATCCACAAAACTATATATATAATAACATTGATTAAAATAAAATAAAAAATATTAAAGTCAAAAAATCTGTTCGTAAATGCACAATTGATTCATGAATCAGTGTAATCAGATGAAACCTTATACATTTTAAGGAAATTTTAATAATTGATTATCATCCGATTGTGTATTTATGAGCAGACCTATAATTAATACATACTTATAAAATCTGGGAGCTCGGATAGTCGTCCAGAGGGTGGGAAATGATGGGTTATGCTCCCCCTTGAACATAATTATATTATAGAATCGGTTTGGGTGATGGACAGTCGTTAAATATATGTATTGAAAAATAATTAATTTTATGTATATTTTGTAGAATTTATTTTAACGTTATGAAACTTCGTTTCATAATCATTAACTGTACAGTACACTGTAAGCAAACGTCACATAAGAAAAACAAAATGAAATTTGTTTTTTAATTTGTGATGCACTATTGAGTGTGTGTTGTATATTATATACTAGGTCCCTTTTTATTAATAAAATATACATTGCATATTCTAATATATATTTTTATTAAATTATAATTCATAAAAAATATTCTTTACTTACATTTCAAATCTATATAATATGTATATGTATATGTATATATATATATATATATATGTATATATTAGCGCCCAAAGCCGAATTCTAACATTGTCAAAAAAAAAAAATGACCAAAACTAGTTGTGGTTTTTGTATTTTGACCAAAACCCGAAATGAACAAATATTTCGGCTTTTGGTCATTTAAACTTGATCACAACTAGTTCTGGTCAAATCATAAAAACTAAAACCCGTTGAGAGAGAGCTCGTCGGCTTTTGGTCAAACAAAATTAACCACATCTAGTTTTGGTTAAATCAGAAAAAACAAAACCCGATGTGAGCTTTATTTCGGCTTTTGGTCACTTTTTCACATGTTTAACCAAAACTAAGTTTGGCCATTTCATTCATGTGACTAAAGAATATTCGTACGTGCTTTATTCAATAACAAGTAACACTTAATTTATATCAAAGCTTGCTTCATTTTATGCCAAAATGTGGATCATAATGGAATAATAGTCAATAATAAGATGTAAAAAATATGAATTATAAAATAAATAAAATGTACTTTTTTTGACAATGTCCGAATTCGGCTTTGGGCGCTAACATATATATATATGTTACCACCAAAAACCGAATTCGGGCAAAAGCCGAAAAAAATGAGCAAAACTAGTTTTGAGCATCAAGTTAAGCTCAAAACCCGAAGTAATCGATTATTTCGGGTTTTGAGCTTAACTTGTTGCTCAAAACTAGTTTTGCTCATTTTTTTCGGCTTTTGCCCGAATTCGGTTTTTGGTGGTAACATATATTTATTTATTTATTTATTTATTTATTTATTTATTTATTTATTTATTTATTTATTTATTTATTTATTTATTTATTTATTTATTTATTTATTTATTTATTTATTTATTTATTTATTTATTTATTTATTTATTTATTTATTTATTTATTTATTTATTTATATATATATATATATATATATATATATATATATATATATATTAAAATAAAAAAATGAGAATTTCTGATAAATTACTATAATTATTAGTAATGTCTCACAATGATAATCTTTACTGTAATTAATTTTATTCCATTCTGTTTACAGACATCACCATGAAAATTAAGGCCACCAGATTTGGACTACACTCGCATTCCTGCCAGGGAAAAATCGAAGACATCGCGAGAATGCGTCGAATTTTACAAAATGACAGCGAGGCCTTGGAGCGACTTCAAGAAAGAAGTAACTTCGTGGGCGTAGCGTTTGTTTCCATGCGATCAGTTAATGAATGCTACGATAATATGCCTACGTACCCTTTGCACGATGCCGTAGCTTGCGGACATGTGCTGTGCGTGAAGATGCTCCTCGAATGTGGCGCCTGGGTCCACAGAAAAAGTCCAGTATGTAAACAAGGATACAGTCCCCTGTCACTGGCAGGCATGACAACAACAACAACAAATGCAGTTGGGTATGAAATGATCAAATGTCTCATTGAGTGGGGAGCAAATCCAAATGCAATGGGTTTAAATTTTATACTACCGCAATTTATTTATCTTCCGATCTGCAATTCGTTAGTATCACGCAATTATAGAACCCTGAGATTGCTGCTGGAGAAAGGTGGTGCGGTGACAGACTCCATGCGGATGGATGAGACATACAAACTACATCCGGTTACAGATGTACCGAACACTCTCATCAGGTCCATTGAGTCGATCGTCACGGCCACAGGTATTGTGATACCTCAAGCATCCTCCATTTCACCAGTGACTTTGGCTCTGCTCTTTAGAAATATGAAGGCGTATAAGCTACTCTTATACCACGGAGCAAAAAACGAGACATATTTTCGTTACACAGACAACAAAGGTGAAAAAGTATGTGAATATTCGGTCCCACATTTTGTCTTGCTGGCGTATGGAGATTCATATCTAGCCTCCATGGAGACACTACTGGAGGCACTTCAAATTTATAAAGATTTTGGAGGCAATTTATGGGCGAAGAACACATCTGATGGCAAGTACTGGCTGAAACCAAGAGATCCCCCAGCAGAGATCCGTAAGCAAGAAAACGTTCTGCAACTTCTACGTCGTTCTCCAGACCTGATGGAGAAGTTCCCTGAACTGGAGGACGAGTTGGTGCCGCTCATGGCCGAGCCACTGAGTCTGCAGAAAATCAGCAGGGTCGCGATACTGAGGGCCATGGGCAAGGATGCTTGGAAGAACGTGCCCCTGCTACCCCTGCCCAAGGATCTGAAGCGATTTGTCCGCTTCGACCAGACAGAAACCATCGATGGTTAGTCATGCACATGGCACCAACATCATTCGCTGGCTGCCATGGAGTGGATATCGGAGAGAGAGGGAGACAGAGACAGAGAGAGAGGAAAGAAACATCATGTTCACATCTATTCCCACAGTATACACTACTTTTAATTAATTATAACAATATAAATTTAATATTATAAATGATTATTGATTATGCGTTTTAATATTATACAGTTAAAAAATTAATTAACAAAAAAATTAACATTAATTTTTTTATTATTATAATTTTTTTTTTTAGTTACTTTTTTCGTATGTCTATTATAACCTGTCTACTCAAGAGCAGGACCAATTAGACCGGGACGGAGGACGGTCAGGAGCGGCTCGCAGAGAGCTTAATCACCCTATATATATCTAGGGTGCCCCCATACCCTTAAAATGTATAAGAAAGGTGGTGCAGTTCGCAAACCTCAAATGTAGCGCATAATATATATATATATATATATATATATATATATATATATATATATATATATATATATATATGTATATATATACAATATATTATGTGTGGGAAATAGTATAATATTATTTCTTAAAGTATTCATTTACCGTAGCATTTTTTCTCCTCATTTTTATACAAATATTATACAAATAATAACAATAAAATTTTTTGATTTATAACATTTATAACGCTGAGAAGTAAAATTAAATATTTATCAGGTAGAAGCTATTTAAAACTGTAACATTTGCTAAAATTTTTTTATATGAAACGATTGAAACGTATAATATTAATATATTAATACTAATTTCTATCTTTATCTTGTGTCTAAAATGCCTTATCAATTATATTGTTGGAAAAAAGTTATTAATTAGAAACTATTTTTAAACATGCATGCATTTGAATTTGATTATAACCTGTGCACAACTTTGTAAAAAATAAATGTAGTAGCATTCATTATTTACAGAGATATTTTTAGAAAATCGTTTTTTTATAATAGCATGATTTAGACATTGTCTTCAAAAGTTATAATATATACTTGAATTTAAAAGTGAATTATTCTGTCGTTTTCATATTTATTTATAGATAAAAATTAAACACAGAGGTTTATTTTAAAAGGTGAATGATAATGAATAAATTTTGAACATTATGTATTTGTATGATAAAAGATAATATTTTTCCTTGCATATTTAAACATTAAAGTAATATACTGTTAATGTATTATTACCACTGAAATTTACATTGGAAAATATAAATATTTTGATTTTTATTTTGTATAATGTGAAAATTAATTGCATTAATTAATTATTTATATTTCCTAATATACAGTTTTAAATTATTTTTTGTATAAAAGATTATATTTTAGTGTACACTTGTAATATTCAATATTCCCATATTTTTAGGAACTTACAAGTGTCTCATTAATATAATAATATATTATTAGTGGTGATTGATGACTTTTAATTACATATAATATACTAGTTTTTATAAAATATTAAATAATTTCTAATATTTCTTCAATTTTTACGATTCTATAGTTTTGTGGTTTATAATTTTATAAACAAAAAAAGCTTTTTGAATAAAATTACATTTCTGTTACATACTTAATTATGACTATTTACGTTCACGTTCTTCCCTTTCTTTTATTATTTTAATTTCCTATAACAATTTAACATTTATAATTAAGATAATTTCTACTTAATATTATACATGCATGCAGCTGTATAATTCCGTTATTTTGATGACTCTTCAATACCTCAAATCTGTAAAATCTCCATATGGTACATATAATTATATGCAATGACATAGAATGACTGCTTATGAAGAACTGCTTTGTAATATTTATATTATAATATTTATATAACCTTTTTAAGTAGACCATATGAAGATGATTGTTTTAAAATAACTTATTTAAGAGCATTGCATTATTTTTTGCTAATCGCTGTGGGAATGTTTTAGAGCTCCGATTTAATGACTTCAGCATGCAGTATCTATGGCTTGCACCGTGCTGGTAATAAAACACAAACTGTAAGTGTCGTGAGAACAAAAGTGTAAGCTCTAATTACCTGCAGACAACTTAATACCGTGAGGAAACATACGGTTTGTTATTATAGTTTAAATAAAGTTCGAGTTCTGCTTCAACTCCTAACAGCATATATTATAGTCAGAGGCATGATGATAATAATAACATGTATACATCATATAAGAAGGTGCAATCTTGGAGCTCGGAATTTTGAGACCTCATTTTGGCACTTAGTTTTCTCATAGAAATAAATCCAGATAGAAGAGGGGAAAAAGGTGATAAAAATTATTATAATATTGTTTTTATAAAAGTGACAAAACCGCACTAAAGTTTATGTTATTATGTTTGTGTGCTAACTACCTGACACGTGTATCAAATTACTAATATTTTGTTATAAAACCATTCTTATTTATATATTTATTGAAGTTTTATTAATACATATGGGCGCGATTCACGAAGAGATTTATCCAGGTTTCTCACTAACCACATTTAGTGTCATTGAATTAGACTGGCGCCAGTTAGTGAGGAAACTGAATACATAATATCATACAATCATCAATCCATATATCTCTCATCAACTATATTTTAGGAACTTATTGAACACCAATTATTTTAATTTCACATGTTATTAGATGCACAATTTAAAGCTTAAGGATCAACAGTGGTTAAAGTATGACTCTGCGAAACAATTATATTACTATATACAATCTATTTTTTTTTCTGGCTTGTCGTGTATGACTTCATACAGTCTCTAACTTACAGGTACTTGAAAAAGTACTTGCAAGTGTAAATACATAAATGCGGCTAGAAGAAGTTAACAGCAGGTCTACACTGTTTCTTCAAGTACGTGACTTGACACCGCCGGCAAGATGAAACGTTACGCCTATTATATACACAGCAACCGTCATCATGAGCCAGCAGTGCTAGCAGCTCGATCACCGTGTGCTACAGAACTCACGCTGCTGCTTGAAGTCGACCTATATACTGTACGCTTCTGTCAACCGGCTACGGATTTTTCTTTGCATGTGCACTTTGGTGACCTTGGGACAGTACCAACTTAACCCCTGCATGATCAGCTGCAGCTCCTAGAGACATAAAGATGCAAATTTGATAGATTGGGGGAGGTAAGAATAGCCGGCAAATATTCCAAAATCGTTTTAGTTCACTACACTTGCATAGACAACGTGACAACACCCACAAATACAGCGGGAGTTAAATTTGGACTGTCCCGAGTATACTAGCTGTACATGAAGAAATCAATAAATAATGAGGACTTCAATTCCAAGAAATTTCACTGCTCGTGTTTGTGAAATTTAGAATTTCAAAATAGACTGCAATAAAAGAAAAAATAATTTTTATTATTTTAACATTAAATTTACACTATTTACTGTACATTTTTTTTAATTATAATAGTTCGAATTTTTGTGAGAGAAAGTGTACGATTCATCTCGATTTAGGGTGAACACTTTTTTCTAGTCTAGAAAAAAACGTGCAGTGGGGTAGTGCAGAGAAAATGTACTGTATATATTATAGATATATAGTTTCCAAAAGATCAATACAAATATATAATATATATATATATATATATATATATATATATATATATATATATATATATATATATTAATATAATATGCTCTATATTAATATGAATCTGTGGCTGTGGGTCAACAAATTTTAGGTTATATAAAATATCTATGCAGGAGGGAGGGGGGGGATGAAATCAGTCACCGGTTTGTGACTAAATTATAAACTTATTTTAATAAAACATATAGGCGAGGGAAATTATTCATAATAATGCTGCTGACTGGCTTCATGTTCATTTAGGTTTTTGTCGGAACCGCTCGGGAATTCTTCGGCTCGTGTCGGCCAGTGATGTCCTTCGTAGCAAACTGGTTATTAATTTTCCTTTAAATTATGCAATCTGCTGAGCATCTGAGTGATGCAGGTTGCATAACGCGCAACTATCATTTGTATTTACTATGTGATTTTTAATACAATAAAACCTTTTTAAACTAAAAAAAACATAATATATCATCCCTCGTCCGGAGTAATGGGACCACGATTCTGTTGCAATAATGAGCTATCTGCTATTTCAGGTGAGCGCAATTATGAGCTTTATTTTATACCTATTTACAGCTCGTAATTGCGCTCACCTAAAATAGCAGATAGCTCATTATTCCGTACAAGGGACGATATAATATTATGTAATTAACCTATAATTTATGTGTATTATATATTATATAATATGATTTTTCTATAATTAAAGTCGTTTTGAATAATTGCATTAAACTGAATATATCTCGTAAATAAAACTCTTCAAGTAACTGAATTAACTGAATGAAAATATCAATATTGATATTTGGTGCAAATAAAAAATTAATTATTAACATATATTATATATATATATATTAATATATTATTTATTAATATTTACTAATATAAAACTAAAAATACCGTATAGAGGCTGCTTGGTTTTTGCATTTTAACTATGATATTGATCAAATCTTAACGAAAATAACCCAAAATATAGCTTTTTTTTTTGTCTCCAGTAGCCCCCTTCTCCACCTGCTCCCCCCAAAAAAGAGACGATTCTTCATGACGAATATATATGTCTAATATGTACTAATATGTCTGTAATTATATATATTAATTAAATATGCTTTAATTATTTATATTTCCATTGATATTGATGAAATGTACGACAGAGGCGCTTTAGTCAAATGTGCTAGACACGCACCAACCTTCTAATGCTCAGCAGGTTGCATCTTTTAAAGGAACTTAAGACTTAAGAATAAAAAATTATCAACATAGGATAATTGACATAATATATATTTATGATGCTTGTAACAATTGACGTGACGTGATAAAACATTATTCATACTGTGAAACCAATGATCGATATAACAAATTATTTTAATATTTATACATCATAATTTCAAATTATCTACATTCGTTTTGCTATTAAATGAAAATGTGGTGAACTTGAACTATTTTGGAATGCATTCTTACCTCCCACAAACTATCAAATTTGCCTTTCTATGTCTCGAGGAGCTCCAGCAGATCATGCAGCTAGGGGTTAAGTTGATTCTGTCCCAAGGTCACCAAGGTACATATCACCGTCCACTCTACCAAGACCTGAACACTGAATATGGTTGCACCATTGTTTTTGAAATATAGTAGCTAGCCCTAGATTTTCAATATTTCGTTGAATTAAATGCAACTTTGACCCCGAAATTTTTATGGAAGGAGTAATTTCAAAATTCTAAAACTTTACACACTGCAAGATAGGGAACTTATAAATTATGCCTGGGGTATGAAAATATTAAGAAAAATCTAGGTTACTCGTATTTAGGGGTGGATTTTACAATGAACTGGCAATGGGATTTAGGACTTCACTATTTTTTCCCGCGCTTTGTATAGTAGTGTGCAGGCCGATGCAGGCCTTGCATGGTAGTAGAGTGGGCGGTCGGTGTACGCATGCAAAGGGAAATCCGTAGCCGGTTGACAGAAGCAAACAGTAGGTCGGCTTCAAGCAGCAGCGTGAGTTCTGTAGCACACGGTGATCGAGCTGCCAGCAGACGGTTGCTGTGTAGCCGTAACGTTTCATCTTGCCAGCGGTGTCAAGTCACGTACTTGAAGAAACAGTGTAGACCTGCTGTTAACTTCTTCTAGCCGCATTTATGTATTTACACTTGCAAGTACTTTTTCAATTACTCGTAAGCTAAGAGACTGCGTACGGAGTTATACACACAATACAAACAAAGAACAAGAAAGAGAAAAATGGAATGTGTACGATATTATATTTTTTTCGAAAGAATAATTATGCTCAAACTTTGTTGATTCCTAAATATTTTAAAGTTGGATCAAAATTATAATAAATGTGTGTGTAAAATTACATAATATTTAATTAATAAAATTTCTAGTATAATCTTAAAATTAATGATGTGATATTATATAATTAACATTTATTTTTCAGTTGGTGAACATAAAAATATAATAATATAAAATTGAATCACCACTTAACGCTAGCATTACAAGGGGGAGGGGGTTCAACACAGGGGCGGAACCAGCTCGCGGCTCTGGGGGGGGGGGGAGGAAGCAGTGCCCTATTCCGCAATATTAAAATTTAGAAATTTAGAGTGGGAGGGGGTGTTGACAGGTGGGTGGTGGTAACATCTTCAATTTATTTTTGGGATCTTTGGGGGGAGGGAATCGCCCCCATTGCCCCCCCCCCTTTGGATCCGCGTTCAGCAAGAACCACCACTCTTTTAAAGCAGATAAAAAAAGTAAAGTAAAAAAAAATCTGAAAAAATTTGTGATCCTTATAGTTAGTCAACGACCAAAAAAAAAAAAAAAAATGAGAAAAAAGTTTAAAAAAAATTTTAGTGTAGAGATTTAACTAGTTGTTCGTTTGACCCCCCCCCCCCCCCCCCACTCCTCTCCTTGGTATATTGTGTGACAAAAAAGACCTTGGTAATGCTAAGGTTTTAAAGATGATGAAGACCATAACTTTGAAGTATTTATAATTTTAGAATATATAATATTTTCAAGACCACATATCTTTTTGGCGGTGTCCCAATACTATTTCTCGTCTACTTAGGGTCCCTAAATGAGCTTTCCCCTCCCCTCCAAGATGACCGCTATATAAGAAGGGCGCATATGATGCGCCCTAAATTTGCCGCTATTGTAGGGAAGGGTAGTAGACGTAGTAGACGAGAATACGACTATTGGGACGCCACCTTTATCTTTCTACATTTTTTCTCGCATATATGGTTAGATTCAATGACTTATTATTATTTAATTTACTTATATTTTATAACCATGAATACAAAATTTCAGAAGGATATTTCAAAAGTACAAAGTTGTTATCAGTATAGCATTGGTTTCTTTGCTACTTTATAAACAATTTTATATAATGCATGATTGTATCCTCGATTTGATTTTTTCTTCCTTCCTATATATCTTGATTTTATTTCCACCAATAAAAAAATTATTTGTGCCAAAAAGAATTAAGTCACAAAATTCCGAGCTCCAAGCTCGCACCTTCTTACATGTTTGTTATTATGCTTCTGACTATGCTGTTAGGAGTTGAAGCAAAACTCGAACTATATTTAGACTAAACAAACCGTATTTATGTTTCGGTAAGTTGTCTACAGTAAATTAGAGCTTACACTTTTGTTCTCGCATCACGTACAGCTTTGCTTGCGAGTTGTGTTTTTGTTTTTTATTACCTGCACGGTGCAAGCCATATTAGATACTGCATGCTGAAGTCATTAAGTCGTAGCTCTAAAACGTTCCCACAGCGATTGGCACGTACTTAATTTATCTTATTAAGTAATAGTGAACTTTTTTTAACACCTGCAACCAAAGTTTCGTAAATGACTTACTCGCATTAAAACTTAAAAGTATTCATCAAAATATAAAATAAAAGTAATACACCAAAACCCAAATTCAGACATTGTCTCTCTATCGGTCATTAGGTTTTGGATTTAGCATTTGACTAGAAATATACTCATCAATTTTATTAACGACCAAAGGTACGCTATAATATTTGCATCAACCTGCATCACTCTAATGCTCAGCAGGTTGCATAATTTAAAGGATTAAGAAGTAACGGTAAGTGGAATTTTATATGTAACATGTAACATTACGAATAATTTCCGTAACCGGTGTAATTATTGACATAATTTATAATGATATCAAATCCCCCCCCCCTTCTCTTTCCTTAAATTGTGCCTAAATTGACATTAAATAGATTGACATATGCTTCATAAGAGTATAAATAAAGATGAAGTCATGAAATACGTACGAGCACACAAGTACAGGTACATTTAGTTCGAACTTGGTACTCAGAGCTCACAACTACTCAGCAGGTCGAAGTCTGTCTAACAACAATACAGCAGCTTCAGACGAGCTAGGAACCTGGGGAGAAAAATGGACACTCACATTTTAGGTTTATCATGGGGAGTACATTATTATAAGATTATATGAGAGTTACCCTATCTCATCTCCACTTCCCCACTTAACTTTTACCTATACATTTTTTTCCTGGATTAGGAAACAATGTCACCCTAAATCGAGAGTGAATTGTACTTTCTATCACAAAAATTAAATCAATATTACCAAGAAAAGTAAACATTAAATACCTAAATAGTATTAATATTAAATATAACTGTATGCACGATTTATTATTATTATTATTTTGTAGCCCAAAATTTTTGAATTTAAAATTATTTGTTGATTCAACTCCTTGGATTATCGATCACGAATAACACCAAAATAATGTTGACCTTATTTGTACGATAGTGAAGGTGACCCTTGCGCAAGATTCAGGGTCCCAGGGTCTAGGGAGTTGATTAACTTCCACCCTCTCGATCCGTGCCTGTCACTTTCTCAGTTTTATATTGTTTATGCTAATGAGTTTTGATAGCCGGCCGTCAGACGTTTGCAGTAGGTAGACTTGAGCTAGCAGCGCGAGGTGCCACACGAGCCCTCGTCGTTGCTATTGCAGCTATAAACATTGGTTTCGTATGTCAAGTGGCTGGAAGAAACAGTATAGACCTGCTGTTAGTTTCTTCTAGCCGCCTTCATGCACTTACTCTTTCAATTACCTTTTCAATTACCTGTAAGCTAGAGACAGTATGCGGAAGGTACATCCACAATATAAAAATTAAGCAAGGATAAAAATGGAGTGGGGGTGCCATTATATGAAAATGGGTGAAATTACCAACTTCACATTTTTTTTTAATTTTAGACTAATTCGATAAACACTCACCTAACCCCTACCACTAAAATTACACTCTTATGTGCATGAATTATAAAGTTATGCTCTGTAGTTGCAAGTCTATATTATGCTCTGTCGTACATTATTTAATAACAATAGGTCTATTCGTAAATACACAATCAGAAAGAATCGATTTTTTGTGATGAACCTTCTGTACATAGAACATAAGGTTCATCACAAATAATCGGTTATTTCTGATTGTGTATTTACGAACAGACCAATTATTTTGGTGTTATTCAATTTATTCACGCTGATCGATGATCTTGACTTGAATCAAGAAACAAGACATGGGGTTTTTAATTCCAAAATTTTGGTCTGATTTGTAACGATCTAAAGGGTAAAAAATTGATTTTTTTTGTTACATTTAATACTCCTATTTACTGCATATTAATATTTTTGTGAGATAGTGTCCAATTCACTATCGATTTTGGTGACACTGACTCCAGAAAAAGGATTAAATAATGAATGCATATACCACCCGCCATGATAAACTCAAAATGTGATTATTCATTCACCTTTGTCCCCAGGCTAATTCCGCGTCGTAACTATGTATTTTATAATGAAACTATGGTGAATACTTGACGCATCGTAATCGGGTGGTCGTGAGTTCGATCCCAGGCACTGCCAAACTTTTCAGCATTGAGGTTGTTTAAAGTACCATACGTATATCCACTCGTGCATCCGAGAGGAGGTTGATGGCATCCTCCATTAATTGTTGAACATCGTTCTTAACTGAGGTTTCCATGGTTCCCTCAGTCTCAACCATGCAAGCAAATAAACATAATAAAGAGAGTCAGAGAGGCATTATATAGCCAATGAGAAAGACGCTAAAAAAAGTTGTCTCCACATATCTTTGGTCTGACGTCACAAACCTTTCCTTTGTCCTCCAATACATTACTAATGGGAGAGTCGCATGGCATCAAAAAACTGAAGATATATAAGTGGAGACAATTTTATATGGTCTCTCTCTTACAAACTTGTCAGTTGAGTTCAGCAGTGTACGCTCATTCAATCGAAATGAATCCTATATAATAATACATAGCTCATGGTGGCCGTCTTAATTAAATAGTCTGTTTCAAATTTAAATAGTACTCAAATAGTTTTAAACTTAATTAAATAGTCTGAAGTACTTTGGAGAGATAATTACAATAAACATGGACCTCACTACAGTGCTTCTATTGTAGCCGTGCCCACCCACATTGCAGTTTCCTTATACTTGTCACCGCACCGCGCGCTGAGATTTAGTAACTTTTTGCGTCGGACAGACAAAATTATAGCGGCGAGGCGTGAATGAAACTAAGTGGTGATGTCATGCAGTGTTAGCAGACGTATTTTGAAGTCTGTGGTTCGATTCTAGTTTAATTATTGCCTATTAAAAATAATAATTATTTTCTATAATAATAATATATATTTAAAATTTATATTATAAAATAAAAAACATAGTTAGCAAATATTCAACTTTATTTATATTCGTGCATGAGGCTGGGAGGAATCGTGAGTCTCTTGTTTGACACCTGTTGCATATAACATATTACTATATAAGTATATAAAGCATTAGATATTATTAATATAGGAAGATAAAATAAAGACAGAGCGTATAACAGGAACGTAGACAGCTGTCTCTGTGACACAAGTCAAGAATGTGATGTCACTATGCACAGTAGATATGCCACCCGAGATTATTTGTCCGTCACTACGAGCTGCTATCGCTGCTGACTCCTGATGATGCTTGCTATAAAAAATGATGCCGCGACCGTGCAGTCAAGAGTCAAAGAAAAGAAATTTTAATAGACCTGCTGTAAATTCCTTCTAACCGCCTCATGCAATTGAGGTCAAGCGCATGTCGCAGTGCATTGACCGGTTCTTGTTAGATCACCGAAGTCAAGCAACGTCGAGCGTAGAATGGGTGACCGTTTCAAGTAAAAATTACGTTGCTCCCTCCCTGGGGTAAATATATATCGCTTTCCACCCAGTGCAGTGATGCATTTATGTGTGGTTCCTCAGACTTTGGACATCGCTGTGGTCCATTGAGAAAAAGTAGAGGTGTCCGTCCTGATTGAGGTTTTCCGCGGTTCCCTCAGTCTCACCTCAGCGAATGCTGCGACGCGTAACAGGCTTTGGCAACCATCCTATACCTTATCCCTACCCATTACCCCGCCGCGAGCTGTAAGCTCTTAGGGATGTATCTCTGTTAAAAAAATAATTATTCTAGAGACTTGACCGTACGGAATCAATACAATACACAATGTCATACTATAACATGCGAGCATGCGTGAAAAAACATAAATAAATAAAAAAAAAAGTGTGCAGCATATAAATATAATGACTTTTCACACAGACACCCTCTGTTGATTCCTAAATCTATTTTGTGTACATGTTTCGTCAAACTTATGGCAAATAATTTTATTGTCATCACTCATCGTAAATAATATTATAGTAATTACGAGAAAAAATAAAAATGTGTATTTATTAATATTACTTTGAGTATAGTAAATATTAAATTATATAATATCATTTGGACAACATAAAAAAAAATATTTAACTCAAGTTGCTAACAATTAGGCATGCTTTTTTAATAACGCTGTAGAATATAACTGTTCTGGAGTTTTAGAGATTCTAGAATATATTTTTATGACCTTTTTTTTAATCTTTCTCGCTTAGACATTACTTTTTGTTTAGTCGGAGCTCTAAAACGTTCCCACCACGATTGGCATGCATGTGCTCAAATTATTTTATTACAAAATATGTGAGCTTTTTTAACACCTGCAACTTTCTGACATGCGCTTAAATAAGCTATTTTTAAACAATGTCATAAGAGTATTTTAACTGAATGCTCTTGAAATCAATCTTATAATATTGTGTCAAAAAATTTAAGATATATTTTAAAATCATGATATCATTAATTAAATTTATTCATTACTTTGATGTCACAGCGCATTGCAGCAAGATTTTAAGGGTGTTAATTAATGGCTTTATTAAGAATGAAAAAAATTATTGACAATCCACAAGGTTCTCTTCTCTATACAATAAAGAAAAAAATAACAATTTTCAATTTAGTTTAAAATTAACACTTAGAACGTTGGAATTTCAATAATTACTCGCATTCTATTTCAATATTTGTATTTATAGTTAGCTCTGTTATCTACTGTATATTTCACACTGAAGATTTTAAAATGTGATAATCCCGTCTTATATTTTATAACAGAAATAAAACTGGCATGAAGTTATACTGTATTTTTTTTAAATGCAAGGATTTGCTCCTATATGCAGTGTTCTAAAATAAAGCATTAATAATTGTTTTACTTAATCGTGTAACTTACTCGCAATAATAAAAAAGCAATATAATGGCAGTAAAAAACAGTAATAACAAAAAACAAAAAACTTTATAAATGAAGAGAGCAATTAAGTTAAAAAGTTTTGAAATATAATTCTTTTTTGAACAGCCCCACCCAACTAAATTACTTTAACTCGTAAACATAATACATACTGTACGTCAAAATATGGACAAGAAATAGAAAAATAAAATAAAACTTTTTTTTATATAATATACTGTCCAAATTTGGGTTTCAGTGACTGCATAACATTTTGCTGTTGTTTGTTTATTTTTTTTAAATTATATTGCATACTTGTAAAACAACTGAACTGTTTTAAAAAAATAAGAAAGGATATTAATTTTCTGCGCATATTTTAACTTTAGAGTTCTTGTACTTCTTTGAGTTTACGAGGCGTCTTAAAATATCACATAACGAGTATTGGTATACTGCACCTGCACAACATGTCGAATCTGCTATGGCACGTACTGCATCCTCTTGAAAACTGCGGAGATAATTTTTTCTATTTATTGCATGCAATTTTTCCTAAAAAAAAAATAAAAAAATTTAACTTCTTAGTAGTAGTGGACGATACAATTTTGCTTAATTTTGCAATTTAGTAAGTGGAAAATAGTCTAAAGTCTAAAGTAATTGTAAGTAACTGCAAGTCCTATAGCTTACATTAAAATTGTAATGAAAATGAAAATTTGTAATCAAAATACATCATATCAAACATTAATATATCATTATTTAAAGCCGGTATTACAAGATGCAAATTTTGCTGTTCATTGCATACAATGAATAGCAAAAATTGCATACATAATTAATTAACATTGCTTAACTTTTTTTCTGAAGAAATGAAAGTTTCTTGTTAGAAAAAATTGTATATCAACTGCATCGTGTAATAGCGGCTTAATTATATATTAAGCGATTTTTAGATGATTCTGTTTAGAATTTTTGAAAGTGTTCTAAATTTATAACATATTTATATATATATATATATATATATATATATATATATATATATATATATATATATATATATATATATATATATATATATATATAAAAGACTTGCAAAGAAATTAATCATGCACTTATTCAATGAACAAATATTTTTTACCCTGATGTTTTTACGAAAAAAGTATAGGCATTCTATACTGAAATATCAAAAATATTTTTCATAAACTTTTTTTTTTTTTTTTTCCAATTAAAATGCTTTACTCCTAGTGTACAGTCATGACCCTGGAAAATTTCTCTCACCAAAAGATGGCCATAGCGTCCATGAATTCTTGGAAAAATACATCGGTTCTTAGACCATCTGTTATCAAGAAATTTTCCGTTGCGACGGTTGTACAAAAATCTTGAGTGCCTTTTTTTATAATTTTTTTGTAAACAAATATTAAAATCTTTATTAAATTATAGTTATAAGTATAATCTAAAATAAATGCAATAACAATCTAATAATACAGATTTTATGACCTAATAATATAAATTATTTGGGATCATAAAATTTATTTCTTTATTTGGAACAACTGGTTGTACAGACAACATGGTTCACGTAAAAAACTGTAATTAAAAAAATATTAAACATGACATGCAACACAGATTTAAAGCATAATTTAATAGATATAATAATGAGGACAAAAATTTTAAATAAATTTTGTTACAGTTCTATTTTTATTTATTTTATCTTCTTTTTATTGCAGTTTAAAGAAAAGTCATAAAAAGCAATGAAAACATTTTATAACGTAATGTTAATTAATTGTGACTGTATTATTTAATGTATAATTTTTAATTTTGCATGCATGTTTTTTGGAATTTATTGTAAATAAACAATAATAAAATATACAAGTACAATTTACATAATGGACAACATACACGAAAAAAATTTATTGCAGAAATGAATAGAGGGTACCAAATTATGCTACTCTGAATTTTTTCAGATTTTTTTGAGACCCGGAACTATTTTTAAATAATTATTGAAAGTCCTGTGATTTCAGTTGGCACCCCTGCAGCCTTAATAAAAAGGATATAGACTGGACGCCTATTGACGCCTCCAGGGGGCGTGGCCGCACTTTCAATAATTATTTAAAAATAGTTCTGGGTCTCAAAAATATCTGAAAGAATTCTGAGTAGCATAATTTGGTACCCTCTATTCATTTCTGCAATAAAATTTTTTCATGTATGTTGTCCATTATAATTCTTTTTATTTGTTAAAAACAGTGTATAAACTGCATCCACAGTATGCATGTCTACAGGATAAGCCCACGGAGTTTAAAAACCTCACTTCTTGGAACATTGATAGACAGATATGTAGTTTATAATGTTTACATTAATTAATAGAACAAAACCATAAGCATTTAAGAACAATAAAATCAAAAGTCATTCAATGCAACTGGTAGATACAAATGCATGGTAATAATACATAATGCTTAGAAATGATACCTACCGATGACGGAAAAAACACATTGGAATTAAAAATAAAAACGTCATCGAAGGAGACGACATCTTTCTTGTTACGGACTAAAAATATATTTAACTGTCAAGACAAAGGTCCTGAACACCTGCAGTAAAAAAATATTGGGGACAGTTTTTTTTTTTAAATTTTTTTTTTTTTTTTTATTAAAAGAGCTTACAGAGGGTGGGAATTGTATGTGCCACAACATTCGCTTAGCCTAATTTTATTTTATTAACAACTCTGTATTTTCAAAAAAAAAAAAAAAAAAAAGAAAAAGAAATATGAATAACATTTAAGACACTTTGTATCAAATCTACAATTTTAAAACAATAGATTATCTTGACTAAATCAAAAAAACAAATTAGTTACAAAATTATATCAAAATTAATAACTTGACATGCACGTTAATGCTAAATGTATGACTTAACCCTTATAGCATTACCAAGGTCTTTTTCTGTCCCACGCTTTACGAAACGACCCGCTATTTAAATTAACATGTTAAATATACTGTATATTTGCGGAAATACATTGCTAGGTGGCTAACTTAGGATTTTTTTTTTTCGGATTTTTTGGAGACATAATTTTTTCCTGCTTTAAAAGAGTCTCGACTCCCCCCCCCCCCCCCCCCCATCCTCCTTGGTAATGCTAGGGTTAATATAAAATTGAAATATGTTGGAATGTGATGGCTGTGTCTTGAGTTTCGCGGTTCTCCCCCACTAGCTGGCGTGGTGGTCACTGCCACAGGCTGGCGTACACACCCTTTATCGAGGGTAAGTCACTCAAGATTCCGCCTGCTACCCACAGCTTCGTGCCCGATGGGTCGTAGCAGTGTGTTTTCAAACACATCTTGTGAGACAACCCATTCTCAAGACCATCGATACCATCTCTTGTAACTCTCTGAGAAGGAAAACAAAAATAAATCACTCGTGTGCTTTAATATCAAAGGTATTTAATATTTGTCATGTATTTTTTTAAGAGCCATTAAAGACTTTGGGGAACTTTTAAAAAATATAACTTTGATTCACGTTTAATAAATATAAGAAACGTATAATATTACATGATTGAATAAAACTTATCCCCAGTTAGCTGCTAAAAAATAAGTAAACTATTAATTTATTCTAATATAATTTCATTAAGTTGTATCACTGCAATGGACAACCTTCAAGATTTGTTTTTTTGCAGAAATTAATAGAGGGTACCAAATTATGGTACATTGATCTATTTTTCAAATATTTTAGAGCCCGAGAAAAAATATTTAAAATATTGAAAGTACAGAGAGAGACTTAATTATTGTTAATAAAAAAGATAGGACTAAAAGAGGAGTATAGGTTCGCACCAGAACTTTGATCAACTTTTTAGCAATACTTCGTGGATAATAAAAAATATAAAAAAAGAGTAACATAGCCCTCTATTCATATCTGCAATAAAAAATAATAATAATATCATGTAGATTGTCCGTACTGCAACTATTAATTAACTAATCAATGGCTTGCACTGTGAAATATGTGAAGTGGTCGACATTGATAATAAAAAGTAAAAACAGAATGAAAGTAATTTATATGTTAATTAATTGATTAATGATTGATTGATTGATTGATTGATTGATTGATTGATTGATTGATTGATTGATTGATTGATTGATTGATTGATTGATTTATTTATTTATTTATTTATTTATTTATTTATTTATTATTTTTTTATTTATTCATTTATTCATTTATTTATTTATTTTTTAATTTTTAGATATTTCATAGTTTAGAAAATGATACAACTTTATATTATGGTCGTTCCTAGACAGTCCACAATGTCAACATTGAATTCATGGCCTATATGTGTTTTAATTAATAATTTCCAACGCAATTTCTTAACGGCCCCTAGATATCGGAAGTGACAAAAGGTACTGACCTGGGGGGAGGCTTTCAGGTAGACCTTGATCTTGCGTTGGAACTCAGAATGGAGCTGCTCATGCACCATACATTTGGACGATCTTACGTCATAGAACAAAATATTTCCATGTGAGGTTCCGAGCGTCACGACGTCGCCCTGGTAGCTGATGGTCGTGACCTCTGCAAAAATGTAACATTTACAGTAAATTAATTAACAAACTTGTTAATTAATTTAATGTATGTGTATCGATATTAATACTTCTATCAATATTGATACACACACATTTGGGGGGGGGGGGGTATGTAGCGTTGTCGTATCAACTCGTATCAATTGGACGAATAAAAATGAATTTGAACTCTATATTTTTTTACTTGTTTGTGCAAATATATAGCACGAGGAAATAGAGTATTGACCTCAATTTTTTTTTATTGCAGAAATGGATAGAGCGTGCAAACTTATGCTACCCTGATTTTTTTCAGATTTTTTAGAGCCTGGGAACTATTTTTAAAAAATTATTGAAAGTTCTTTTTGTGACGTCACGAGACGCCGCTCCTTAAGAAAAAGATAGGACTTGCCGCCGCGTGACGTCACAAAAAGGACTTTCAATAATTTTTTAAAAATAGTTCCCGCGCTCTAAAAAATCTGAAAAAAATCAGGGTAGCATAAGTTTGCAAGCTCTATCCATTTCTGCAATAAAAAAAATTGAGGTCAATACTCCACTATAGAGACAGGAAAATTCTGAAATTAATTCTGAATTCACACCTGCATGGAACTCTATATTAATATTATAACACTTGCCTTTATACTGTATAAATTAGAGTTTTCTCTAGTTGTGTCTTATAGATGATTTTTTTTTTTTTTTTTTTTTTAAGTTAGTTAATCTCTCGTTCACTCGTTCAATGAAATAACACATATTTATTCTCTACAACTCTAATAGGTTTATAAGATTAGTATATTTATAAAGCCTTAATTAAGAGACTTACCACGATCATCTTGAGCCAGAAGGATCCTGTAAGTTTCATGCAGGGATCGAGGGTCTACAAGGATGGCGCAGTCGTAGCAGCCAATCGCGTACTGCTGGTCGTTTTCGTGGACTGCCAGACAGTTGTAGTCCCTCGAGTTGTTTTTATCAACAGTGCTCATCAGGTTCTGCAAACATAAGTCGACTTGATTAAGTGACATGAAAATATAGAAGCTTCAAGTTAGCTGATTTTGCGGTGTTCCACCGCCCTATATATATATAAAAAATCAAAATTGCTTAAAGAAATTACAAGAGCGCACATTGTTTCGTGACAGAGCGCATCATTGTCTGTACGAGGTCTTTCCCAATAACTTCAACAAATGTGACGGTCCCACAACGTCCTCTACACTTGCGAATCGTGCAAAGCCACGTAATCTTAGCTCGAGGTGCGGTTACATGTATTTTGAGTTACGAATGGGGCCTATGTGGAGAAACCTTAAGGTAATGTGGCTAAAAAAAATTCAACAAGTAATAGTTTTGATGCATTAAAATTCAGGTGCTGGGTGCTGCAGTCCAAAACTTCATGAAAAAAGAGGCGCAAAAACACAATTTTTACCTTGTTTCAACTTGTGAGAAAACCACTTTGTCAAAAAAAAAAAAAAAAAAAAAAAAAAAATTGAATCAAGTTTTGAAAATGATGAATCCAGGGCTTCAATTTGATGCATAAAAAGTGCACATTGAAATTCATTTTACTAGTTTTATCAAGAACTTTGTGATCACCCTGTACATTTAATTATTGGAGATTTAAGAGATTTGAAGGAAGAAATTCTGGGAGAGAGTTTTTTTTTTGTTATTCAGGAGGTCATGAGAGGTGAATGGGAAAAGGGGGGACCCATCTACTGCCTAATTTTTATATTTTACTAGTTTTAAATACCAAGTTAAACTCGGAGAAGGTTTAAACTGTTTTAACTCCGAAATCCACCTCATTACTCCCGTCAGGGTAGAATTTACAATTGTAAAACCTAAAAATTGAACCCACCTTCCTGCACGTCTCCACTCGAATGATGGTGATTTTGCATTTACTCCCAGAAATTGCCACCAGCTCTTGGTTCGTCTTATTGAACACCATGGCACGTGCCTGGTGCTCAAGCTCGCACTCGGCGATAGGCTGCATGCACTGCAGGCTGCTGCTGGAGCCTTCAGATGCTGCTATCTCGTCAGACACGCGCCACAAAGCCACTTTGCCAGTGATAAACTCCTCATTGTATCCACTGAAGCTCGAGGCTAAGAAGCGGTCATCCAGCCAGCACAAGGATGTCACTATATTTTCAAGACGGTTCTGGACAAATATTACATGTGGTTGTACATGTACTTATATATTGAATATATAATTATAATGGACAACCTACATATTTTTTATTGCAAATTTAAATAGAGGACCTTGAGTCTACTTTAAATTGTTTTATATTTTTTTGAACGCTCGAAAACCCTCGAAATTGAAAAGAAACATATTTTTATTACGTTAAATTCATGCAATGTCTTTTCCTTTGATTGCGTGTTAAATATTAGCACGACGTCATAACGTTTTGCAGCATGATTTAAGAGTGTAGTAAAGAGGATTTAAAAAATGAACAAAATTACAGTGGTCTCGAGGTACTCTATCTAAATAAAATATGAAATAAAAAAAAAACATGCAAGTTGTCCATTATATCGTAGTTGAAATGTTGTAATATAATAATAAGAAAAATGTATGATTATAGCAGAAAAAAAAATATATAAATAATAGCCCAATATAACATATATATATTATACAATATTCAATATTGTAATATATATATATATATATATATATATTAACAATAGGTAAATTCATATTTTTACCTTAAACGTATTTTTTTTAAATTATACTCTCTTATAACTGCATATATAATCAATATTTTTTTATTTATATCTTATATTATTCTAATTCGTTAATTTCTCAATTAAATCAATTCCTCAATTATTCATGTTATGTTATTTTAAGAGACATATTATATTATTAAAATTTAAAATCATGTTATTTCTACTCACTTCACAATATTAAAGTACAAAGAAATTGATATTATTAAAAAAAAAAAAAATGGAATGAACTTCAGCAATCATGAGGACATAGAAGACGAGGGTTGAGGATGGAGGTAGTGACGGGAGGGTGCATGGTTTTATCTAACGTATACTGTATAAGGGTGCAAATCTTCCCCCCTTTCATCTGTTTTCGATTGCGTGTATTGTATGTACGTATTCTCTGCATGTGAATATAATTGTTATTGACCTCATTTTTATTGTAGAAATGGATATAGGGTGCAAAGTTATGCTACCCTGATTTTTTCCAGATTTTTTTGAGACCGGGAACTATTTTTAAAAAATTATTGAAAGTCCTTTTCGTGACGTCAGGAGAAAAAGATAGGAGTTGCCGTCTCGTGACGTCACAAAAAGGTTTTTCAATAATTTTTTAAAACTAGTTCCTGGTCTCAAAAAAATCTGAAAAAAATCAGGGTAGCATAACTTTGCAGTTTGCACCCTCTATCCATTTCTGCAATAAAAAAATTTGAGGTTGATACTCCATTATATAAATATACTAATACATATAACTTGCTGACTAGCAAACAGTTGTTGTCTGTCTAAAGTAACATGCAGTCAAACCTACCTTTCCGAGGATGCAGGGCTGTAGGGTGGGCAGTTGGTACACAGCCACATCACCTGTGCAGCTAGCTGACGTGGCCATAAGGGAGCGTGAGGGGTTGCCGCTCACCGCTTGAATGGCACTTGGTTCCGCACGGCTATTACGGCTAATACCCATAGTTGGAATGTTGTAAGACTGGCCTCGCTTCACGTCGTACACGTATAACTAGCGGAACATGAGCCCAATTAATGCAAGTTTTAAAAAATAATATTAACTTTAATGTACAGTTTAGAGTTAGAGAGTATAAAATTGGAATACATTGGTTATATAGGATAAACGATTTTTGGCCCAAAACTCAGGTAAAAATTAATTCTGGGGTACAACCTTACCTTCAGGTGTTGGCCAAGTCTAGGGCGAAATTGTTCACGTCCAGTCATTTCCACCCCTTGCAGGGGTCAAAATGTCTTAAAATCAAATATTGCCCAAAAATTCTAAAAGCTGAGAATTTAAAATAAAAATGTATTATATTTAATATTATATTATATTATATTATATTATATTATATTATATTATATTATATTATATTATATTATATTATATTATATTATATTATATTATATTATATTATATTATATTATATTATATTATATTATATTATATTATATTATATTATATATATTATATTATATTATATTATATTATATTATATTATATTATATTATATTATATTATATTATATTATATTATATTATATTATATTATATTATATTATATTATATTATATTATATTATATTATATTATATTATATTATATTATATTATATTATATTATATTATATTATATTATATTTAATTCTAAGATTTTTTAACTGTCAGATTTGTGTTTCCCATGATCAAATTTGTATAAAACCATAAAAACATAAATTTAAGAATCAGGAGTGAAACAACCCCTCCGACAACCCCCTACTGAAGGTGTCTATTTTTACACATTTGAATATAAGGAACACGAACCTGACAATTAAAAAAATTTAAAATTAAAAATATATTATTTTAGGGTTGTTTAGGGATGAAACAGGGTAGTTTTACCCTTTCAAACTTCACCACTAAATTACAAATATTTTTATATATCCAATTCTCAGTTTTTAGAATTTTTGGGCAAGATTTTATTTTATTTTATTTTATTTATTTATTTATTTATTTTACCCATGTCAATTTATACATAAATACTTAATTATATTATACAAAAAAATAAAAGAATAATAAAACAAACAAAAGAAAGTAAAAATAAAAATTGACAAATTTAATATTCACATATTCAAATGCAAATATTTAACACATTTTTCACTCCTGTCGGGGGTGGAAATAACAGGACGTGAACAGTTTCCTCGAAGTAAATAGCCCTTAACTTGGCCAACACCTGATGGTAAGGTTGTACCCTGGAATTAATTTTTACCTGAGTTATGGGCCAAAAATCGTTTCTCCTATCCAACCAATGTATCCCAATTTTATACTCTCAAAACTGTTGTACAGTTAAGGTCAATAAAACTGGGACACTTGGCGTGCGTGGGAGCCAAAGTAGCTACCAATAGTTCACTCGCCATGCTGACTTGTGAGTGGAACGCTGAATATTGTTATGATCACGTTGAGGATTTAGAGGAGAGACTGTGCGTCACCGACAATGTTGTCATATATATATGCATGGCAGCAGATGGGCTAATGGTGGTCATGGCACATCTATAGTAACGCATACCAATTGTTCCAGTCGTTTTGACTTTAGCTATACTTCAAACCCGTGTAGTCATTTACACTCTTTAAACTTATACAGAGAGTGATATAATTTACAGTTACTAACTTGAATTTGTTGTAATTTTTTTTTTTCAAATTTAACATTGATTGACATCACTCATGCAATGAACAATACTTCAAAAATAAACAATTTCAAAATTTCTATATCTAGAAAATTTAAAATGAAGTTGTTGTGTACAGTATTATACAGTAAAAAAAATTACTATATAATAATTTAATGTTAATGAGACTCATGCTAAAAATAATAAAGAATGTATAATTCATCTATTTCATCAAGTAATATCTATAATTTTATATTTTCTTGCATAAATTAATTTTATAAATATTTACCTTGCTGCATTTTGTGCCGAATAACACCTGACTGGAATTTAACCATTCTGAGCATAGAATGGAGTTAAGACCTCTGTAAGGGATGACGTGTTCCTTGAAGAGCTCTTTGGTGATCATTCGTTCTGTTGCGAAATGGTTACTGATTGAGGCTCGCTCCAAGTGACGGTTACCACGGCTTTGCTCCCTCGTTTGCAAGTAGTCCACTACATTGGACGAGAAGTTAATACTCCTCGGATCAAAATCCTCTTCTTCGCTTTCAGGATACGAGATATACGTTTTATTGGAAATAGTTTTCAATCTCTCACTTTGAAGCTTCTTGGCTTTTAGATGCCGCCTGATAAGTGCTTCATTGATTGCACAAGGAGGCCTGCGACCGTAGATGGCGACTCTATGCGTATTTGCCATTCTACAACAAATATCACACAATTTACAACACAAACAAGCATACAATTAATATTTTGTTACCTGCAGCATGACGATTAAGAGTTTGTTAGTGTTTAAAACAGCTAGCATGCATATTTTAATTGAGGTATATATGCATACCGTACTTTCTTTTAAAATGTAGAATATTATTATAGCGTTCGTTTTAAGGTATGGGCGTATTTAGCATGAAATCCTATGTTAGCCATATTGGTGTCAAAATCATTATAATAGCTGTGATAATAAGATAGCCTTCCTATACCAAATTGTTTCCTTTTATTAATTAATAATTAATGGGACATTCACAAAGCACTTTAACCCCAACTTTGGCCCCAAGTTTTATCCCTGGTACTAAACATGTTGCTAAACTAAGAGCTATAGACATGGTTAGCCCCTGGTTTAGCACCATATTTAGTACCAGGGATAAAACTTGGGGCTAAAGTTGGAGTTAAAGTGCTTTGTGGATGCCCCCCAATATATATTTTATTTTCCAGATTGCTGCTTGAAACTCCACATGGAACATAAATATCTATGATATACTACATAATATATGGCTGAATATTTACATTTATATTACTGCTGCTGACTAAATTCAGATCAAAAAATGATTCCGATGGCTGACGTCGGTTCGCCTAATTAATCGCCAAAGCAACCTCGGCCCGCGCATCCGCCAACCTTATTTCACTTATACTGTATTTAATTTACTTTCCTACTATCCCTATCGTCATGTGTATCACTTGATTTCCTGACTCATAAAAAGTATCATTAACGGCTTATCATTTAAATGTTATAAATAATTAAATAATGGAGGTAAACATTAAAATTAAAATTTTATTTTGTAACATTTTATATGGTTATTTGTTTTTTAGCGACTTAAATTCAACGGCATGTTATAAGAGATACAAAAATCAGTATTAAGATAGATGTTGTACTGTACAGCACGAAGACCTTAAAATGAATTGAAGGTATTACAACTACAACCCGTCGTCTCCCCTCTTTTAATTCAGAAAAACAGCATTGCGGAATAAGGCACCACCCTACCTCGAACCCTCCGAAACCAAAGACTGGATCCGCCCCTTTTATTTTTTTATGAATGCAAATTTGCACAGAAATTACAATTTCAAAGCTAACATACTAAAATATAATTTTATGTTATTCATGATAGTTAAAATATTTAATTTGAAAGTTTTTGGTAAAAATATTGCTTATATTTACTATACTTACTTATACAAAGTAACAAGAAAATACCTTGACCGTACGTATTATTTTAGCGAGTGTTTGAGACTGCTTCTGCCGCCGTCGCTACTGCCTCTTTAGTGCGCTTTAGTGCATGGAACTGCATGGCAGTAAGCAGTAAGCTGCTTGCATGCGGCGGCAATCAGTCAGATAAAATATCAGCCAAATACTAAAATGAAATATGCCTTATCACAGTTGAGATCGGATTATAAAATAAATTATTGCCATTTCCAATTTATCATCAGCGCGAATGACCTATTTGAAAAAAAAAAATACTTGCAATCGCTTGCGCTTAAATAATTATTAACATGTATACGGTGAATTAATTATACATACACAAAGCATGGGAAAACAAAAGTTTATCGATAATGCAACAGTACTGGATCAAATTTCTTATCTGTTGATGGTAGAACAAAGAAAAATAAAGTAATTAAAAAAAAAGAAGAAAGCTGCCATTGCATGCCAAGCAAATGTCTTCCTACCACTCTTGCATAGAAGATAGGATGTGCAGAGCACTATGCAAGTGCCCAGTTAATATTTCCTTTTCTTACTTACTGAAAGAAGCAATGAAAATTTAACATCTACAATTTGTAACATTGTAAGTTACTCATTATTCTGGTGTTCGAAGAATCTATATAAGAGTGTAGCAAAAGTTGCAGTCTTACAAGGCGTAAGTAAACATTACACTGGGAAATTTGTAGATCTAATAACACAAAACACATGCATGATATACAACTGTTAATATACCTGCAGCTGGTTACATAGTACACCCACAAGCAAAACATGGAGACGCACAAGGCTGCAAAATTTTGATCGTAAAACTTCCACGCGAAACAAAATAATAAAAAAAACATGTCTGATTTTTTATTGCATTTCTTCAAATATTTATGATTTATGATCAAAAGAGTTAACAAAGTTTCCACGCGGGCGTGGGAAATTCCCCTTCAGATCCTAGACACGCAGGGAATTTATTATTAAGTATTTGGACCTCTTATTGGACACAGCTTAATAATAATCACCAAAAAAATTTTTATATAACAGCAATTTGCTCAAAGATAATTCACCAACGTCATATACTATATACAAATATAAATTTAATATCAGTGTAATTATTTGTATAACGTTTAAACAATGTTTATGAGTTTTCTAAACTCTTGGGGTTTATTGTAATAGTCTATGTAAAGTGTCATATATATGTTCTTTTCGGAATAAACAAATTTAATAATTTCATCGATATTGATTATTTTTATTATTATAATTTATATTAAATCTACAACTGTACTGTATATGTCGCGATATTCTTAATAGAAACATAAATCCTCGAGTTCCTCTCTTCTCGAGATTAATCTATGTAATTTATAATCTGTATAACTGTATAATAGTCCTAATGCAAGAAGGAAGATATCCAGGTTTCTGGCTACATAATTATTATAGAATTATGATTGTATAATGAATAATAAGAAGAAACAATATACTTATTTTTTTTTTTATTTTTTTTATTATTATTATTATTATTTTTTTTTTTTGCAAGAATTTGGAAGTGGGTCTTTTGTCGAGTATCTTACATTATACCGATAAATTTTTATTTACAATGAAATAGGCATACATTTTTTTTTTTTTTGTTTCATGCAATTGCAGTCGACAAGACCCTTAGTTTGAACGGTCATTAAAGGGTGGCTCGATCAGCTTGGGGAGTGATATACAATAATATTATATGGTACACTGCCTATGCTAAATTACATCGTTTCAGTATCATTTGGTAGTGAAAGTTTACACTGATAATAGTTATCACCTTAGAATTAAAGTTGGGAAGTAAAGGATTTATAAATTAAATTAATGATGCAAAACTAAAAAATTCTTATATAGCAAAAATTTTATTTTATTTTTCAATTTTTTTAAGCACAAAAATCTTACATTTTAATGATTAATAGATAAAAATTGTTATTAAAAACTGGATATAAGAATGGTTATAAACTAAACTAATGAATAAAATTGTTATTGTTATTATTGAAATACATAAAGTGGATAGAAGGACATTTTTATTGCAGAAATGAATATATACAGTAAACCAATTTGTGCTATTCTGATTTTTTTTTTTAAGATTTTTTTTAGTTCAAAACTTTTTTTTAATTTATTTAAAGTGCAGCCACGCCCCCTGGATGCTTTTGGTCTTTATGAAACGATGGGATTAAATTCATTTCTACATTTAAAAATTTTTCGTAGATTGTGTGCTCTTTTCCTCGCCCCCTCTTCACTTCCAGATGCAAGCTGTCCAGGCTTTGTCGCCCACAGCTGTAGCACCGACTTTGTTGTTGGAACCTCCGCAGAAGAGTTTCAAGCCAGGACTGAAACTGTGCGTCCTTACACCATGAGGCTTCCTTTCCTCAGGATCATTCTGGAATCAGATGTCAACGATTTTTCAGTACAATACGCGGGAGTTTAAACAGTACTGCAATTGTTAAGATTCCTTAAATTTATTATTATTATTTTTTTTTCATACGAAATCTTTTTTTTTTTTTTTATTCAAAATGTAACAATTTTAAATAGTACTCTGTTCATATATGGGATGCGATTCATAAAAAAAAATGTTTCTGGATAGCTCGTGAATTACGCCCATTTTGACTGTACTGTATAATATAATTATATTATATACATGAGTTTTAACAACTAACCTGCTCTGGTGCGGCATTGTCGAGTGTGAGTTCCTGGCCAGGTTGGTGCAGTGGTTCTCCCTCGCGCGGTGCTACCTCCAGGAACTTGAGTGCACGTACGTCGAAGAACTTGAGTTTTCCATTACTCAGTCCAATAGTGAGTACGTTGTCCAGGAAATTCAAGGAACGCAGCTCTGTAAAATATTGCATCAGTGTCTTAGAAATTAATTTTGTGCTATATCTTATATCTTTTACAAACAACATTTGAAAAAAAAAAAAGATGCACTGGTTTAAATAGGTTTCAAATATATATTATATTATGAAAATAATTATGAATTATATAATATAATATTATTTGCGTTTTAGTGACGTAACTCTTCCTCTATAAACTTCCTAATACTGTTTTATAATAATATGATATATTTATAATATATAAAAATAAATACAATTAGTCCAATAGATTGCGAGAAGAAGTGATAATTATTAATTAAATCTTACGTATGGATTCCCGCTCTCCGGGGGTCCAGGTATGATACTTGAAGGAAGCGATGATACTTGTATCATCCGGGTCCGCCAGAACTATAAAGAATTCGCATCCCACCGCCAACACTGAGCAATCCTTGTTAATGCAAATGGTACGCTCTCTACCAACGTACACGGGTCCTTGTGGTTTCGGTATCTGTGAATAACAAAATAATAATGAATTTAATCTCCTTTTATTTTAAAGTTATAAGTAATTGATTAACAAAAATCTTAAATGTTATATTAGATTATCAAATTAAATCTCTCCCGATTGCCCATGCATATCAAAATTGTTCCAGGTTGAAATAATAATGTAACTTATTATTTCAAATAAAAC
This sequence comes from Siphlonurus alternatus, assembly GCA_949825025.1. NCBI lineage: Eukaryota > Metazoa > Arthropoda > Insecta > Ephemeroptera > Siphlonuridae > Siphlonurus > Siphlonurus alternatus. The sequence goes on along the minus strand of OX463788.1, from coordinate 62,438,324 downwards.
GTTGCATTATCTCAATACAATATTGTTTTTTCCATATATAATTTAATTTTAATTAATATTAAAAATAATTTAGTACATATTATTTTAATTTATAGTGCGTTAATAATTGACTTGATAGTTGATTATAATATAATTATGTAAAGTTAATAATCAAAATAAAATTTGTTAGTTAATTTTTTTATACATTTTTTAATTAAAATATAATGTTACAAAAATATCATTATATTATCAATGAAAAAAACTATCGTTACCTATTATAATAGTTTACTATATGTTGACATGCTTTATTTAATTTATTACACTGTCATTGTCATTACACTGTAAATTAGTAAAATTAACAAATGCTCGGCAGGGCAAGCCGTAAGCAATATATGTCCTCGGTACGTACATACAGTCGGTGGAGTCTTGGGGCCTCACTACTTAAAATAACATTATTACTTTAAAAAAAAATAAAAAATAAAAAATATCGACGATCGAGGTAATAATGCTACTGGCTTACCCCGTAAGGGATATGGCGGCATGTTAATGAAATTATACCTGCTGTGCTGTCTCACAGTCCAAAATTTTCAAATCTTTTCCTGCTAAACATAGACGCCTCGCCTTCTTGTTAAAGACCACGTCTTTGACGACGAATTCTGAGTCGAGTACCACCTTTTCGTAGGGCATTGACGGAAAATGCTGCAACAGATGCCGTAGCATACAATTATGTTGGTGTCGAGCCACGTTCATTCAACAGGTGTTAAATGTTTTATGATCACATGCATGTATGAACAAATTTACTATAGTTCCCATATGGTTCCCTTAGCTTAAATTTATTTGGAAATATTAAAAAAATATACAAGTCAATTTTCGGTGATTGAGATAGAAAATAATATTAAAAGTAATAGCAAAGAATTAATATATTTATGAATTCTTTGGTAATAGTAAAGTTTGAACAAACATGATGTTAATTATTTTATTTTTATGCTATATAATATCATGTAATTCAAATGTTTCATTATATTTTCAGTACATTTTGTTAATTAAAAAAAAAATAATAAAAATAAGCTATCGCTATTGTATTTAAAAACTAGAAGGTCGTAAAAAGTATAAAGGAAAACCATCAAGGGTATAAAGTGGACTCACGAGTATCAAAAGTCAATGTAGGTATCCAATGCAGTAACGATGAAATAAATAAAGAATTTACATTTTTATTCAAACTGTAGATAGATTGAAAATGTAAATTTTTAAAGTGTTATAGAAAATTCGGATCTGTATATCATAAGACAGCTTCTCACCTGGTTGTCGTAGTCAGGGCTGTCTTGTTCTTGGACTCGCCACACTGCAAGCGTGTCATGTTTGGAAGTGACGGTACCCAGCGTAATATCATCCATCCAGCTCGTGAAAATAACGTTCTTATCCCAAGTCTGCAACTGTAACACATGCACACGGTTTATCTTAATATTCATGTGCTCAATTATAGGTGTTAGATTACCGTGCCTCGGCAGACTGGCTCCATGTTTGGCAGTTTGTGAATGCTAATATCATTAGGGTTTAACCCTCGAGTAGCAAGCAAGGTGCGAGAAGGATTCACTGCAATTTTCTGGTCTTGGTTGAAATAAAGACTCTCTTCTTCGTCTCTCTCCCCTAACAGTTTAACGCTAGTCATCGATCGCCTCTTGGTGTCATATAGTTTAACCTGTTAACATAAAATCAATTAAGCCATGCTGTACAGTACTCCGTGACATATGGAATATTTTTAAGACAAACGTATTGTATTTATTTATATTTAAATAGGGTGTCCCATAAGTGCTGTATGCGTTTAATTTGCTCCTGCAGAGATACTAGGTCTGTTCGTAAATACACAATCAGAAAGAATCGATTATTTGTTATGAACCTTATGTTCCATGTACATCACAAATAATTGATTCTTTCTGATTGTGTATTTACGAACAGACCTAATTTTTGTTATTGACCTAGCACGGGGTAGTTTAAAAACAAACTTGAAGGATAGATCAAGGAAATATGAAGGACTCAAGATGTTACAGGGGATGAAATGAAAATTTAAAATCAGCGTAGCTATGTTAAAATTAAATTGAAAATTTTCATTACACGTGATAAAAATGTATTTAACCACTAATTAGAACCCACTTGAAAGGAAGATTAAGTTAATTAAAAAAATTAATCATTTTAATTATTCTCAAGTCCCCTAAAATGAAGCGAAAAATTAATTTCAATTCATACAGGTACTTATGTAACACCCTTCATGTATTATATAATGGAGGTGATTTACAAAAGAGTTATCCAGAAATATATCCAGGCGTTTCACTATAACCGTGGTTAGTGCCAGCCTAATTCAATGACACTAAACGTGGTTAATTATAAACCTGGAAAACTTCCTTCTTTTGAATTTTTTTATTGAATTCAATACACTATACAGTATCGCGCCCAGTAATATTTTATATATAAACAAATACAATATTATTATCATGTCAATAAATTTAGTGCTAACTGCTAACCTTATTACAGTTTGTGCGAAACACAATCGAGTCTTCAGTCAACCATTCGGAAGCGTAGATGACCGACACACTTCCAATTTTTGGGGTCACATTCACGGGGTACTTCTTATACAAATGCAATTGTTTCAATCTTTGAACTTCAAACATGTCAGAGTTGGTGTCAATCCTCTGCGACTCATTCAGAATTCTTTCAATCTGGAAGTCAACAATATTGCCCGCGAGCCTGTTGAACAGGGAGGCTATTAATATAATAGGCCTCAGTCTGAGTATTTGGACAGGTACCTACCTTAAAAAAAATATTACAAAAATGGCTAGAGGGTGCTAAGTTATTATACTTATTATGATACTCTAATTTTCCCCATTATTTAAAAGTCCAGGAACTATTTTTAAAAATATTTTGAAATTTCATTTTATGACGTCACGAGGTAGCACGTCCCTCTTCTGCAATAACGAGCTATATATATATATGTTATTTCAGATGAACGCAATTATGAACTTTATTTTATATCTATACTTACAGCTTAATCATAATTACGCTCCCCTGAAATAGCAAATAGCTCATTATTGCAACAAAATCGTGGTAAGCATATATATAGCTCATTATTCCGGACGAGGGACGTGGCACTCTTTAATAAAATAATAAGATTTTGCCGTCGCAAAAAGGGGCGTGGTAGTTAGAACTAAACTTTCAGTATTTTTTTTTTTTTTTTTAACTCTAACATATTTTTCGAAAGAATCTGAAAATAATGAGAGTGGCATAACTTTGCATCCTCTGTTCATTTCTGCATGCAATAATAAATTTAAGGGCGCTCTTTTGGACTTTTCGAATGATCCACATATTTTGACTATATCACATGCACACTTCAAAAGAGATAGCAAGGGTGAAACGTAAAACCTCTTGTTTTCAAAGCATTATGATATGGATATGGATTATAACTAAAAATGCATTTCAAAATATTTGTGGCATTCGAGTAATAGTAAAAAAATTAACTGACAAGAATTATGGAAATTATGGGCGCTATCACTATAGTACTTTTACTTTAATACTTTAGAATTGTAATGTCAATGCTCTAAACTCTAAATAGATGGTGAATCACTATAATATATTTAGCAAACCCCGTCATTATTATTGTTGAATAATTATTATTGAGTAAAATAAAACACCATTTGATATTTTTTTTTAAAAATATTATGCAAGCTAATAGGATGTAACTCATGTAACACGGCAGAAAATCATCGAAATCACAAGGACTGGCGGGCAGCCGTCATAAATCAGTATCTTTTTCACAATAAAAATTAATTAATCTGAATATATGCCATTTTTTTTATACAGCAAATTAATATTCATTTGTTCTTTACTTTTAATTTTTAAATGTAAAAATAGTTTCAGTTTATTATCGCATATGAGAATGACTGTCATTAATCCTTAAAGTAAGTTTTATAACCTTGCTACCGTCCGACTTTAATTCCTTTATAAATTCCTTTATTTCAACTTTCTAGGAGTATTTTTTCTATTTTTGGCATCAATAAATGGTTAGTTAGGGTAGTTTCCTTTACACCATAACATGCATGTATGCTTTTTTTTTTACATGTAGCGTTCAAAATTAGATAGGGTTATTTAAAGGCTGCAAGTGCACTGTTATATAAGCAAGTTCTTTGACAGCATGGTCCCTTGATGTTGGTGCTGGCAATATTAATTTTATGATTTATATTTAATTAATTTATGATAAGATATTGTTTAAAGTAAATATGAGATCAAGTAGAGCTTTATTTTATGGCAATTAATTGCATGTATATATTTTTTCCTTATAATTATTATGTGTGAAATAAACGGTCTGCATCGTGGAGGTTCAAATAAAAAATATAACAACTGTTATATCTCGTTGAAAAGTTTGAGTTTTTGAAAATTACGACTACATACTATTTCATTTATATTGTAATATTATTGCCCATGAAAGCAGAGATAGGCAAATAAGTATACTGAGAAAAATAAAGTTATAGCAGTATTATGAAAGAAAAAACAAATAAAATAGAAATAAAAAAATATTCAACAAATTTAAAAGTTATTATTTTTTTTTTATTAATATCATCTTAAACTACTTTTTCCCAGACGTCTTCTTTATTAGTTTTGCTAAATTCTTATGCCATTGCTGAGTAGAAATTTAAGTATTAATAAAATTATTTTTGACTGTATAAGAGTTGAATAAAAAATATATTAATCAAAAAATTATGTACGAAGGTAGCACTATCGAAATTCCGGAATTCTCAATACTAAAAAATTACATATTAATACTTTTAATTAATAGTACATGATAAAGCAGGAAAAGTTGGTCTTTGTCCCGAAAAAATTCAGGACCTGCTAAATTTTAGTTAAAAGTTAGCTTCTATCTTGTAGATGAAAATATTAAAATTCTTTCTCTGGAATACTCTTGCTTCAAACGAAAATTTGGAAAATGTAAACAAAAAGTTGTCTCGATGGAAAAATTATACTGGCCTTACTGTACAATGCAGCAAGACAATTTTCGAGCAAAGTACTCTCAAATATACTTTTTATTTTAGGAAAAAATAAAGTTAGCAATTTTAACATTTTGTAGCTGCATAACTGTGATGCAAATAAAAGCTGCACTTTGAAAAATATACTTTTCCTGCAGTCCTGCACTATCCACTGATACGGTGTTGTGTGTTATTTTAAGAAAAGAGATTGTAACTTAAATGTATTTTTTATTGACGTCACCACTTATTCATGATATAATGGCAACAATGCATAATTTCATGCTTTTATCCTAACTAAGATTTTAATCCTTCTACTATTTTTTTTGTCGTTGAAAAACTGCAGACATTGTGCTGCTAAGATTGCTAAGTGTTCTTGTTAATTATTGTTAGTATATTATATTTAAAAGTCAGCAGATAATTATTTCCATTCTTATATCGAAGTGTAATCTCAACAAAGGCTACGAATTAAAAAAATACTAAAAAAAATACAACAAATCAAATTCTTTATGAAATATTGTCAAGTGAAATTCCTAGACAGATAATGTAACTAAGATATAATAATTATAACTTAAAAAAAAACTAAATCTTCATTCATGCAAAAAAATTAATACAACAATTATTTATGTGGTAAAATAACATTTATTTACATGATTTGGCATAATCAGGACCTCCGAATGCTATGCTAAACTAATGGAATGATGAATAGGTGGCTACCTGATAGTATAATAATTCTTATCAATGTTTTATTTCAAATTGCAACCTTCACATAGGTCGATAAATAACCTCCGATTACAATATTTGCAAAATATATCTCTCTGTACTATCCTAAGACTCCCCAAAAGACAATCCTCTATTAGACTATTGTCTTGTTATATTTATTCATTTATTTATTTATTTATAAAAAAATCAATATATTAACGCTCCCTATCTATCTATATATATATATATATATATATATATATATATATATATATATATATATATGCAAAAGTATGTTTGTTTTAAAAATAATATAAATTTAATAATTTGAAAGATATCATTCTGTATTATAAAAACTAGGGTGGGATTTTTTATTACAGAAATGATGCTACCAAATTATGCTACTCTAAATTTTTTTCAGAATATTTAGAGCTTGGTAATTATTTATAAAAAAATTATTGAAAGTACAGAAATAGGCTTCAATGCATGCAGATTGTCCATTAGTTATAATTCTGTATTATAAAAATTGTGGGAATATTTTTAAAAGAAGCACAATGGACAATTTGCATGACATTTTTTTATTACAGAAATGGATAGAGGGTACCAAATTATGCTACTCTGAATTTTTTCAGATTTTTTTGAGAGTGGGAACTATTTTTAAAAAATTATTGAAAGTCAGTTTTATGACGTTACGGGCGTTTAGCGCCTATCCTTTTCTTAAGGACAGACTCCTCGTGACGTCATAAAATCGACTTTCAATTAGTTTTTAAAAATAGTTCCTGGTTTCTAAAAAATCTGAAAAAAATTCAGAGTAGCATAACTTTGCACCCTCTATCCATTTTTGCAATAAAATAATGTCATGCAAATTGTCCATTGTGAATATAGATAGACGATAGTATCAACATATCGGTCTGTTTAGCAAGCATAACATCCCTCAAAATTTTAAAATTGTTCATTTAATTTTTTCCTAGTAAAAAGTATATATGAGAGTAATTTACAGAAAAAATTGTCTTGCTACATTGTATAGTACGGCCAGCATAAATTTTTTCCCCCGAGATACCTTTTTTTCTTACATTTCCAAATTTCCGTCTGAAACAAGCGTTATCCAGAGGAGGAATTTTAACATTTTCTTCTTTATGATAGAGACTAACTTTGAGCTAAAATTTAACCGGTACAGAATATTTCAGTGGTCTACATAGGAAATATATAATATATATAAAATCCTGTACTGTAACCCTTCAATCAATGCGAACTTCATAACCAAATGTGATACTAAAAAATAATAAAACAAAAATAGAAGTTGTACAGGTGGAGGGGCCCAATCAGCAGCCTTGGGACTCGGGCCCATTCCTAGATACGCCACTGTAAGTATAATATATATAAGTCACAGAGTGTCGCGTTTCTCCAACTTTCATTTCGCTTTATTATACTCGGGGGACATTCACAAAGCACTTTAACCCCCACTTTAGCCCCGATTTTTAACTCTGGTGCCAAACATGGTACTAAACCAGGGGCTAACCATGTTAAGCTCATAGCTTAGCACCATGTTTAGCACCAGGGTTAAAAGTCGGGGCTAAATTGGGGGTTAAAGTGCTTTGTGAATGTCCCCCAACTCGTGTCTAAATACGAGCTATGAGCTTGAATCTTAAGGCGGGGTTCTTGTTGGGTAGTATTTACAAAATAATTTAATATAACTTCACAATTTTCATATAATACTTTTTTTTTATAATAAATAATTAACTGTAAGAATATGTATGATTTTAGTTTTAGTCATATTTTTTTAATGTTTACAGCAAGATATCGTATATCATGTACACTTCGCGACATCACGAACGTTATCGATTAGGTATAGGTATAATAATGGGCTTGCCTAAAAACTTGGCCGCAATAAAGCTAATTTCTATTCTATTCTATCTCTGCTTAATTTGCCGGCTTTGTAGCTCTAACGTAAGAGAAAAAGAGATGATGTTTTGCAATTTTAGGGAGGTAAGAAAGCCATACCAAAAATATTTACGTTCACCACCGTTCACCACGTTGACCATGTGCCACGCCTTCAAACACTGCGTGAAAACGCCTACATGCTACCCAGCTACTTGCATGATAATTATTTCTAATATTTACTGCTTGGAAATAAAGCAACTTTTCAATTAAATTTGAAAAAAATCTCACTACTAGTCATTCATGGTTAGTCATAAGAAGTGTGATAAAGAGTGTAACAGAGCGATTGATGCAGCGTGTACACGCTGTCTCAGTAACTAAGCATTACATAACTATGAATGAAATAAATAATTCTATCAATCAAATGAATACCCTGAATCAAATTATGTGCATAATAATATAAAGGTTTTTTACTTACATCGTAGCTGGTAAATTTGTATTTGGCGTTGTGGTAAACGCGGAGAAAACGGTCCGATTGTGAAGACCGCCACAGACTGAATGACGTCAACGTCAGACAGAGGGCGCTCTGCTGGGCCCGTACCACCACTGCTGCTGCTGCTGCTGCTGCTGCTGGAAGGTTGTTCGCATGCTGATTTGCAGCGCTGCTGTTGCGTCTGTAATGCGCTGTAATGTGAGTCCCAGCTATTCGCGGCGAATGTTAAAATATGAATTTCCCGCCACAAAAATAACGATAATTGGCTGCAGTAAATGCTACTGAAAGTCTTCTTGTATTTTTTAAAAGTAAATTACCTTCTTTAATTATAATTTAGATTCAATTAAAGCTAATTAATCGTACAATAAGTAAACTTGATCTTCCTCGAGGTGCCTCACGTGATTTCAATTACGTATATCAACCTCTTGAAAATACCTGCGGGCAAATTCGTGGCGATTAATTTGTGCGAATTTAACATTACTATTTTTTATAATTATAAAAAAACGAAAAATATATTTGTACATATAAGCACAACACTGCTCAATTGGTGGCTAGAAAATGATATCCCATTCATATAATTGCTGTATATTCATCACCTCAGTTTTGCAAAAAGAATTAACAGTTTTTGAACGTCTCAATCGAGAGGACAAGGTGAAGAAAGAAAATCTACGTAGGTCATAAAAAATAACAATAAATCCATGACTAATTGCTGACTCTCAAAACTTAATCTATTTTTGGTAGTGTACTAAAACTTACTTTATTACTTTTTACCCTCGTAGCATTTATGTAGTCTAGGTCAAAATGAATATTAGGAGAGCACGTATCTCTGTCCTATTCTTTATCACAATTCATATTATATAGAGAATTGCAAATAAATTGGATACTTATATATGTATAAGATCATTATGTAAATTAAATTTGCATCAACACAACCATTGAACTTATTTTAAGTCTAATTTAAAAAAAAAATTAAATAATAACTCTAATAATATGAATCAACGAACGATAAGGTATAGTGTATACTAGTGAGAATATCGTATAGTGAGAATTGTTTGATAGGGAAAAAAAAACTCTACTTCTCTCAGATTTTAACTCATTGCTTGCAAAGCTAAGGTAGTGTTAACAAAAAAAAAAAAAAAAGAAAGCTTCTATGCTCCTGTACTTTAAATTATTGCTCCCATGCAGTTAAAGTGGACGACACGTGCAATTTTCTTTGAAATTATTGTACAGTACAAACGTGTCTAAATGTCAAAAATCATAATAGAGTATTGTCCTCAATTTTTTTTTATTGCAGAAATGGATAGAGGGTGCAAAGTTATGCTACCCTGATTTTTTTCAGATTTTTTAGAGCCCGGGAACTATTTTTAAAAAAATTATTGAAAGTCCTTTTTGTGACGTCACGCGGCGGCAAGTCCTATCTTTTTCTTAAGGAGCGGCGTCTCGTGACGTCACAAAAAGGACTTTCAATAATTTTTTAAAAATAGTTCCCGGGCTCTAAAAAATCTGAAAAAAATCAGGGTAGCATAACTTTGCACCCTCTATCCATTTCTGCAATAAAAAAAATTGAGGACAATACTCTATTTAATCAACGATTGTTCCAGTCTGTCAGAGTGTTGTAAGCCGTGTTTTTGATTGCGAGCTTCAAACCCTTTGGTGGAAGAGGTTGATTTTTAATACATCCTAGAGGCAATAGAGCACTAGTGTAATACCTCAATATATTACCAAAAATAATAAAATTTCTGACTGAGGTTTCTATAGTTTCCTTAGTCACTGGAGATTAATTCTAGGATTCTTCTTGGCATGCCAAAATTAGTCTAAAAATATTTATTATATTTTAAAGGCTGTTTTGATCGTTTAGAGATAACTTGAATTGCAGTATTGCAGAAAAGCAAATAAGTCTTCTCCAATTATACAGTTAGCTGTGATACTTTTGGTACTGCTTGATTCGGAGGTATAATGAAAGGATAGTTGCTGATCATAATGGTATTATTATTAGCATATAATGAATAACATTAATTTTAAAGGCATTTTTAAATAAAATACCTACACCTCGGGACAACCCGAACGTTATCCTTTATCTCTGCATGATTTACTGAAGGTGATGTTTAAAGAGAAAAATATGCAGATTTGATTTGGGGGGAGGTAAGAAGAGCACCGAAAATCGTTCTATTTCACCACGTCTCCATGGCATGGTCCACAAACAGGTTCTATTTCACCACGTCTCCATGGCATATATGGTCCACAAACAGGTTCTATTTCACCACGTCTCCATGGCAAGGTCCACAAACAGGTTCTATTTCACCACGTCTCCATGGCATGGTCCACAAACAGGTTCTATTTCACCACGTCTCCATGGCATGGTCCACAAACAGGTTCTATTTCACCACGTCTCCATGGCATGGTCCACAAACAGGTTCTATTTCACCACGTCTCCATGGCATGGTCCACAAACAGGTTCTATTTCACCACGTCTCCATGGCATGGTCCACAAACAGAGCAAGAGTGGTGTCTCGAGGACACACACACACACCTCGAGTCTCGAGGTGTGTGTGTGTGTGTAGATATTTAAGGTAAATATTTCAAATATATTTTCTTAAGTGCATTTTCATTTACTATAAACATAATCAGTAAGCTGAATGCAGGGTCGGACTGGGCTCAAAGGGCCTACTAAGCAAACACTAGTACGGACCCATATCAAGGGCCTACTTGACCCTGTGGGGGCCTACTTTTAACGTTGTAGGGGTCTCCCAGCCGAGGGGGCCTACTGAGAGATCGCTCACCAACTCTTATGGCCAGTCCGAGCCTGGCTGAATGTAAGTTTCAATGTAAGAAATATACGAGTAAATAACAAGCCATGATTAATTTATAGTTAAGTCATAGTTAAGACGGAACTTCTCTCTTTTTATTTTTTTTTTTTTTACATTATGGTTGGTAACGTCGGAATTTGTTTTCAAAATTATTCGCAGTGCTCTCTGGGGCTCCTCATATATATCTAGTCTGCATGCCATGCGCCCAATGCCATTTCTTAAGTAGAGCACGTATGTTGTACATTCCTCGATACAGAGCTCACCCCGGTGGTGTAGACAGCCAAAGCTGCCTTCCTCCTACCATCTCCCCCATCTATACTAGTAGTCTAGTAGTCAGTAACACCCATCCAAAGTCACGAAAAGACTGACGTGTTCGAAATTTGAAACGGGAACCTCTCGTATATATATAATACATTCTACAATAATGTGATTCAATATATACATATTTTTTTTTTTACAATTTAAAAAATATATAACCTTGAGTAAAAATAATGTCAATAAAAGATGTCTATTCAATTAATATTCTTCATAATTTGATTAATTATTACTTGAGTTCAATTCAAGAAGGCTTTATTCACAGAAAGTAAACATATTACACTAAAAGTTTGGGTTATTGGGTAAAGTCCTTTTAACGTGACTGCATGATCAGTTATATATAAAATATTTCTCACAGTATACAAGAAAACAAACATAAAATATGTATATATATTATACAGTATATATATATACACATATATGTATATATAATAATAATTTTTTTGTTGACGTCTTCTCTTCTAAGTCAACATTTTTAATTAAAAAATTTTGAGCACCATGACTATTAAACTGAGACGCGCGGCTCAAATCACACTCTACTGCCATCACTCTCTCAAACATTTGTATTAGAGCGGGTGATTAGACCAGCTGGCTGTAGCAATAAAATTTTCACTCGACCGCGTGATGGGATACGCTTACAAAAAATACACACCATTCTATATAATACTAACACTTCAAGACCATAGAGGGAAAAACATTAATGAAATCTTAAGATCATGTTTCTCAGTACTAAAATTAAATATTATATTAAAAACAGAGATTCTAATTAAACATTTGTTATTACTGTATAGCTTATACATCTTTAAGATAATAAAATTTAATCGGAATAAATAAAAAATTTATGTAAAAAAATCCTAAATAAAATCTTAATAAGATGAATTACTAAATTTATATAATCATATGGCCATAGAATTAAACTATAACTAATAATAATAATTAATGTAACTGATGCAGTTACAATTAATGTTTAGATGTGTGTCTCGTTATTTTTATTGTCAGACTGTGCTGTAGTCTATTACAAAACTTAGATATCAAGCAAAATTATTAAAAATACTTAACTTATAAATTACCAATTTATTAAAATTTACTGAAATTTGGTTCTGCAAATATGTTCTTTGCGTGATGCAGTTTTGGATGGGACATAAAAAATAATTATAAGATTATTTAGTTTCTACATTTAGGCACAGTGGGAATACCGTTAATTTTTAATAACAATACGAACTGAAAATTTATTACATTTAGAAAATCCTGAATATTTTTTTTAATAAAATTTTTGATTTTTTATGCTATAGTATAAAGATATTATTAAATGCAAATTTCCATTCTGTTTTAATGTAAATGGTGATATTATGACTAATAAATGGTGATATTCGAATGACTCAACTGTTAATTTTATTTTGAAATATATTCTGAAATCAGATTCTAAAAACTAGTTAATTAAAATTGGATGACAGTTAAAGATTTAGTATTATATAAAATAAATTCATTTACTATTTTAAAAAATTATTTACTACCTTTCATTTTTAAAACAAAATTAAGGTTTTTGGAACAATTAAAGTAAAACTCGTTAAAAAAATAACATCTAATTAATAAGTGTTTAACAGTAATTAGGAAAAGGCACATTTAAATTCTACTTCTAATTAGAAATTCTGCTCTATTTTGAATCACATATCAAAACAAATTCATTAAAATGCATGCAGATTTGTCTGTTCTGTTTTTTTTATTTTTTTGTTTTGTTTCGAAAACGAAATGAAATGAATGAAATAATCTTTATTTAGCTTTCGCTATTCAGTACAAATATAGTTTATATATTGTTTTAATTAAACAATATAAAACAGGTGGTTCATAAAATTTATGATAGTTCATAGAATTTTATGCCTACAGTGCAATAACTTTAGGATACAAAAAAACATCTTAATAATTATATATTTTATTAATATTAATATTGATATTAATATATTTAATTTTAAATATAAATGTTATAATAAAAATATTTTTATGCTAATTTTGTTGTTGCAGGCACCTTTGCTCGAGAAAATACATTTTTATATACAGGCTTATATATTATATGATATGAGATCAGTAGAAACTTTAAACCAACAAAATAGACCAGACACAAAAAGTCAAAATGTCTAGAATCCCACTCTAGAAATAATTGATGGCCATGTAGCAGTCATTTAATATAAATAACCTTCATATAATAATATAAATCATGCCATATTCTCTACTATCATACATTAAAGTTATATTTGTAACTATATCATGCACAGTTATGACACATAACTTTAACGTATGATAGAGAATACGACATAATTTATATTTATTATTATATGAAGGTTAATATATTAAATGACGGCTACAACAAAAATAAAAATATAAATTATAATATATATTGAGGGCGATTAATATACAAAATGATTCAGTTGATGGTAATTCTTGAGCAAGTTAATACAATTTGACAGTGTAATTTGCATGCAATATAATTTTTAATATACATATTAAAACTGGAAAAAAAAATACTCCTAGAAATTACACTTCATACAATAAATAGTGACACATACCTAGCACATATAAAAATAAAATCAATAGAATTGGTATTAGAACCAGTCTTTTACAATTTGTTGAAAGTTCCCCCCGTTCTGTATGCTGGAACTAGCCTGCATAAGACTTGCAAACGCGCCCCGCTTGCTGTTAAGACGAGGGCCGCCTGCCACCCAAAGCTTGTTTCCAGAGTCGTTGCAGCAGTGGGTGAACACAGCGGGCTCGTAGGAGCAACCTCCATTATCGAGCTGCGGGCACAAGTTGATCAAATTACAATGTTGAAGGGTTTTCCATGCCGAGTTGGGATGAACAAATAAACTGCAGAATATTAATATGTTTAATTAATGCATTTTGACTCACGATAATATACAATTTTAATTATTTAATTTTTGAAAAACAGACATGCATGCCTGATTTTTTTTTTTTTTTTTTTTTTCAGTGAATGCCAAATGAAGTTAATTTATTTAATTTATATTTCGTAGAAAGTTGCACCAAGTTTTATTTTATTGTATCACTTTCAAAATTTTATGTAATATTAATAATGGACAACATACATGAAAATTTTTAATTGCAGAAACGAATAGAGGGCACCAAATTATGCTATACTCTGAATTTTTTCAGATTTTTTTGAGACCCGGAACTATTTTTAAATAATTATTAAAAGTCCTGTAAGTTAAGTTGGCACCCCTGAATCCTTAATAAAAAGGATATTAGGATCGAGACGCCTATTGACGCCTGGGGAGCGTGGCCGTACTTTCCATAATTATTTAAAAATAGTTCTGAGTTTCAAAACAATCTGAAAAAATTCAGAGTAGCATAATTTTGTACCCTCTATTCGTTTTTGCAATAAAAAAATTTCATGTAGGTTGTCCATTATATTATATAAAACCAGACGATTTGCAATATTGAAATTTGCAATAAAGGTTACTTTCACCGTTTATAGATAAGAAAAGCAGCTCTTAAGTAGAATTTGTGTGATTTTGCATCTGATGTGTATATAAAATACATTAATTCATTCATTAAACGAATATCTTATTTTTATTTTTATAGGCTTAAAAATATCTTAATATTCCTTCCAATGCACCCCAAGACAGCATGGACTCTACGACTCTAACTCTATAATATTAATTTAACATTTACATAAAGAGCACGAGAAAAGACATTTAATTATTATTTTTTTTTACTGCAATATGACAATATTTTTTAAATCATTAATTATAATTAAGGTATTTTTGATAGCAGCTATCTTGACTAATGGTGGACAAGCATCTAGCTAAGAATATTAATTTTATATTGAGGTTAACAAAGAGAGGTATCCCGAGTTGAAATAAATTTGATTTTTTATCCTCGTCATTTGTCCTCCTATTCTGCACCATTTTTGAAGAAAAAAAAAAGGGAAAACGACGAGATTATGTCTTTTTCCCTTTTCTTGAACATAAAAAAATATTAGAAATATTGTCTTCATTTCATCCTCACTTTGAGCGAAGAGGAAATAAGATTTGTTTTAGAGGTAAAAAGATTTGGTTTAGAAATCTAAAGGATGAGTTGAAGACGTGATTTTTCATAGGGATGGTACTGACCTGCGGGGTGCAGTTGAGTTCAACGCACCGGTCGTTTAGCACAGGCTCGTTCATCATCAGGTTATTGGGTGACCGAACGTCATAAAATAGTATTTTACCACCATGCCCGCCACTAGCGCCAAGAGCAAGCACATTGTCAATGTAGCTGATGGATCGAGTTTCTGTAAATTATTAAGAGAAAATACATATCATACTCATATTATACACATTGGGCATTGGGGGACATTCACAAAGCACTTTAACCCCCACTTTAGCCCCAATCTTTATCCCCGGTGCTAAACATGGTGTAAAGACTAACTGAGTACTAATTTTAATACCGAAGTTCATTTGCATGATCCATGCATTTAGTTCAATCAGTTTTTTTTTTTTTTAAATGATTAAGACAAACTTGTTTGATTAGGAATTCATTATTGAATACTTTCTTCACTTTCTTGGCAAAGACAGTAAAAAAAGACTTTCCGTTCTGTTTATAATATACTAACCCCAGTTTTCGTTGGGCAGTGGTATTTGCCAATATACGGACGGACTCCGTGGATCGATGATAACGGCTCCCTCTGTACAGCCAACAGCGTACTGTCTTTCCTGCTCGCGCGCAGTTAGACACGTAGTATTATTTTTTAGCCATGAATGGACTGTCCAAGTGTCCTGTAAGAAATTAAATATTCTGCATATAATTACATAAAGAACATGTATTTGATATTTATAACTGCATGAAATTCTTAATCTTCTAAATATTTAATAAATATATAATATTAATGATGTATACATGCTTAAATATTCCTTAAATTCAAAATGGACGTATCCGTAAATGAGACAACAGTGTGTAAAATTATATTTTAAGAATATTAATAAAAAAAAAAGTAAATTATGTAAAATTTGATAACATGACCATCAATATAAAAAAATATATATTTTTATTGCATTTTTCTACAATTATACTATTTATAATTTAAATTATAGTTACATTTACATGTATATTGTCTTCTATAACTTTGACATATATTGCAGCTAGTATATATAATAGTAATTTAGTTACATTAACTTCATCTTCAATCCCCGTGATTGTGACATATCCATCTTTTGAGATGGAACAAATTTCTTTTTTAAACCTACAATATGTCATATGAATATTTTGTTTCTTCTTGCAGTTTAATTCTGCATTCATTGTCACGAGTCCATCTCCTGCTGGCATGTCCACGGCATCCTCTGGCATCCTCCATACGATCAGTCCGTCATCGTAAGATGACGTAATCAGCACGTCGTCATCAAGCCAGAATCCGCTGCGTACTTTGTGTGTGTGGCCGTCCTGCAGCGCATCATATGCATATATTCACATACTGCCATGCAGGTGTACAATATTTTTCACACATGAATTAAGACTACTCCAGCAGCGGTCACATTTAACTGGCTCATGGTCATGTTTGTAAAATGCTCTCAGTCATTGGTAGCCGGTTTGTAACGAAGGACATCACTGGCCGAATCGAGCCGAATGACTCCCGAGCGCTTTCGACCATGAGCCAGTTAAATGTGACGGCTACTGTAGTTATAAAACATGACAGTTCATCTTTAAGATAAAGGTTAAATCCTTTAATAATAATTGTATTTCAAGCATTGGCTGTACCCGTCGGAACAGTATAAAAAGTAAATATTATATATGAAACTTTATTCTGTCTTATTTGCTGGATCTGCAACTTCAAGAGACAAGGAGATGCAGATTTACAGCTATAAATATTCCAATTTTCTTTAATGTATAGCTTAAAAATTTATACGTAAATATCCAGTACATTTTTTTAAATTATTAAGCAACTATCACATAGAGGCTTAGTATATTAAAGGACGAATCCAGTCTCCGATTTCGGGGGGGGGGGGGGTACCCTATCCCGCAATGCTATTTCTTGAACTCAAGAGGGGGTTGGTGGGTGGGTGATAGGTGATAGTAGTACTTAGTACTTTCAATGTTTTGGAGGGTGGAGGCCGAGAGGGGGAATAATTATATTTTTAATATTATAAACACCCCTATGAGCTTGGAGCTTGAGGTAGGGTACTAGGTAGAGATAAGGTATGGAAAAGGATGCTGCATAGCCACAATATAAAACAGCTTTTGTTGTGTTTTGAATTTATGAAAACATTTTTAATCAAGCATATCCATCATCATGTATGGTAAAAATTATATTTTTAAATATATAATATATTTGCCATGAATCAAGCAATAATTAATCTCAGCAAGCAATGGCGGTAATTCGGTAATTCAGCGCTTCCCTTTTCATCGCATCCCCATGGTGGCGATATATAATAAGAACTCACCACTCCCAAAAATATTGGCTGGAAGGTTGGCAGTTTGTAGACGGCCACCTCGTTCGAGTTGCGACCTGACGTGGCCACAAAAGTACGAGATGGGTTCGTACTGATGAAACTTATTCCTTTTTTGATGCAAATACCTTCACCTGCTGCCAGAGTTGCCACCTCCATGGGTTGGTGCTTCTTCTCCACGTCAAATACGAACAGCTGAAAACATATTATACATTTCAAAAATGTCTCAGAGCAATTATAAATTAATTTTAGCTAAAACTTAAGCTGCAAAACATTTGGTGGCTATACGTGGAAGCTGCTTAAAGCCAATTTAAAATTTAATCAATCATGTGTAAACATCCTTTCTTCATGCATTATAATAATATTATTATAACTATAATTAATATAATTTATTATAGATCTCTAATTTTAAATATTCAAGCACTATCAATAATTACGACTCACCCTTTGGCAGCGGGTCCCGACCAGCACCTGATTGTCACTCAGCCACTGGGAGCTCAATATCTTATTGAGTCCCTGACAAGGGATATTGTTCTCGAAGTAGCGGGTGCGGGCCGAGGGGGGTTCCTCGACATTCTGGTTCTCCACCGAGTAGTTGACCACGTCAGTCAAACGTTCGTTACTCATCATGCTGAATAACAATAATTGTGTCATGTTGTTTCATCATATTATAGGTCTGTTCGTAAACCCTGCCCTGTATACACTTTTCTACACCCAATCGACCTTATGCACGTGGACATTGGATTGGATGTAGAAAAGTGTACACCGTGCAGGGTTTATGAACAGACAGCCTATTGTGTATAATATACACACAGTATTGTATAATATATATTTCATCAACATGGCGACTTACGCTCAGTAACTAGACTCCTCACCATGAGCTCTTATCTCCGTTTGGTCGTAACAGTGCAGTCATCACATCGTCATCCCACATGCAGTAATATTGCAAACAATATGGGGTCATATTATATCAAATATCATATCCAACTACATGCTATCAAGCAATAATTGTTAAAAATAAATATCTGCTTGCATTAAAATAATACTTTACAGTTATGTCGAAAATTATTATTAATAGCAATAGAAAAAAAATGCATTTTTTTCGGTGATAAAATTATATATATATATATATATATATATATTACAGTGTTTTCAGTTTTGTTTTAATATTAGTTTTAAGCTGAAAACTTCATATATGTATATAATGTATTTCTATCAACGAAGAACAAAATTCATTTTTCCATTCACTAAATATTGCTATAATAATAATAATAATTTCCACGTCACTGTAAATTTTTATTTTAATGAAAGCAAAATAATATTCATTTTTACAACAATAATTTTTACAAAATAATATATTAATTAATGCTAAATAGCTTGGTATTGGATACAGTTATATATTACTATCTATTGTTTGCAATATTATTACATGTGGAATGACGATGTAGCATTGTAATAAACGACCTCGCATGGGGAGATAAGAGCTTGATGACGGTGAGCGGTGAGGTTTCTGATCATTAACCGCTAGCTGGTCGCCATTTCGTTTAACGTTTTGCTTGATTTCTTAAATTTGTATTAACTATAATATGAGTCTAGAGTATTATTTTAGATCAAAACCTCGATATCGGTAAAATAATATAGAAAAAAGGAACCCAAGAATAAAAGTATTGAAATTTGTGCTGTTTTTGTGCAGCTATATGATAACGATACAATCCTTCTATATAGGATTTATTATATACGCGTATTGCAAGGATTGTTTTTACGTTGTTAAAAAATATAAGAGTTTATTCTGCATTTTGTAAGGTAACATGATAAAATTAATTTAACTTGGTATATGCAAATTTTTTTTCCCAATGACAGCGTCAGGTAATACTTAAACAAGAAAATTAATATTTAAAATTGTTTCTTAAATATCTTCACATGCAAAGAAATAACTTGATGAAAAAAAATGAATGAATGTATAATGGACTATAATGTATTATATCACTAGATTCTGATCGCTTGTGATATTTTTCACGAAAGTACTAACAAATTAAATTTAAAAAAAGTGTTTGAAAATTCAAAATTCGGAGTTCACAAAAAAAAAAGAAAAAGTAAACGAACCGGCCAATTTCATAGCTTATTTTATCCAGAAAATATAGTGGCGTAGCCAGGATTTGCTCAAGGGGGGGGTCCTCAGGATAAAGATCGAGAACAGCCCACTGGGGGGGGGGGGCTTAGAGGCGTAGCCCCCCAACAGCCCGCCGCAGGCGTGATTTTTTTTAAAGACACGCCCCTTTTTTAGGGTAAAGTCATAAAATATAATATGGCCTTATGCAATTTTTTAATATTTTATATTTTTTTTTTCACCCCATTTTTCAATTTCTTTTCAGTAAGCGCACTAACGTAATAAATAAAGCTTTGAGCAAATCATTTTAGTTTACTCAAGTAATTCATGTAACCACTTTTATATTATTTTGATTAGTTTCAAGGGCTTTCTATTTTTTTTTTCTATGGTTTTAGATTATCGTCTGATTATCGTTATATATTCTCGATATATATGACTTGCGCACAAGTGAAATAAAATTTTGTACCTATTACAGTGTTCATTTCTGTCAGTTCAATTTTAAATAATTTCTAGAATCAGTGTTCGTGTCACTTAATTGAATTTGATTTTTAAAATTTATTTAATAATCACAGTTCACATCATTGAGAATTTGTTAAAAAAAATATTTTTGTTAAATTTTATCTGCACCGCGTGGAGCATTCAAGTAAATGAAAGTGCAGCACACGTGAGAGCGTTTTAATTTATACACTAGTAGTTATATGCATGCTTTGTAAGAGAAATAAAACATTTAAATATGTCACACTTTTTCCTGTTAAAATTAGAAACTTACTTATAATTTGTTTATTTTAAAGAAAAGACTAATTTATATATCCCTTTATTGAATTTTTTTTTGTTATTTCTATAATTTTTCCTTTTTTCTTCTTATATCCAGTCATTACTCGATCTTCATGAAGGGGGGGGGGGGTTAAGCCCCGAAAACCTTCCCCTTGGCTACGCCGAGAAAATAAAATTTAAAATATTTAAACATAAAACTATTGGTTTTACATTCCTCTATAATAACTCTAATTCCAAACTCGATTTTGTGAAAATTAAAATTAAATGTCATAAATTAATTTTCATTTAGTCACGATTATTCATATTATGCTTTTTTATAAAATATTTAAGAACTGCACCAAAGAAATTTACTTGTTTCATAAGTTCTTCATGAACGAATCGGTTATAAAAGCTTGTTTTATTTTTTTGCATCATTCGATCATTCACATGCAAACTCATTTCATATAAATACTGTATGGTTAAAATAATATGAAAGTAGCCGGAAGTGTAAGGTTTCTGCGACCTTCCTGTATTCGTATTTCAGGCAGCATTGCAATTTCACATAGTTCATAATTATATACTTTAACTTTAAACTATTTTGCAAAGTTCCAAAACTGAATTACAAACAGAATAGCCACAAACTTTGGAACTTTGCAACCAGTAAATTAGACTGTGTATTGTCCAAATTCACGCCGCCATTACCCCTGCTGCTACCAATGTAGGCTAATCGCCGTGCAACCATTGTACTCTGCAACAATACCTCGCCTCACCTTGGCAATCAGCCGTGGCCTCCGGCAAGTGAAACTACGCGGGTAGCCTAATATTCGGGGACTATAGGAACATAATGGCGGCTGCTGATTAAAAAATAAAAAATATATTATGTACTATACTATTTTAAATAGTAAACATCATGAATTATTTACTCAAAATACGTTACGAATTTAAAAATTACAATTAAAGTCACGAAATTGCTACCCATTGTGATGTTTTTCAGTGCTTAGTCCTAATATTTTCCTAGGGGGAACGCAGTGTCCCTACCGGGCCCCTTCTCGCCGCGAAGCGGTGGCTCGGGGGGAGGGGGGGGGGACCCCGTCGAAGGGGATTTTTTTTTAAAAAGGGGGCGTGGCAGGTTGTTTTTTTCTTGATTAAATCACGTAATTAGTGAAATTATATTCGCATTATTTATAAATATCTTATTATAATTATATAATATACATATTTTGCTATAGCAAGATTTTAATATTATGTTTATGGGCAAAAATAATTATAAACTGCTAACTAAAAATTAAGGGTCTTTAATTAACAATTAATCTTGGAGCGTTGTATTTTTTAAAAAGCTTTAAATTTAGAGTTTTCTTAGTTTGTGTGATTTGTAATTTGTACGAACGATGTAATTATGTTTCACTTAAAATAGCATGCATATTATTACAAAAAAAACACACACACACATATTATTTGTAGCTTACCGGTTCTGTTATTTTTTTTGTTAAACACTGTTTCTTGTACACGTACATTATCATCACTTTTTTGTCTTTTAGAACAGAAACTGAAGATGGTCTTTTTATTTTAAAGCTATAATAATGTATAAATAACTACAATATTTTACACAGTATATACGTATTACCACAACTTCTAATAATTTTATTCATTTGTAATTTTAATCAAATTAAATGCTATTGTCATTCACAATTCACGATATAACAGTACACAGAACACCATATATTTTATGTATACTAATTTTGTTAATTAAATATTTAAAAAAATATCACGCTAATCATGACAGGCTCACTGCATGCCAAAACTCGCAAGTAAACTCTATGAAACGTAACTTGGTCAAGTTTTCACGCAGACTAGCTGACCTCTTCATGAAACATGAATCTTTATTATTTGTAAAGGGGTGGGAGTTTAGGGTAGGGATTTTTTTATCTATTTGTTTATTTATTTATTTATTTATTTATTTATTTATTTATTTATTTATTTATTTATTTATTTATTTATTTATTTATTTATTTATTTATTTATTTATTTATTTATTTATTTATTTATTTATTTATTTTTTGCAAAATGAGGGGAATTAAGGAAGTAAAAAATCGTGTCTCAACTTGTTCACTTTGATTTTTTTTTCTAAAGCCCCAAGAACAATTAATTAATATAGCTATTATCCTAAGTGTTGTCATTCTACGTACAGTACGTACATACAGGAGCGAGCATTGCCCGCAGGGATAGAGATGCATTAAGCACCTGCTCAGATTTGAACTACGTCCCCCTTGACCGTCCCCGGACATTTTTCTAGGGGGAACGCTGATGGCCTCTTACGAGGCGGAACGCCGTTCCCCCGCGTTCCATTACGACTACAGCACTGATTTGTTTTTGCTCTTTATCGTTATTACTAAGAAGACGACTGACAGATATTATAATATTAATAATTAAAGTACTTACTTTGTCTGTTGGATGCTCAGGAACTATTGAAGTAACGACTGGGCGAGCGAAATGCTTGCTGGCGTATGCATGCAACTTCTCGTGATTAATCAGCAAACGTATTAGACCAGTGTTGCCAAAGTGACGATGGTGAAAATTTCACTAGCTGACGCTATAGAAATGTTCATAAAAATACGAACACAATGGCTGCGTCCTAATACTCCTCCTTTTTTGTGCCCTTCGTTTACTACCCTTTCCTAATGAGTAAAAAAATAAGACGCGCATCATAATGCAGATTTCAAACATTTTATTATTATATTGTCATTTATAAAATGTTTAAATTTTAACTTTTAAATGTCATGAAAGTTATAAAATAAATATTTCCTTGGAGTAGTCAAGATTTTATTTTTTTTCCATATATTTTATTATATTATAGCTGCCCTTATATATAAAGAGTTAATTAATTTAATACACTTTAAAAGAAAATTTTAGTTCATGCAGCATTTCCACCGGTGAGGGTGTTTTAACAACGCTCGTGTTATATATTTAAAAGGCCGATGCACATACGCCTTATATTGGTGGAATGCAGAACTACATGCAATTTTCTTTCTGTTTCTAAGACGCACAGAAAGCTAGAGTTATGTCTGCTATGAAAGACAGCAATAGTTGTCTGTTGTAAGAAGGAAGAATAATGCATATCTCTGAGCTTGATGATAGGGACGGTGTCAGCTTGGCACCATGAATACTAAGAACACTAAACATGCCGACTCGAGGTCTGCTTGGCTTTCGTATGTTTAAATATCAACCAAGAGAGTCCCTCTACAAGTCTATAGACTTTTTATAACGGCAATGGAAGAATTGGAATATAACTCGATCTTGCAGAAATTTTGTGATATATTATATATATATATATATATATCCTGGAAACAGCATAAAGTGCAAAGTTAACGTCTTCATTCATAATTGAAACTTGACGGCATTGACTTCTTTCATCCACACTATATACCGTCTGGTGATACATTTATTTTGGCATGTATAATATTGAAGTATCTTGTAAAAATTTAAATTTCATACAAAATATTTGGGTACAATACTATAAGTTTATACAATTATATTATAGTAATAAAAATAATAAGCGTTAATAGAAGCTGGAGATCAAACGGGTTTAAAAGTCATTGCAGGTATATAAAGGTTAGTTTCCTATATCATTTCACTGATAACGAACGACCTGCAATGGTCTCGGCATTAAAAAAAAAATAATAATAAATAAATAAATAAATAAATAAATAAATAAATAAATAAATAAATAAATAAATAAATAAATAAATAAATAAATAAATAAATAAATAACGATGAAGACGGATGATGGTCCTTTTATTAATTTAACCGTGCACTTATATGCATTGTACATACTAACATACTTATCAAAATAGCTGATGAGTATAATCAGCAAAACTAATATATTATACACCAAAATAATGTAACACAGAATAACAACTATATTCTCTGATACATGACATGCGTGTGTTTTATATAATTGTGTATATTATAATTATACTGTATAGAACATTACATTTAAAAATATTATTTAAAATAATTGTGCACCTAGCACAAGGCCACAGCCGTTTCCTTTTCTATAATATCAGAGCATAACTTCGTGCTCCAGTCTCTTTATTTTTATGCATCCTAAGGGTTGTCGAGCACCCTAGTATAGGAGCCTATAGGGTGTATGCGGACTCCGGCCTTTCCTGAACACCCTCAGTCCATATATTATAGCTTCTACTTCCGAGTAGACAAGCTAGACATACGGGAAAGTCAATAATAATATTCTGAATCATGACTTGTGCATTCACAGGGCTCGCAGACCTGTAGTTTTAAGTACGCATATGCAGTGTTGGTCATAAAAATTAAAAGTGTACAGCTGCACCATTCACTATAGCTTTTCACTTTTTATTACTGACACTTTACATGCTCAACTTGCACGTACTCCAGCATATTTTTATTGTTATACTCTCGTTATTCTTAATGTTTTAGAATTAAAACAATGTTAATAACCTTTCCGATATATTTAGAATACCTATGTAGTTCTGTCTGGCCAGAACCTTACTTACAGCAAGGAACTGAGATAATATTATCTCAGTTCCTTGCTTACAGTCTCCTCTCGAATTTTTCCATTGTCAAATAAAATAATTTTTTATATAAAATTATCTTTTTCATTGTTTAAAAACAACAAATTCCGTATTATGAGGACTTTCACTAAATTTAAATATTTTAACACGTGCGTATTAAATAAAATATTAATATAATGTGTAAGTAAATCCTATGAGATATTTTATTATATAAATAACTCCCGAATCTTACCCCGCAGGGATTTGCACTGTGTGTGAAATATTTCCTAACATATAGACAAATGTAGCGTAAAACTTCTGTTTTAATTGTCTGTATAATGAAGATAATTTAAAAATATAATCGTTGCATTTTTTTTAAGACTCATTATGCAGACGAAGAAATCAATTTTTATTTTAACATTATGAATTCTATTTTATTGTTTTATAATAATATTGCTGTTATTTTCACTTTAAAACAGAATTGATTTGTTATAAATTATTAATTTAACTTGATACGAATTGCATGAAACGTTTATGACACAATTTAATATTTTTATGTATTAACTACATAATTACACATTTTTAAATTTTACATATTTTAAGTTTGAAATTTAGACAAAAGATCGACAAAGTGTTACAAGAGAGGAAAGGTACCGCGTTTGAAATTTTAGATATTCAGCCAGATTTTAGATTTTGTTCATTATTATTTTTTTTTAAATTCTCTTCCTGATTGTTCTGTTTCAACTAACGATCTACTGTCTGTATCGTTAATAATATTAAAGGAAAATCGTCGTCTTACTGTAGTCATGTATAGAGCTGATTTCTGTTTCTGTTTTCGTGAGGCGGGAGAGGGGTTTCCCTATACCTAAACATTGCAAAGGGGGCGCAGGAAGGAGGGAAAAGAAAAAGTTTTGGCAGGCCAGATTATACAGTGAGCATAGGCATAATGACGAAAAATATATATATAAAAAATACTTTTAACAGTTTTTTGGCGGTGAGATTTTTTTTAATGAGTTCTTTCGTGTACTGTTAAAGTATTTAAACTTGATTTATTTTATTAAGTTCAGTAAAAAAAATACTGTACACTTTGTTTATATGCTAGTCCGTGCATTCTGGCCCTCCTCGCATGATGTCAGCGCAATCCCCCTGTAGATATAACATATCATTTAAAGCCCACGTGGTAACAATGCATGAGTGTAGTGTAACAATACAAAAATAAAAAAATAAAAAATCCATCATCGACCATGTGTTTGTAAAAACCACATGATTATCATATTCCTGCTATATCATGTGTTTGCAAATTATATAGTTAACAGTGAGATCAATATTATTTAAAACATGATTTTTGAAAATGTTAGACTATTCTAAAAAATAATCAATACAATTAATTATTAAATTATTTGCCAATTATATCTACAATATATACGAAATGTCATTTGTTTTGGTAATTACAATTATGGATGTTACCTATATAAGTATAATGTTTTTGTTTTTTAATATATTCATAGGCTTACAAATATCGTCCAGCAGAAATTAACTTAATAATCTTAAAAGCTGGCGACAATAATTTTTCTGCAAGAATTATTTTATTATTGTAACATTTTGCACTAATTAATGTACACAGTAGTACTATGATATATTTTCATGATGTGTTGTGTTTAAAATATTTTATGCATTCAATATTTTGTGATGTCCTATTAATTTACATATATTGTGCTGTTCAATAAAAGATTTTTTTATTTTAAATAATATTTGTATTACTTACCGCGTGATAGTTTGGTAGCTGTCAAATCTGAAGGTGACGGGATGTGAAGGGAGGCAAAATCAACTTCCACTGGTGACATGAAAACAGAAGTGGACAGAAGATCGCTGCAGCTTGGCCAGTATTGTAATGTGCTGTTTACTTTATTTTCCACAACGTCGCTGTACGTACAGTACTCGCGGCCCCACTGTGACTCATGACAGTGTAAAATAGACGAGAATGTTAGAAGAATAAAACTGCGGTAATAATTTTTATTATACCGACCATGCTCAGACAATGATACTTTGGAAAGCTATTTGTGTATTTTAGAAGTATGGAGAGAAAAAAATTGCATGTAAAACATATAGTTAAGTCAATTACGTGAAAGTGTCGTTAATTAAAATAAATCTTATCTGATATTATACTGAAATTTTTATAGTTTAAAGCACACTTTATTTAATATAAAAATATCTATATTAATAATTTTAGTTATTAGAGTTATATTTTTTTGTTCTTAATATTTTAGGGAACATTTACATGATACAGCAATAATTTACTAAATAAAGAAAAAAAAATAGATTCGTTCAGTTGCTTGGATTAACTATGAAAATACAAAGGAAAATAACATTTAAAACTTTCTATGCTGTTAGATTACTGGGTCAAGTATAATTAATTATATTCTTGAAATATTTAAGTTGTTTCAGAAGATATTTATTTATTTTCTATATAATATATTAGTGATCGTATTATTGACATTGGTGATGGGGTCTAGTTTCTTTTGCGCGTGAGATAAAACATAATAAAGTGCTGCCATCTGTTTAATAAAATACACCAGCTGGAGGTTTCTGATCTCCGTGTATAAAAAATTAGAAAACAATTTTACAAAGACGCAGACAGTACTCACTTAATCATAAAGGTATGACATATATCTATCTAATGCTGTCACATTATGATTCATTTATTCATATGTTGTCTTCTCCATCGGGGTCGGGCTGGGAGGAAAAGATCCTGCACATTTGTGACTCCATTCAGGCTTTAGACCCTGGGGAGTGCATGAGAGCGGGGCATAAAAATTATGCATACATAACATGACACCATATTCCTTGCGGGGTAAGCCAGCAGCTATATCACCTGCATGGGTCATCGATATCCAAGGCAACTTTTCTCTGCTTTTTAGTAAGATGTTATTTTTAAGTAGTGAGGCTAATATCCTACGTACCGAGAGCATGTTACTATCGGCTTGCCCTGCCGACCAGAATTTGAGATTCATTCAGCCGCTGACCCACAGAGACAACGACGTACTGCATTCCCTTGAGCCAGGATTTCTGCTACAGGAACTGCCTCAATTCAAAGGCTGGCTCAGCGTTGCCCTTGTTCACCACTAAGAGGTAATAATGCTGTGCTACTGACTACACTTTTTGAACAACCACTACACGTTTAAGTTGGTGGTTCATGGTTCAACACGTAAAACAGGTATTATAGTTAAACGTGGTTAAAGCTAACCGTGGTTAGAAACCTGGTTAACTGCTTCGTGAATCGCACCCTATATAATGTATTACAAAACTTAAATTATTTGACTATTAACTTGCATAGTACAATGTTAAAATTAAAAACAGTTATAGTGAAAATATTTTTTTTTTTTTTTTTGTATTGAGTATACTGATAAAAATGTTTTTTATGATATAATTATATAATTATATTTTCATGTTTTTTCCCCCAATATTCAATAAAATTGAATATTACAACTTAGCAGGATAGAAAAATTGCTATAACATTGCTCAGAGCTAAACATTAGACAATTAAACTGACATATTACAAGTCAGAGCCATGCCACTATGCCAGGTGTATATAAATATATTCTATAACTATAATATACTAATATATAATGGTCGCGATTCACGAAGCAGTTAGCCAGGTTTCTAGCTAACGTTTAGTTTAACCAAGTTTAACTAGGTGGTTTAACACGTAAAAAGGTATAGTTAATTAAACGTGGTTAAGTTAAACATGGTTAGAAACCTGGCTAACTGCTTCGTGAATCGCCAATATATAATATTCTACAATATTAGGTGCTAACAGATTCAAGATCAGTTTTAATTTATCTCATTACATAGTACGTAAAGTACATGAAAATTACAATTTATGGTTAGGCAACAAGCTTTTACCTTTATCTACCAAGAAGGGTTAAAAAAGAGAATTAGAATTAAAATGAAGACACTATAATATTCCGGTATACATCAGCCTGCAATGTTGGTATCTATGTTACCTGCCATACTCACCTGCACGACAATTTGCATATTACTCCCAAAATTGACAGTAGGGATTGACCGATAAATCTCCTAAGTATCCATAAATCGAGATGACTGATTTCTTTCGGAGATTTTCACAAAGGATTTCACAAGCTTAATTAGGCTATTAATTAAACTAAAAAATTTAGTACTCTATTTAGTGCAAAAATTTCCCGTAAGTTAAGATCTACGCCCAATTCTTTGTGAATTAATAAAACCCGCACCCCTCTTGTTATTTTTATTATATAAATATAATATTATATAATAAGCAAAGCGAGCTTAGCGAGGGCATTTATTGTGACCTGCGAGCGGGTGCATGAATGAAATGAATGGAGACAGGTGAATAGTAAGAATATAGATATACGAGGTGGAGTTGCATCCAGTTCGCAGTATAAAGTATATATATTAAGTATATTAACATAATAAGATAACAAGCGCGGACACAGAAAAAAAGAAAAAAAAAAACAAACAAACGGAGAGGCCGGCTTTATACGGTCAATGTTATTAATTAAAATTTAAATACATGAGAGAAATACCTATATTGTCAATAGGTCTGTTCGTAAATAATCGATTCTTTCTGATTGTGTATTTACGAACAGACCTATATGTATATTGTCAGCATAGTCTCAAATCAAATATTATAAATTCCATATATTCCTCTTCCATTATAAATTCTATTTAAAGGTATTGAAATTTTGCTGCATGAAACGGTTACAGTACAATATCTGAGATAATATATTCATATTAATAAAACATTGCATGAAAATGAAGGCACAGATAGCTTTAACTTTTAAATTACACGTCATGTGAAAGTGACGAGATACTTTAGTTTGGCGTAAACAACCTCCTGCAGCTTGCTGATAGTTTGATGGTCAACATACGATCATAATATATCTTATTTTCTGTTCCTGTCAAAAATGATAACAAATACGTATATACTTTGCATAAAAAGACAAAATGTGACAAGATACCTTACCGTGAACACCTCTTACAGTTTGATGATAACTTGGTGGTACTCACAAATAATCTCTCTCTCTCTCTCTCTCTCTCTCTTCTCTCTCTCTCTCTCTCTCTCTCTCTCTCTCTCTCTCTCTCTCTCTCTCTCTCTCTCTCTCTCTCTCTCTCTCTCTCTCTCATCTCTCTCTCTCTCTCTCTCTCTCTCTCTCTCTCTCTCTCTCTCTCTCTCTCTCTCTCTCTCTCTCTCTCTCTCTCCTGACAAATGATATCTGATTCTCTGACCTTGCTGATCATGAAATTATGTGCATAATGTTAAAAGATGACGCGTAAACACCTCTTACAGTTTGCTGATAGCTTGGTAGTCATCATAGATCACGATCTCTGGTATATAATGATTATAAGCAATGTACTTAGCACATACTGTGTTATATACTTTATAAAACTTTGAGCCTCCAATCACTTATCATAAAAGTCTCCTCCATTGTGCTTGAAACATTGTTTAACCTTTAATAAAACACACTATAATATTCCTCATCAATCTGCACTGTCGTAAGAGACTGTACAGTTCAGTTATTTGAAAGTATCATATCAATTTATCTATTCTTGTTAACAGTTAAAGCTCCAAGCAGGTTGGTCATAGAGTGACGGGTGTCATCAAGAAAGTGACCACTGCCACAATGACGGAGATAAAAATCATTGCTTGCTCCACGGAATCACTTCATGGATAGGTTGATGTTACAATTATACGTCTTAGTTATACTGGTTGGTTCGTCCATCAATAACTGAAGTAGTGGCACTACAACAAGACCCTAAACATAAATATGAATATTAAGATGGTTGTTAATATTATAATTTAGATAAGAATTCAAATGCCTTATATTAATTCTTGTTCCAAAATTTGTAACGTTAAAAAATTATAGTTTATATTATGATCATGAGGCTATTTAATTAAAATTTATTAAATATACGAGTATCAAGAAAAAATGTACTAATTTTACTGAGATTTTTTTTTCTATTTTATTAATGATTTTTCTGTTTTGAACTTTTTTATATTTTTTCACTAACTTTATTTTATCGTTATCTTGCAGTATTAAACTATAATTATTATACGTTAATTGTTATACTTACTTAATGCATTTTAAAATTTAATGCTGGTTCAATGTAATATCTACTGAAAATTGTATAAAAAATCCAGAAATAAATATTCAAATGTTTTAAGAAAAGAAAAAAAACAATTTATTTTCAAAATAAAATTGATAAGCAAAAAAACAAAAGTAAAGAAATGTGGAACACTCTAAAAGAATACACAGATACTGAAAAAAAAAAAAAATAGTATTGTTAATTAAAAGAACTTCTGTTCCTATCATCCAATTTCTGAAAATTCAGCAAAAGAATGCTTTTAATCAACAAGCTAATTAATTAATTAATTTTAATTAACAGCTTTTAATGCTGTTAATCAGTTAATTTAATCTTCAAAAGATTCTAAAATTTTGATGAACTCCTCAATTTTAATCGAATCGTCATCAAGAAGTTGGATGAGTGATGGCGACTCCTCCTTCAAAAGGAGGTCATCTGCTTCAATAATCAGTTTATAGAGATTAACATCAAAGGGAAGTATGTTGATGTCGGTGGTGTTATCTCCAGAAAAGAGATAAGGGTGGTCTTTGGATGGGTTCACACCGACGAATCTCGTCAAATCATCACCATTGTTCTTGTCTTTATAATTCTTTTTGGAGATTTTGAAGTCTTCTTTCTCCAAATTTCCATTTCCAACAGCGCCGATGAGTGGGGGGTGCTGATTGGACTTGACATTCCTCGATTCAGTGAACCTCGCACGAGCTTTGCGGTAAGGCGTTGCGTCACGTGGTGTCTTCACCCGTCTTCTCGACGAGGCACGCCGCGGTGTCCTTTGTGACGCTGCTGCGAGCGCTACTTGATTGACGACGTTCAAAGACCCTGTCAAGCATATTAAAGCAAATTTTAAAAAATAATCAAAATTTCATTTTAATAGTTGCATTGCATGGTACTGCTCAATTTCATTTTAATAATTTTACTATCTTTGTATTTCATTTCTAAGCTATATTTAGGAAAATTTTATTTGACAAACACAATAATTTCCTATCCTTGCTACCACTGCACAATCAATCTATAAATTGGATTGCATGAATATACTGTATATACTGCACATACATGGGGAGACCCAATAAAAAATTACCATAAAAATGTTATTAATATATAGAACAAAAATTCAATATTGCTATAGATTATGAACACACATAATTTTATTAGTATTTATTATTATTATTAATATTATTTTAATACTTCAAATAATTTCAAACATATATACAGTATGACAAACCTTAGTTTACGCATGGAAGACATTTTGAATAGAAAATAGTACCGTTTTGCGTTACGACCTTCATTTTTTAACGATAGGCGCTCGATTAGAAAAAAACATCACATCCCTAGTTTAGTTTGCCGGTTTATGAGAACGCCACGGCCGTGGGCGCGGCAATCCGCTTGCCTAGCGGCTATCCCAAGTTTCTAATAGACTTTTAACCTGTTATTAGTACTGACATCATGGTTTAATGTTCATTAATTTAGCGAACTTTAAAACCAAAACAGAAAAGGCACGCTGCCATAATTTTTGTTATTGTGACGTCACAGGAGCTCGAAATCGATTAATTAAATCGAATGAATCGAACTAAACCGATCAGCTGAGCTGAAAAAAGGCGTTCGTTTTAAAATAAAAGACAGATCGGAATATACGTCTATATACGCCTCCAGAAGCTATAATAAATCCAGAATGTTACTTTTTAAATGCGTAAGGGTGCTTATTTTTTTTAATTTCACCACTTTTTTTCAAGTTTTTAGCATTTTTGGTGTCGACGTGTTGTCACAACAGCGGCTCCATGCGGCCCCACTGGCCCCAGGCTTTCGTCTGGAAGAGGTGCAAAGTGGTCGAAGTGGTGGCGACGCGATTTTGAAATCAAATTAAACTTACTTTTTTATACTTTTTTCTAATAGTTATACATATTATAGAAGCAAGTAATATTTTTAAAAAATTCCATAGTTTAAAATAACCTTGTTGTGGGACATTTTTAAAAAATGAAGATTACTACGCCTTGGCGACGTCTAGCCTGTGATCTCAGGCGTAATCTAAGGCTTGTTTTACTGTAGTATCCAGTCTGTCTTAAATATCCTTTACCTAAATATAAAGTGACTAAAAATATGCTCTCCTCTCGCCTCTGAAAAGTTCCCTTTTGCAGCCATTGTGATAAACTAGCTCACATATAGCATATGTCAAATCAGGCTCGGACTGGCCATAAGGCTGGGTCAGGGATCCCGGGGATCCCTGACTGGCCCCTCAGATTTTTAACACAGGAGCATAGGAAAAGTGGCCTCAACCCCCCTGAAAAGTGGCCCCTGCTGCCTGTAATGCCTATATGGCCCTGACTGGCCCCTAGCTTCCCAGTCCGAGCCTGTGTCAATTAACAAGGTTACAAACGGTATATATTTTTCAGGGGTGACGACTGTACGTACATATACATACATATCCCTTTTTAGCCTATATATATATCTGTATATAACAGTGCAGCTAAAGCCAGATTTACAGCTTAATATATATATATATATATATATATATATATATATATATATATTCCTTTTATTATAGTAAAAGATTTTTGCTTATTGCAATTCATTATACATATTTTAAATAAATTTTTATTCTCCTACTCGAGCAAAGCTCTAAAAAAAATATTTAATTAATTGTGAAATTATGAATACATGTGCATGATGTCTTATTATCATAAAATGAAAAATCGTGTAAAATTAAAAAATTTAGAAAAAAAAAAAAAAAAATGAAAAACAATAAAAAAATAAAAATGACGAATGATCATATGATATGACGAATGATGATATTAAGTTTCTACTTCCTCTCTCGAACTCTACTACATGAATAGAACCACCATGATACATTAAATAATAATATGTAATAATTTATATAGCAATACGTGAAATACGTCTGCAAACTTACCTTTAATTGTAGATACGTGGACGGGAGGCGCGCCGGGAGCAGTAAACAAAGGAGTGCTTAAGGAGTTAGACGAGGTAGGTGATTCGCTGGTCTGGGGAGTCCCCTCCTCATTGCTACTGGTCGACATTGTAAACTGAAAAGCACGACATTCTATATATCAGTAGAAATATACACAAAAGTCTGTTAAAAATACATACTGAAGCACATAAAAAAATTAACCACTGCAATATATTAAATATACAATATGTTAGTTTTACGCTTAATATAATAGAAATAATAGAATGTACTACTTACTATACAAAAACTTCAATTCCTTTGAAAATTTAATTTGATTTTGAAATTTCAATGATGAAATTATGCTAAAAAATTATATTTAAATTATAATAAATAATTTATTTGTTATATATTGCTGATCTTTATATAGCAACATAAAGACAGGTATGGACACCTGGTGGAATTTACCTGAGTGATTCTAAAAGTGGCATTGTTTAGTTAACGGAGCTTTGCTATTGGCTTAAAGTACTGTACACGTGTACCTGAGTCATTCTGCTTCTATCGAGGCTGTTTTCAATGCCATTTATTGGTTCTTTAAGACGTCATCCATTCTGACGATATCATTGTATTTTTGTATTATAGTGGGGAAAATTAATGAACATACCGAACAGAACAGCGTAGTGGTTTGATCTCTGCCTATCGCTCGGGAGACCCAGGATCGCTTCCTGCCTTGGCTCAGGTGACTTTTCGTCACTTTGAGCTGAGGTATGGCAGCGTGTTCTGGTAAATTCCCGAGAGATGGCATGTATGTTCTTCCACTATACTGCCTGTATTCGGGAGGTGCTGAAGGTCGTTTTCTTTGGTTGCCGCCTGCCTTGATGATGGTTTTCTGTGGTTTCCCATCGTCACTCCCAGGCAAATTAATGCCGGGGCAGTTCCTAACACAAGGCCACAGCGCCATATGGCACAGCCGCCTCCTTTCCTATATCAATCCTTCCTATTGCTGTTAATACTGTTGTTAAGTTTGAATGCTTACACCAATAGCAGAATATGCTGTAGTAAGCTAACATTGTCAAATAAATAAACAAATAGTAGAGAAGTCAATTAATTAATATATGTTATTAGCTGACTATAATTTAGCAATATTTTCAATTTTTATCATGCGTATATTTATTTAATTTTATATTTTGATGATATGAATTTGATGTATATAAATTTTCTCGCTTTGTATTTTTTTTTTGTTTAATAAATTTTTATTTATAATACAGTAGCTTCCAGCCAGGATAAACCTAATGGCTGGTTAGCAATGCATTATTTATTTTATAGTTGTTACATTAATAGTTTGCAATTTTTTAGAATAATTAACAATGTTAGAATTTTCATTATACATGAATAATCATGTTAAATTTTTTGAAAAAAAAAATAAACTTTAATAGGTTGTATTTAATAATTAAATGTATTTAATAAAATAAATTTAAAAAAATTGATGAATTTGAACTCAAACTGTCTCTCTACTCGAAGAGAAATGCACTCCCCGACCTCTTGCATAAGCGCAAGACTTCACTGAAAGTCCACTTTCGAGGGCGGATTTATTTGCGCGCTTGGTCACCTCACCGTGAGTCTCATCTTAGTCCACTTCAAAACTGAGCGAAAAAGTCACTTCGTCCCAGCTGTCTATGACTAGGAATATTTTAAATTGGTAGTTACTTAGCTGAGTGATTGCCTGCTGCATGCCTTCAGTGCAGCGCATGCAAGATTAATAGTAAAGGAGGATGGTTTAATAGAACAGTAATGGACAACCTGTATTACATGAAATTTTTTATTGCAGAAATGAATAGAGGGTACCAAATTATGCTACTCCGAATTTCTTCAGATTCTTTTTTATATTAATTTTGAATAATTATTGAAAGTGCGGCCACGCCCCCTGGAGGCGCCAATAGGCGTCTAGTCCCTATCCTTTTTAATAAGGATTCAGGGGTGTCATCTTAACTTAAAAACTTTAAATAATTATTTAAAAAAGTTCCGGGACTCAAAAAAATCGGAAAAATTTCTATAATTAGCATAATTTGGTACCCTGTATTTATTTCAACGATACAAATTTTTCATGCAGGTTGTTCATTGAAGAAGTGCGGTCCTTAACTATTTTTCTCAACCTTTAGAACAGTTCCATAACTAAGCCAGCAGCCTATATTGTTAACAATGTTATCAGTTTAAAGCAGCAGGCCAATTAAATTACATGCGCTCCTATTAACTCCTAAAACACGTCACGGAATGCGGCCGCCCCGAGCCATCCTCTTTTTTTTATCATCGTTGAATGTATGCAATCTGCCACGGCCAGCTAGAATACGGTACCTCTAGCTGGCCGTGAATCTGCCCATGTAAGATGTTCAACAAGTTACCTTACCTCACGCGGTAAGTTTTGGAAACTTTTTATATATACATTTTTTTTATTTGCATATTTTCTTTTTTAATTTTAGTATTTTAAAATAATCAAAGTTCATCTGTTTGATATATATTTTTTATATCTGACTCGAATGTCTGTTTTTAATACAATATAACCTTTTAAACCGAAACTGAACTTAATAATTATTTGAGTCTCATCACGTCTTATATATATTAAAAGTACATTTTTTTGGCATTTAAAAATTAAAGATATTATGAATATCAATCCTTTATAGCTAATACAAAGCTTGATAATAATCAGAAATTAAAATAACAACTAATTTTAAATATTATACAATATTTTCAATATTAATATTAAGAGACACTATTATATGCATACAATCATTTACTATATATATATATATATAAAAAATATAAATAGATCCAGATCATTTATTTATAAGTAATGGAAAAAAAAATCATATTTGACAAAGAATTTTAATCCAGTGAAGTCATTTTACAATAAAAAAATTTATAGTGAAAATGTTATGAATTAAACTATGCTAAGCGCTATATGAAATTCCGCATACATGCATTCCTTACAGTATCATTAATTGGTGTACACTAATATTGTTTTTTATTTTTATGTTGTGCCATGCGCTAAATTTATTGTTCTAAATTAGTTACGACGTAGAAAACTTTTATGAACAACCATGCATGCATTCATTCCTTGCATTATCATTAATTGCATTATCATTAATTGCTGTACACTATTATCGTTGTTTATTTTTATGTTGTGCCTTGCGCTAAATTTATTGTTCTAAATTAGTTACGACGTAGAAAACTTTTATGAATAATCATGCATTGTTCTAATAAAGAATTAAAGCCTTACTTGTTATTATTAATTAAGCATTATAACTCATAACATAAAATTCACATGATTAACATGTTGATGCATAACATAACATTAACAGAAATTCAATTAACATCGATTCGTCATCAATATAAAATTTTTATCAAATGAATAAATAATATTTATATATAATATATGTTCATTAATTGCAAAACTAAGTTAAATAATTATATGGTATATATTTCAAAAGGATTTTGTCAGTAATTTTCATGAATATACAATTAAGTTATAAGCAGTCTGAATTTACTTTATTTTATATATTTTTATATTAAAACACAAAAATCATAATGTAAATTATTTAATTTAAAATGTATAAATTATATATATTAATTTATTATTTAAATGTAAAAAATTATAACCTACTTTTAGATTTTTAAGGTATCGAAAAATATTATTACAGTTAAGTAAGTGTACTGTACATACGCTGATAAAGATAATTAAATTTAATGTTAATTAATTTGACTATCACTTTTTATATGATCAAACTATTTACAATAAACATTATATATTTATAAATACGTTTTATAGAAACCCACTGTATTTATATGATTAATTGCGGAGAGTAAGAGGAGTTGTAACTTTTGTAGCAGCAAAATCAAAACAATTGTATATATTGCTATAATAAATATTAATATATTCAAAAATAAATAACTATCATGTATTTTTTATAAGTGAATAACAACTTTTATCTCTTGCTCATAACGGCCGTGTCGGCCGTATATAACTCTCTCTACTCTGCATGATATTACTCAAGTTTGTAACTTAAAACACATAATTATACAACAAAGACCGTATTTGATTATAAGTATAGAGGACAGTGTAAATTAATACCAACCTGTTGTTGTAATTTTCCTCCGTATACTGGTGCACAAATCTGGTTGCTTCACCTTTTACACTATAAATCAAAATCCTATTTAAGGTCGGGCTGAATATTAATCACAAGCTTAGCGAGGTGAGTTTATAGTTATTACAAGTTACCATGTACTTACTACACTCACTCAATTCAGATTGTTGTGTCGCATATGATGGCGAGATCGGGAGTGGAAAATCACTGGCACACCACAGAATGTAATTAATTCCTTATCTATAATTTAACCCAACAAGCGTTGAACATTCAAGCATATTGTTGGGAGGGGGGTTAGGGGCGGTACTACGGTGCTAAGTTTACGACTGGGGGGGGGGGGGGGAATAATGCTGCACATTACAATAAAATTCTAAGATTAATTTACCATTCCTTTCCGTGCGCACGAGAAGAGAGATATTAAATTTATATTATAGCAATATTTAGCAGTATTATATAATATCTATGAACCTCTATTGAACAGTCTATTGCGACATGATGTACCTGAACATACAAGGTCCATAACTATAACCCTGACCTGCGAAGGTTTTCTGCCCTTTATTTAATTATGCACTCGTATGTGAGGGCAATTGAGTGCATTAAGAATATATAAAATATACACTGCATGTATGAGCATGACGAAAACGGGGCACATATTTAAAATAAAAAATGAGAAAGCTAAACCAAATATTAAGGATGGAATAAGCTATAACAAATAAACTATTACAAGGGTAAGTCAATGTCAGACTTTTTGGGCATTGCTTTGATCCGTTAATTGAATGACTGATGTTTTACCACAGTTTCCTCGGTATAAGTCTCCACCTCAGCGAATGCTGTTACATGACGTAAGAGACCACGCATACAGGCTGTAATCGTGTGTCCAATCCTTTCCTGCGCTTATTCAAATTAATCCTATCTGCACGAGCTTTGAACAAGCTCATTAAGGCATTGAACGATTGCGCAGATTTTCCTTAATGATCGGTAATTTGAACCCTAAAGCTGCGGTCAAGGGTATACAGCTCTTTAGCGCCGCGATTTTATTATTATTTCTTTGCGCCACTGCTCAGAAGGGTGCAAAGTGCAAACAGTGCAATTGAGCAGCCTGGTTTTGAGGCTACGACTAAAACATAAGCAGTCACAAATAACAACAATGCCTTTAGAAATTTAGTTACATGATTGATTAACTAAAATAAGTAAATAAATCCAACACTTAACTGTTGCAGGCTAAGCAGTTATCATCCCCTAACTCATTTGACTTGATTCCATTTCAAGTAAATAATATATTATAATTCCTCAGAGCAATATTTCAATTTAACTTATTTGATCCCATGCATAGGTTAATTTACGTTTGCAAAATTAAAATGTTACATTGAAAATGGTGCATTAGACATTAGAGAACCTTTTACGTTCACCAAAATATTTATGGTCAAATTCACATCAGACCCTGCACGATCAGCAAAAACAAAGGAGGATATTAAAAAGTAACATTTTCATTCAGACTCTAGTCGATATATAGAAATACAGTCTCAAAACAACGTAATATGAATTTGCATTACCAAATTGAGTAACAAATATTAAAGTAACATTAATTGTTTTAATAAAATATTACTATATTATGTAATAATAATAATGAATTATAGTACTAAAAAATCAGCTAGCTAGAATATTACAAATTAAAACTACATGCAAAAAATACATTTGTAGCGGCCGACAGGGTTAATCATGTAACCTTGGCTGGTACAAAATTCTGTATTATATTATATTATATTATATTATATTATATTATATTATATTATATTATATTATATTATATTATATTATATTATATTATATTATATTATATTATATTATATTATATTATATTATATTATATTATATTATATTATAATATATTATAATATATTATATTATATTATATTATATTATATTATATTATATTATATTATATTATATTATATTATATTATATTATATTATATTATATTATATTATATTATATTATATTATATTATATTATATTATATTATATTATATTATATTATATTATATTATATTATATTATATTATATTATATTATATTATATCATATCATATTATATTATTACAACAATAAAAATAAAAAATAAATAAAATATTATTATTTATTATTTTTTTATTATAAAAAATAATAAAACAAATTGCTTTGCTAATAAAGATAAGAATTTTTAAATAACCATGATTTTTTTTTTTTCTTGTTTTTTGAAATAAGTAAATTTGTTCTATTTGTCACGTCTTCTTTTTACTTCCTCAAATTTTTCAGTTAAATTTTAGTCTAAAAAAAAAAAACTTTTTAAAGTTAATTTTGTGATACTTGTGACTTTGTATCATTAAAATCATCACTTTCATTGCTGGACGAATCTAGCCACCACTCAATGTCATAGCCTGTCGTGTAGTGGCGATCCAA
Source organism: Siphlonurus alternatus (assembly GCA_949825025.1). NCBI lineage: Eukaryota > Metazoa > Arthropoda > Insecta > Ephemeroptera > Siphlonuridae > Siphlonurus > Siphlonurus alternatus. The sequence continues at coordinate 62,397,730 of OX463788.1, read as the reverse complement.
TTCTTCATAGTTGACGAGGGGTAGTCCGGTGGATGAGCGGGCTTGTTGGCGGCGCGCATCAGCTTCGCGCTGAGCCTCAGCCTCTTCCCACACAGGGTAGAGGGGTGCGTCTCCAACAGGGCCCACCAGAGGAGCAACCTCTTGAAGTTCATTTTCTGATTCAATATCATTAAAATCATCACTTTCATTGCTGGACGAATCTAGCCACCACTCAAAGTCGTAGCCTGCCGTGAAGTGGCGTTGCAATTCTTCATAGTCGAGGGGTGCGTCTCCACCAGGGCCCACCAGAGGAGCAACCTCCTGAGTGTCTCCGAACATCAAGCTCTGCTCGTCACCCTGAAACAAAAAAACAATGGATTAGTTTCTTACATAAATAGAGCTATTGCGTGACATATGTCATTCTTTAACATTTAGAGTGTATGTGACTGATGGTCTACGCGAGCTTAATTAAAAAAATCCTTTTAATTATTTCTTTTTTATGGATGATTGCACAGACTAGTAAATTACACCTTAAGACGCGTTCACATATTCGAAAATTGCTGCGGAGTGTCTTAGCAAAATCAAGATCTCTTTAATTTTCTTATGGAGCTCAAAGTATAACGTGCTAAGGCGTCCTATATGGCATGAATGCCGTAGTAATTGTCGAATATGTGATAGCTTCTTAATTAACACTTAATAATAGAACTAGTCGTAAATTTAAATTAACATTATTGAAATTATACTACTGCACTCTCCAAATACAAAAAGAATTTGCCAATTTTCACGCCACGCAATCTCCATGACCATGCAGTCAGTATATTCTATTGTAAAATATTTTTTTAAACATAACATGTAGACATAATATGTTATAAAACTGTAGTCATAACCTACATGACACATAAATATTTCACACTGTTTTATTCAATGCTTACCATATTCATTTTCAAATTAACTAAAATTTATGAGACTGGAATATAAGCCTTTTATTTTAAAAATTTTTAAAGCAACAATGAAAAAAAAATATGTGCGCTTTTGTAAATAATTTTACCTATAAGAGCATGCGAATTTTTCATTGTTGTTTTTATATAAAAAAAATACGCGCCTTAATTTAAACTGTTGATTTCTGTAAATGAGATATAATATATGATATATGTAACATATTACACTACTTATAAATTATAAATATGCTTAATTTTTATGATTCCACATTAACTTACAATGATTATATTACACAAGCTAGCTTGATAAAGCTGTAAGCCATGTAAATATACTGTATTATGCATATGCGTAAACAGATTTTGATGAAAATTTGCACCGTATTAAAAGTGATTCTTTTCCATTACATAAATAATGACATTTAAATGATTATTATGACAACTAGCTGTTACATCAACATTACAGCTGACAATGCTGCTTTGATATAATTTTATAGCCTGCCGCGAATGACGTCACTGCACATCAGCCATAGTAACATGATAATGGGCGTGGACATATTTCTAAAGGAGGCGTGGAAATTTTAATATTATAGCGCGCGCGAGAGATGTGTTGATAAAATCCACTTTTATTGATTAACTTATATGTATACTTTTCATATTATTCAATTTGATATTTTATTAATTTCATACTTATTAATTTCATGCACTTACGGTACTCTAATTTAAATTATTAGTTATAATATATTTATATCTTATTATCTATTTAAAATTTAGGTTTACATAATTGTATTGTTGTGTATATATATATATATATATATATATATATATATATATATATATATATATATATATATATTATACATTAGCTATAGAAATTTATTTATTAAAGCGTCAAAGAAATATATTATCAAATAGCGAAAATTGTTAATTTTTTTATACTAAATATACAGTATAATAGTCCAATCGGAGGTTATATAGAATAAGGCAAACGAATATATGATACAAGAACCGTATTATTTTACCTAAACCAATTAATGCATGTTTGTAATATTCTTATTATATAGTGTATGCTTTGCGTTATATAATATATTGTAATCTGATAAACTCAATAATAATTTAAATAGTTTATTTAATAATTATGATGTGAAAATTATGTATTTTTGCTCTAGAGTTTCAATTAATAGTTTTGCAATTATGAAATTCGTTTAACGTTTATATTAATAAAAAATTAGTTTTATCTTATCTTAATAAATTCAACAGTGTTCTTCGAGTTATGCCGAGCATGTGATATTTGGACATATTTATATATAGGGCGTGATTCACGAAGCAGTTAGCCAGGTTTCTAACCACGTTTAGCTTAACCACGTTTCACTAGGTGATTTAACACGTAAAACGTATATAGTTAAACGTGGTTAAGCTATAAAACATGGTTAAAAACCTGGCTATAACTGCTTCGTGAATCGCACTCTTTGATAATGGGCGGGTTGATCAACACGTGTATAAAATATTGAACTCCTCCAAGATAACTTTTTGCTGATGTTAGATTGGGTCCGGATCTGTTTGCTCAATTATCAAATCATTCTTGAATCAGTTGAATCCTCTTCGTAAGGTTCCGAAACATTAGACCTGCATGTCCAAGACTGGATCCTTATCCGAATCCAAAACGAAAATATTTTGACCTTCTAAAAAAATAACTGTACATCGATTAAAGGTCCTAATCTGTTTGAACGATTCCATTAGTTCTAAAGTATTAGACCTGCCTATAAGTTGAATACTATGTGAACCTCCAAACATTCTAGTTCTGATTCTTTTAATTGTGATATTCCTAATCGAGGGTATTCAATTTTATCAATATCAAAAACCTACAATCCTTCTTGCAATATTTCAGATATTAATATTTAATAATATAATGAATAATATATATTTGTAATATTTCTGTAATATATCTTCTTATATATATATCTATATTATTGATCTATATTACTTAAAGATTGAAATAAATTTTTTATTCTCATTCTATGTAAAACGTCCGAGCACGAGTTTAGAAACAAGTCCACACTTGGGTCTTCAGGTATCGTGTTTTGTTTCTGTTGAATTATTGTATAAAACGTCTATATCAAGTTATATCAACATTATCAACTCACAGCTTTCGCATGCATATTTATTTATCTTCTGTATCTAAAATATAAACTTGCAACACCTCCGAAAACCTGCAAGAAAAGGGATGAACAAATAATAACATGCAATAACACTTATTTACCACTAACATGGCATGCACTTCATCATGATTAATTTTATCTTCATCATTTTATTCCGATACATTATAAACAGTGATTGTAACAACACGCATGTAACTTAAATTCAACTGGGAAAATTGATTGACTCTTATAAAATTAATTTCTTTTAGAAAATTTCATATAATTTTATGTGATATCTATGAAGTATTATAATTTCTTTTAATAATTTTAATCAGGAAAAACTAAAAGAAAATCAAAATCAAATCAAATCGGAAATTTATTTAGGCATGATAAATAAATAAATAAATAAATAAATAAATAAATAAATAAATAAATAAATAAATAAATAAATAAATAAATAAATAAATAAATAAATAAATAAATAAATAAATAAATAAATTTATTTATTTGTTTATTATACATGCAATAATAAAATAATACTAAAAAACGTAGAGGTTTACAACGAGTAATTAATTGCTGCCGTCCAGAGGTTATATTTTAGTAAAAAGGCTTTTGCCAGCTAGCTCTTGACCTTTTGCCACTTGACCTTTGACCATTAATATAATCTGGAGGTGACATTATTATTGGACTTCCAGCACATATGTTTCTTAAACCAAATATTTTACCATAAAGTATCATTATTTGGAAGCTACTTTTTGTCAGTATTTATATTAATTCCTAAGTTTGGTATAATTGGATTCGAAGCGTGAGACATAAAAGAGATAATAAATATCTACCATGCACATCGATTTAATGTAAGGCAGAAGTCATAATTTACATAATATATTTTTTTATTGCGTTCTGATTTTGTACTGTAATATTAGCAGCTCAAATTTAGTATAATAATCTTTACGAACATCAGGTGGTGTATAACCGTTCGTCATAACATGCAGTAAAAAAAAAAATATACAACATCAAATGAAATAATTAACAAAATACTATTGCAATTTGCAACAGCAATACAGTCAAAATTAGCATTATATAGCAAAAATAATTTCATGATAATTGACAAACACTATGTTATTAATAGAAAAACTGATATATTATGATTCGTATTTACAATGGAGCATTGACCTCAATTTTTTTATTGCAGAAATGGATAGAGGGTACAAAGTTATGCTAACCATTTTTTTTCCGATTTTTTACAGCCCCGGAAGTATTTTTAAAAAAATTATTGAAAGTTCTTTTTGTGACGTCACGAGGCGCCTCTTCTTAAGAAAAGGATAGGACTTGCCGCCGCGTGACGTCACAAAAAGGATTTTCAATATTTTTTTTTTAAAAATACTTCCAGGGCTGTAAAAAATCTGATAAAAATCAAGGTAGCATAACTGTGCACCCTCTATCCATTTCTGCAATAAAAAAAATGAGAACGATACTTCAGTTGAAAAAAAATATATATTTTATTCCGTATCCGTCACATATCAGATATCTTACAAAATATACAACAATTATTGAGTATAATATAGCAATATATTACTGCAAATATGAAAGAATAGAATAATCAAGGGCAGACTTAGAGCTAAGGTTCTAATTACAATGATAACTTATTATTTATAGTCGAGAATGTTTGTACTTAAATTCAAACAGACACTCCAGCACCCGCATCCTATTGACCGCTATCAAAGATCGTAAATCACTCATAAGAAATTAATTTAATCAAAATTGGAAGCTAATAAATATAAACTAGTAAATTATCTGCTTGCTATTTAAAATTTGAAATGAACTGTAGAAGTCTGAGAAGTCTTAGAAATATATTTAAAAACAATAAGCTGTAATTCTCCCTTATACATGAATTCCAAACATGTTGTCACAATAAAACCTTTTTTTAAAAAAAGAAAAAAGTTAAAGACGTGCGACTATTAAATTTAAATTAAAATTTGCCTTGAAGCATTCACAACATAAATCAAAACAAACCAAAACATGAGGGGCAGCTGCAAACGATGAAAAATTGTTGCCAAGATAGTCAAGAAATATAAATCTTATTTCTGTACTTTTATGAGTTGTTAGCATTTGATTACATTTCCTAGTACGACTGTTAGAATATTTTCTTTGTTTATAAAAAGTACTCATATTTCACTACTGGCTGGATTTTAAGTTATTGTTTATAAAACCACAAACAATTTTCAACGCGAAAACTTCAATGCATATGTTATAATGCACAGACAGGCAGTAGTGAATTATATCTTTTAATTATTATTGTATTTGTTCAATTATTTTTAGTTGCATTTTGTTTTGTTTTAGAAATGAGATTCGAGTTAGAATTCTCAGTGTAAATCACTACATAACAATTTAAGTAACAAAAAGCTGAAAAATGACATGCAGATAGAGATAGAGAGGAAAAATTTATATTGCATTGCCAAACTTGCGAATAAGATTTATGCTTCTTAGTATTATTTCATCATTTTATTATACATGCACTGTAAAATGTATTATGTACTACAGATTCATATTATTAAATTTTTATACGGACATTGAAAGTCACAAACTTAGACAACTTAGTAGAGTGGCATAGGGAAAGACATTGCATAACTATGACGTTACAGTGTTTAGTGGATTATGCAAAATGCAATGCATAAATAGAAAAATTCATGCAGGTTGCCCATTGTGGCATTGTTTTATGTATGAAGTAGTTATAACATGCATGCAGCTTGTTATGGAATCCAGCATATCTATATATTAAAACAATTTGATGCAATAAAATATAAAAAATCAAAGTTGATTCATAAAATTGTTTTCACATTATTTGAATTCACAAAATTGAAATATATTAATAAAGAATAATTAATTTTTAAAAAATACACGATCAAGCAATTTTTTAGTTTTTCTTTCGCAAAAGTTACACATGATAATAGAAGGTGATGTTTTTGTGTTAATATAAGATTGGTGAAAATCAAGAAGAATCTGTTAGTAATTGATAGGTCAGTTGACAGTACGCGTCGTAAGCAGACGGGGTAGAAGAAGAGTCACATTTGCTTGCTTAATGGTGAATTTCCATAGGTAGTATCAATAGGGGTGATAAAGGTACCCTTGCTTCCTATTGCAGATCATCGAGGGGAAGGAGGGGGTTCTAATGTATAATTATCATCCCTGTAAGGTCTTTATAATTACTTGGAATATATAATTACCAGCGCATTCCATTGCCGCCCTTCCAACTACGATCTAAATATACATAAAAAAACAACATTGCAAGGTACTCCCAATTAATGTACTAGTTGATTCCTATCAGGTGCCTGTGTGCGTGTTGCTGTAGGGACCTGGCTGGTGCTGCGGCCGGCTGGGGCCGCTTTGCTGGCCACGAGGGCACGACAGAGCTCCACGTTCTGCGTCACCAGGTGTGGATCCAGAAAAAAATTCGTGGAGGGGGGGGGGGGGGGCTGCCTCCATAAGGCCAATGTTAAAAAAAATGGAGTGTGGGAAATGCCTATATTGCCCATGTTAAATCCAAAATTTCGGGGGGGGGGCCCTTCCCCAGCCCCCCTGGATCCGCGCCTGTGCGTCGCCTTCCACCTCGCGTCGCCAACCAACTCCACCTTTGATAGTAAGCATAACCAGAGAGACAAAATTCATGCATGCTTCTCATTACCAAGTCACATTTAATGTGGTTCGAGTCCGCCAATATGAGGAGAGTTGTAACAAACTATCGTATCCAGCATAAAAATTTTGCTAAAATGTATTATAATTTTTTATTGTTATCAATTTAATGCAAAATAATTTACCACCAGAGCCAAATTCCAATAAAAAAAAAAGTTTTGAGGGTTGGCTTTCTGGGAGGTATCGTCGGAGAGTGCACTTTCCGGTGCTGCCGGTAATTTAACTAAAACGTTAGTTAAATTTACCTTCTGGTAATTTTAATTAAACATTTATTAAATTTACCGGAAGCACCACAACCAAAGTTACGTTAACACAAAATAAACAACATAAAAACAAGTGATTAATCGTTAAAACCCACAAATTAAATTCATTTCCATGATATACTTTATATAATAATATAAATTATTTTCTCATTTAAATATTTGAGGATTATAGACATTCTATTCATCTTTTTTCTCTTCACGTTTAGGTGCGTAATTTTTCTTTAATTTAATATAAATATTAAGATATAATTAAGAAATATTTTTTTATATGATGCCTGTGACCTCTCTATAATTCTTTGGAATACACTTGTTGATTACATTTTTGGAGAAAATTAAGGAAACAAACACATTGCATGAAAAAGACATTGTTTTGATTCCTTTACTTCTTACGAGTGTGCATGCCGCCGCGTGAACTGTGGTGGTATCATAAAAATTAAATCTTATTTTTAATGCAGCGAAAAATTATTAAAATTATATGGTACAATGTTTTCTCTTTACTGCTAAAATAAAATATGACCAACATCAACCTGATATTTTGCAGTCATATTTTGATATTTTTATATACCTTTTCTGTTCTTTTATTTATTATTTAAATGTTATATTATTATTATACTTACAATCTAGCTGATTATTTGTGCTTACATTTCAATAATAACTATTAGCATATAATAGGATAATACGATAGAATTTCACGAGTTGATAAATTTAATGTTAACTGATAATGATTCTCTTTCTCTTTCATAATTTAAATTTAATTTTTTTAATATTTTAATATTTTTATTTTAAATAGATGAAATGGAACATTTTACAAGGAACTATTGAGGAGATGTAAGGTGGTAAAATTATCATCAGGCATCGTCAATATACAAGCATGTACTTCAAAATTATTATCTAGACGTAGTGCCATATATCTAATTAAGACATTTCCTTACACTGGAAGTTCATAAAAATTAACTTACCACAAACAGATAGGAAGCTGTAAGAGTCACCACTGTGCACACGTAAATCGAAGTTGATGACATCTTTAAAGCATGCAACTAGCTGGCGAAAAGTTATTATATGATTCATGCTCGGCACTCACTTTCTATTCATGTAACCCGTTTAGCGTCAACGACTCAACGCCGACTGCATGAGCACTTCAACAACTCTAATAGCTTTAAATAAACTTGTATAATATTATAGCTACTGTTTTATAATTACTCATTGTTCCGAAATCTCAAAACCGTGCAATTTTTTTTATATTATCTTTCAAAGAAACAAACGCTAAAAAAAAAACACTTTTTTTTTTATCTCTGGCTATAATTGTTGCTTTAAGCGTAACGCACGTATACTGTAATACATGTACTGACATAAATTTTTTAAAAATATTACACGATTTATGGGTTTCATATGATGAGACTCGGAAGATGATAATAAAATATTTAGCAACCTCAAGAAAAGTATTAGTTCATCAGTTATATTGCAAATATTTGCTCTCTTTGCCTTATTTTATATTATTTCATACATATGAATCATATGAATATACTATACATAAGATTTAATATAAAAAAATTAATAAATAAATTTACAACATTTACAAGTGTGTTTTTAATTTTGAAATAAACCTTATTATATGCCGCTAACAATCATAAAATTGATAATTTTATATAAATATAAAATATGTAACTTCAATAAAATATGTAACTTTTTTAAAATTTGTTAGCTTCAAATAAAATAACAAAAAAACTTCAGTATTTAACTTTGCAACTCCTTTTTTCAATTCTGTATTTGGTTTTTAGTATTCTTTATTCTTTTATTCCTACAAGCGAAATAATTAATTTTTCAACGCGTACAAATTTGTTTCATTTATATTTAGAACCTATAAAAATATGATGCTTCATTAAATTACTACAAGATGAATCATGGCAGTACCAGGTTTTTTTTTTTAATAATAACTCTATATTATTTTGTCCACCTCTTTTATTTTGTTACTCTGCTTTTACAATGTAACGTACGTTATAGTTTAATTTTACACATTTCAATGTTACAATTATTATTCATCAATGAATATTTGATATCTAAAAAATAAGCAAAACGTTTTGATGGAACTTTGATCTTATTTGAAGTGCTGTGGTAAATAAGCTTTATAATTGCGTAAAAAAGAACGTAACTTACATCCTGATGCGCGATGAAGTAGGTATTAGGATTCGGTAAGAAAAGGGGTAAACAAGAGAGGATGTTTTTAAAAAAATTTATTAGCGTAAAAGCACAAAAATACCAAAAAATGTACTATAAAATGTATATATATATATATATATATATATATATATATATATATATATATATATATATATATATATATATATATATATAATTAATAATAAATATCGATCATGGTCGCTTGAAAATTTGAGCATGCACAGTGGGGGAACTTCATGATATACCCTACCGCTATATAACTATTAACGTTTCTTATATTTTTAAGCTATAATTGATGCTATATTTTATATTATCCCTTTCCAGTGACTATGATCGTATGTTAAATTTATTTGAAGTTCTTTCTTCCATTTATATAATTTTTTATTGCTTTAATACAATATATATATATATATATATATATATATATATATATATATATATATATATATATATATTGTATTAAACTGTTTCTTCCATTTTTGATCAGCAAAGCAATAAAAAATTATATAAATGGAAGAAAGAACTTCAAATAAATTTAACATACGATCATAGTCACTGGAAAGGGATAATATAAAATATAGCATCAATTATAGCTTAAAAATATAAGAAACGTTAATAGTTATATAGCGGTAGGGTATATCATGAAGTTCCCCCACTGTACATGCTCAAATTTTCAAGCGACCATGATCGATATTTATTATTTAGAATAATAAAATATTAATAAAATGAATATTTTTTATTACAATTTTTATATAGGAGCCAGATCAAACGGTTGCTGGGTGAATACAGTCGACCTGCGGGGACCCTTAATAGAAGTTAGTCTAAGTCGTCCATTTGGAACTGCAGCTGGTCGAACTCTGAAAATATGACGTCATATTTTATAGTAGTGGTAGGTTTGAGGATTTGATATTTAATCATTGAATTTTACACACATATTTTAATACAGACAATTAAAAAATTCCGACTGCCTTCCACCCCACTGAGTGGGGTGGAAGGCAGTCGGAATTTTTGGCCCACTCTTATTTTTCCTTCTCCATAACAATGATATTTTCGTATTTTATAGCTAATATCTGCGATCTTATAAGCACTTACCACCAATGTCTCTGCCGCTTGAGCACGTCGATATGGAAGATATTGGCTTGGTTGACGATTCGCTCAGGTCCTGGGAGGCCCCTGCATCTTGGTGGTCTGGATTGGCAGGTTGCTCTGCTGGAGGCGAAGTCACTGCCACCTCAGTCTGCGGACCTGGCATTCGTTGGTCTTTCGTGACCGTGGCAGCCAGGTCCTCCACCTGGTCGTCAACGATGGTCTTGAGCACCTCGTTGTCGTCTGCGCAAAAAGATCATAAAAACTATTATAATTTTTGTGCTGCATTTTAAGTAATTTATAACAAAATTGAAACCTAATATTTAAAAAATTATTTATTTACAGTAAAATTATATATCGTTTGACTGTTAATCAGATATTGCATTTAACGTTTGCAGCTTAGAAACTTCAAGATAATTTATAGCTGTGTGAGTTTTGGTTTTGTTTCGTTCTATATTGTACTTTCAATGGAGTATCGACCTCAACTTTGTTTATTGCAGAAATGGATAATTAAATAGAAGGTGTAAATGTATGCTACTCTGATAGTTTTTCCGATTTTTTGAAGTCCAGGAACTATTTTTAAAAATATATTAAAAGTTCACTCTCTATTATAACGTTACGAGGCGGGTCTCCTTTAATAAAAGGCGAGGAGTGCAAACGAGAAAACCGAACTTTCAATATTTTGTTTAAAAATACTTTTCGGGCTCTAAAAAATCTGAAAAAAAATCAGAGTAGACTGACTGCACCTTTTTTCAATCTGAAATAAAAAAATTAGGTCAATACTACGATACTAAGTATAAAAAAAAGAACAATCATGTCTTTTATTAAAAAAATATAAACAATTACTGCTTCAAATTAATTACTAAAAACATATTATATATATATATATATATATATATATATATAAAATTTACACACACATGTATTTAAGTAAACAAAAATGATGCATACCTTTACTTACGGCCTCCTGGAGATCACGCTCGTGCGATTGGGCTCCCATGAGCCGGGCTTGGCGGCATCTCTCCAACATATCTCGTAAACACCTGAGACGAAATTACAACAATTTTATCGAGGATGTTGTGGTCAGCAGCGTTGACAGCAATCTGAGACTTTACTAAAGTTTTATCATTATAATTAGTTTTTACACTTTTAAACCCATATATTATATTTTTTTTTACATTACAGAAATTATTGGCTATAGAATATGGACGAGATATTAGAAACCAAATAGGTCACTCATTTAAGGAGTAAACGCATGCATGTTCTACGTTGCTTCTTATGCTTTATTTATATCTCAATATCCATGTGCATTGAAGAGAAATTCCATGATATAACACTTCAGGGCACCATAAATGTTACCCCGGCCCAAAATCATGTATACGATCTTGACTCCGGCCTGCACTGTTTATTTGGGAGCGTTGTCACGAATTATATATCGAGGCTTAGTAAACTTAAAATTGTTGTGCATGATTAGCCTGCATGGGTGATTGGGTGCTTTTCGTACCTTCCCGAAAATTACAAATATTTTTATAATATGAATTGCATATATCTTTATCTCTTAGAGCTGCTGCAGTCCCAGCAAATCATGTGCAATTCATGCTGTCCAGCAGTGTGCACTTACAAGCATATAAATTTAAATATAATTAAAGCTGCAGTGTTCTTTAACTTATAATAATATAAATAATAATCATTACAGACAGTTATATATAGGTGTAAGAATATACAGTATAATATAATATAGGCTTGTTTTATCCGCGCCGCATATAAAAAGCAATTAATGTTTTAACTATATAATAATAAAAGAATCGTCAAAGTGCTGAAAGTGTATTTGTCTGCAAAAAGAAAATTATTAGAAGTATATGATTCAAGCAAAGGCGAGACAGAGTTGCAAGAAAAGATGAGAGCAACTTAATATATTAAATTTCCCGAGTATCTGTATATTTTTTATGATTGTGTATGTTAAAAGAAATTATCTTCTGTTTCAAACTTATAATATTGATGTAACGACTGGATATATAAAACTAGACAGTCAAATCAAATTCATAAAAGTTACGGTGCACTATGCGAGCAAACTAAAAGAGGATAACTATATATATTTGAGCTCGTTACTGTATAATAAACTTACAGATTATATTACAAAATTGAAAGCATATCACTTACATTTTTAAGAAACAATTGTTTAATTATCTTCTAAAAAAATTATTATTCTATATATTAACAAAAAGATGATTAACAATGAATATATTTGTCAATTCTTATTTGTAATTCTAAATTTTTGTCTTTTTATTTTATTTATGTAGATTGTATAATGTATGTTTTAATTATTAATGTATGTATTGTATTTTTTCTTTATTTTTTTCAGTTAAATTTAATTATGTATATAATAGTCACAATTAAAATGTACGTACCAACTGTTATTTAAGGTAGAGATAATATGTATCAGCTGAACCAATGCTAAAAAAATCCCATTCATAAAAATTATGAAAAAAATTTAAAATGTTCTCCTCTACATCCCCTATCAGTAGGTAAAAAATCAGGTATGCAAAAACGAGCTAGTTTTCGAGGAATTAATTTTTAAAGTTCTCTAATTTAACATGGAAAAATGGAACTTCCATGTTAAATTAGTCAACTTTAAAAATTAACAACTCGAAAACTAGCTCGTTTTTGTATACCTGATATTTTACCTACTGATAGGGGATGTTGAGGAGAACATTTTAAATTTTTTTCATAATTTTTATGAATGGGATTTTTTTAGCATTGGGCCAGCTGATACGTATTATCTCTACCTTAATGTGAATAAAGAAATAAATAAAAATACACTAAAACTTGCAGCATGCATATTAATTAACTGTACACTATCATTTTTGTGTTCAATAAATAATTTAATATTATTATAATTAACGATGCATTCAAGCTGTCCGTCATCTGAGGTGCGCGTGTAAAAGGCTGATTTCACAAAGATTTAACGCTCTGCGGCAAATGTGGCTAAACCACGGTGGCTCGCAATATAGTGCTCAACGCACTCTTAAATCCCCCGTAACTCTCCGCCCCCACCACCTCGGACGGCAGGGAGTTCCACTAAGGTGTATAACAAATAAAAGTAATAAAAAAGTTACTTGAACATTAATTGGTCCGCTTACCGACGCGATGTACTGATGTTGATGTGTTGATGTTGATCTTAAGATGTTACTTGCTGCATGCGACACAGAGAGAACTGATGCGACGATGCACTCTGACACCACTGACTGCATGTGTAGCTGTAAGGACTGTAAGGTAGAGTGTGAGCACATCAAGTCTCACAAAGTTTTAGCGAAGACGGCAAAGAAATAAAACAAAAAATAGGCGCGTAAAATTGAAATTTGAAAGCAAAAGCGCATCGATATTTCCTTATGGCAACTGTTTGTTTACCCTATGTATGTATCGGTTGCCCGGTTGCCCGTTGCCGGTTGCTCTGCAGATTGATGGTTTTCCGACGCGTTTTTCCACTTTTTCTCTGTTTTTTCTTTTAATTTTTCGTTGGATCGCTTCATTGTTCGTTTTCTGGACGCCGTGTCTGCATGCCTTACGAGGGGCTAAGAATAAGATAGTGTCAGCAGTGTCAATACATAGCTTCAATCAAGCGGTGAGGGTGAGCAAAGCACAGCAAATTAATTAAGTCACATATTAGTCTAGAAAATTAGGCCTTTTGCCACAACTGAATAATTTTGATTTTACTCTTGAAACAACGAAACAACATCAGTTTCCACTGTCTTCTCGCAAAAGCCAAGGTCGAAAGCTGGCAGAGCAGATTTGAGAGACATGCTCAAAATTGGCTCAAAACTAGATGTGAGCAAAAATCAGGGTGATTGATGTAGATGAGTTAGTTACAGGTCTCGATACTCTCGATGTAGTGTGTGTCCGAAACGAGAAAATAATTTTTACAAACCTTAAGCTCTGCTACATATTTGAGTAATTTCAATGGAATTTTATACCAGACAAGGTCAAAGTGTGAGGCGTAGCAATTATCACTGCACTTCTAGCACGTTAGTAGTAACACGTACAGTAATGCTATAAAAACTTATAGCATATTATTAATTATATTCACCCACGAAATATAATACGTGAAATACTGCGGGGCAACTGATTGAGAATTTTGGCTCTGATTATAACCTGATCACTGCAATAGTAGGCACTCTTAGTCTGATTCTGAGCAAAAGCAGAAAACATTTTTTTTTTTTTTGCTGCAAGAGCAAAACCAAAATTATTCAGTTGTGGTTACGACATGGGCCCATTTACATACCAAGCAGAGCAAGAAAAGCAGAAAGCATACTCGAATCTAGCCTTGGCTTTCAGATGGCATTGTCAAGAGGAAAAGCAAAGCACACGAGCAGACGAGCATAGCAAGCAAGCAAATATAAATTGTGTTTGTCTTTCTGCTTCTTTGCTCGGCTTGGTTTGCTTTGTATATATGAACAGGCTAGATTTTATACTCCTTGAAAATCTGAAAAAAATCAGAGTACTGTAGCATAACTTTGCACCTTCTATTAATTCCTGCAAAAAAACAAAAAAAAAATCACACAGGTTGTCCAGTACTGACAGAAAGTTAGTTACAAACAGCGGAACAGAACAATAGGTGTACAGTGGCCTTAAGAGTAAATAGAACAATGATATAGATGTTGTAGTTATAAAAGTTAGTTTGCTTATCACTGCTTACTGTTGGTCTTTTGACAAAGCACGCCCACCTTCTTGCTTGGTACCTCTCCCTCTTGTTATCAAAATTAAGTTTAATATTTAATTAACAGGCAAAAGATCGAGTGACCGCTATATACTGTAGTGAGCATGCATAGATGAGAAGGGGACCCTCAGCAGAGCATTGATAAGGTTTAAGACACAGTCTGACCTTCATACAATTATATTGATAGTTATATTGTTGTTCTAGTGTTTACTCTTGAGTTAAGTAAACAGTGTGCACATTTGGATTGAGATTTTACAGAATCTGTATATAGCTTAATCATGTATTTTTTTTAAATACATACTTCTTATTATACAGTAATACAATTTTTCTTTTGTTACAGATTTTATCGTCCTATGTCTGCAGTGTTGGGAGTACGATATCTGTTCTTAAAAAAAAATATAATATTCAAGATCTTGCGTCACAGCTATATTCGTCCTGCCTCATCTCTCGGCATGATGGTGAAATATCTAGGCCAGGAAGAAGCAATCAAGATAGACCAGGAGCTTTTTAATGAATACCTCTTCAGTGTGGATCAGTTAATGGAGTTGGCTGGACTTAGTTGTGCCACTGCCATTGCCAAATGCTACCCACAAAACAAAGGCCAGGATGTTCTTGTGTGCTGTGGCACAGGTAACAATGGTGGAGATGGTCTTGTATGTGCACGACATCTTGCACTCTTTGGCTACAAGCCGTCAATCTATTACCCAAAACGCCCATCAAAAACATTATTTACAAATCTAGTTTGCCAGTGTACTAAAATGAATATCCCATTCATAGATGTTAAATCAGCCGAGGATATTGACTCAAAGTTTAGTTTAGTTGTTGATGCTCTGTTTGGCTTTAGTTTCAAACCTCCTGTTAGAGAAGACTTTGTTCCAATCATGAATGCTATCACAGCTGCTAAAGTTCCCATTTGTAGCATTGATATCCCAAGTGGCTGGGATGTAGAGAAAGGTTGTCCCCAAGATGGAATCCAGCCAGAGTTGTTGGTTTCTCTGACTGCTCCAAAGAAATGTGCTGAAAACTTCAGTGGAAAGTTCCACTACCTAGGTGGTCGTTTCGTGCCTCCTGCGCTGGAGCAGAAGTATTTGTTGAATCTGCCGTCATACCCAGGCACTGAATGCTGTGTAAACTTGCTTTAGTAACCTTCGGAGGAGAGGGAATGGCCTGATAGGCATCTACTTTTTTTTTTTTTTTTAATTCATTCAAACATTAGTACAAACCAATGAAGTATCGACCTCAGTTTTTTTTATTGCAGAAATGAATAGAGTGTGCAAAGTTATGCTACCCTGATTTTTTTCAGATTTTTTTAGAGTCCGGGAAGTATTTTTAAAAAATTATTGAAAGTTCTTTTTGTGACGTCACGAGGCTCCGCTCCTTAAGAAAAAGATAGGACTTGCCGCCTCCTCAGGAGAGAGATCAAGATGGCGCGCCAGAGTGAGCAACGCCGACGTGACTCTCCGCTCAAATTGTCTGTCCTATCCTTGTAACTAACTATCCCTATCCTATTCTATATATTAATCGTCTTGATTCCTATATTCCTATCCCCAGTCAATTTGATTCATAAATCATCATCTCGCCTCACAGCATCCACATAATCCTACTTTGACCCTGCTCTTCGGTCGGCCCACAGGAGTCGACACGTTGAGAATCTTTCAAATTCCTGCCATTCCTTGCATGTTGTCGCCTGCATCATCAACCTACATTATTGCACCCCACACCACACCGTCAACCCAATGTCCTAAAATCCAACCAATTCCTTGTGTGGTTTTGGTTCACCCACGGTAACACGTGGTGGGCATATAGGTACCACTTCCATCATCACCTTGCATCCCACATTCCATAATCATCCTGTCCATTATCCTTTACAAGACCCTGCAAAAAACAGTTCAACTATACAATTGATCCAAGTTACTCAGTACGTGGAATTATAGCCGTTTAGGCTCCTTCCAATAATTGTAAGAAGAAGAAGAAACCGCCTCCTCAGGACATCACAAAAAGGACTTTCAATGATTTTAAAAAAAATGCTTCCAGGGCTGTAAAAAATCTGAAAATATCAGGGTAGCATAACTTTGCATCCTCTATCCATTTCTGTAATAAAAAAAAATTGAGGCCGGATCTCCATTGTATGCATAATTTTTATAAACTATTTGTATGCATAATTTTTTATTTTCAAATCTCACTCGCTCCTCTACCAACTGTGATGTCGCTCACTTATGTGGCCTTGAAACTCTGCATGAGTTCCCATTGTCTTACTGTATTCAAAGTGCCTCAAATTCAAAATTCTTTATATTAATTCCATTTCTCATACAATCATAAAATCGATGCATGATTTATGTCAAGGTTCTTAGAACAGGCCAATTTATAATGTATTGTAATGCTTTACTGAGTCTTTGGTGTGATGTAAGATGAGACAACAATACACAACAATAATTTAATATAATTGTATCCTCCCGACTTTCTAGATCCAATGTGTGAACCTCCACTTAAAGAATTAAGGGTAAGGTAGTACGCCTAATGTTAAAAAAATTCCCACACATGAAATTTATGAAATATATCTTAAAATGTTCTCCTCTACATCCCTTATCAGTAGCTAAAATATCAGGCACTGCATACAATATTCGATCTAGTTTTCGAGTTATGAATTTTTAAACTTTACTGCTTTAACATGGAAAAATGTTAAATTAGTCAACTTTAAAAATTAAAAACTCAAAAACTGGATCAAATTTGTATACTTGATATTACTGATAGGGTATGTAGAGGAGAACATTTTAAGATAAATATTTCATGTGTGGGAATTTTTTTAACATTGGGCGTGTTACCCTTGTCTTACCCTTTATAAATAAAACTTTCAAGAAAAGACGTAGAATCTCTTTCTCCTGATACTCTTAGTGTGCTCACTATTTACTCCTGTTTTATTGAAATAGAGGTTGAAATTTGACTCTTTGACTTCAGGATGACATCATCGGACCAACGGAAAAATATGTACTCAGTGACGCCATAGAGTAAAATTTCAATCTCTATCTCAATAAAAGCGAGTAAATAGTCAGCACACATGAAAATGGATTATTATCAGGTGATAGAGGCATCTTTTTGTCAAAATTTCCTTTAAGAAAAATCCAGAGTTTATCTTTGAAGGGAGGAAGAAAACAAACAAACGAAAATGATTTGTAATTTCTTCAGTTGCATTTTATTAGAGCAAATTTAGTAATTAAGTTCTCATTTTTTTTTTTTTTTTTCTTTATTTATTTGCAAATTAAGATGCTAAAAATTATTAAATTAAAGCGACAGAGTCTTGGAAGTTGAATAAAATATTAAATATAAAAAAAACTGTAAATGCTGCAAAGAAGCTTGCACAATCCAAATGTTTATAAATATTTAAGTATGAACATTTTCAGTATTTTGTATGAATTTAAGTCAACTGGCCAAAATCTAGGAGCTCTTTGCAACGCCCATTGTTGATATGAATTGTTTAAGTGGCTTGAGTGCAAACTTTACAAGTAAGACATCCAGTTTCTACTAAAAAAAGGTCAGAGTATCTACTTTAGCCACACAGGTAACAACCTTATATCTTCATGGCTCGTATTTACTTTTTATCTCCGAGACCTCGCCCTCAGAAATAAATTGTTTGTAGAAATATGCTGTTCATTTATATGTCGTAATCATTTAAAAAAAAAAATGACAGTATATATAAGGAGCATGCCAGTGTACAGTGATGTTCTAGAAAAAGCAGGCAACATAAGAGCATTGTAATAAATAGTAAAAAGTTCAACATTTCCTTCCGTCTTATCACAGCATTCGGTTACTCTTGTATTTATCAAAAATGCATGCATTCCAATGTCTGGCTCGGCCTATCTCCTTCTTTTCAGAATGTTAGATTTTCTTGGGACTTGGGACACAGAAAGAGGAGATGGGCCAAGTCAGACGTAGGTCATGGACGTGCATTGTTGATAAATATAAATGAAAATAAATGAAAAGCTGAAGTCATTTAAAGTAATTCCTTCTGAAATTTTGAATATCTTAGCTGTTATTCTAAATATCAATTATGTATGTGTTCAAGATCGCTTATCATGTTCTAGTAATATTATTCAATCTAACGGAGTTTTGCAAGGAGACCCGAGCAGCTCTCTTCTTTTCAATCTTTTTACTGCAGATATAACTGAGATTACAAAAGATATAAACTGTGAAAATGAAAATGATCAAGTCGTACTAAATTTATATGCAGATGATCTTGCTATTATTTCAAAGAGCAAAGTCAAGCTACAAAAAGCGCTAAATAATCTATCCATCTGGGCCAAAACAAATGGTCTAGAAATTAACACAGAGAAAACCAAGGTTGTTAAGTTTAGAAGAGGCGGACCGTTATGCAAAAACGATGAAATTTATTGTGACGGTCAAAAGATTGAATTTCTAAATTCATTTAAATATCTTGGCATAATACTTCAAATGACAGGGCTTTCTTTTTCTAAACATATAACAGAAAGATGTAAGAACGCTATCACTGTTATGTACACTATCTCAGGGCTGTCTGGTCTATCCGTCAAAACAGGGCTCAAACTATTCAATTTAAAAGTCGCCCCTGTGGCTACTTATGGTATTGAAATTGTATGGCCTCATTTATCTGTATCCGATTTTGATAAATTAGAATCAGTAAAAGCCATGTTTGTTAAAAGATTACTGTGTCTGTCAAAATTTACCGAAACTAGACTGGCCTATAAACTGATAGATTCCAATTATTTTATTACAGAAATCAAAGAAATGTTTAAACTTCCAACGACAGATCAATATTCCAATTTTATAGCTGTCAGGAATCAAAAAGCTCAGGATATTAATCCTGAGTTTTACAGCACTGATGCTATGACATGTAAATATTGGTGTCTGCCCCAATTGGATAGATCCAATGTTAGAAATGTTTTAACTCGCCAGGCTGTTCACGGCTTCCACTATCTAATTTGTAAATCTTCTGGTTATCATAAAGCTGAACAATCTTGTGTATGTAAATTATGTAATGAATATTGTAGCCAATATCATTTAAATATCTGTAAATCTAGAATTAAGTCTATTAGCGATTATGCCAGGGGAGATTTCATATAGTCTATAGATTTTGAATAGCAATGAAGCAATAAGTTTTTTTTATTCTATCTATTTTCTATGTCATATTTTGTCTTATATATATGTGATTATATATATATGATATATTATTATTATGATGTAACAGGCTGTTAGTATCATCTGTTATTTTATTTTATATTGTTTTATTATCATTTTCTATTGTTCTATTATTCTGTAACTATTATATATGTTTTGTATGTATGTTTTATGTGTTCTATTGTAATGTTTTTCTATAATGTATGTTTCTAGTGCTGTTAATATGTACACTTTCTGTGTTTAATAAAAGACTAATAATAAATATAACTCTAATAAATAATAATAAAATAAATATAACTCTGGCCGAGGGCACTGATAAAGCGGAAGGAAGAGTTGAATTTTGTACCATCTATTACAAAAATGCTCTTTCGTTGCCTGCTTCTTCTAGAACATACATGACTGCATCAGTACATCGTCTTGGTAGTTTATATGTTGTTGAAGTCAACTTGGCAGAAAATTACTAAATTGCCTATGTGTATGGAGAACTATATATAAGCTTTACATTCAGCAATTTCATTTTCTGCAAAGCTGACTTCACCAAGTAGACGCTATACCTCGAGGCGAGGAACTATATATTTTTTATTATGCTGTGTTGAGATGTGCAAGAGCGAGTGCAAAAGCTAAAAATAATAATAATAATGAAAAAGATCCTTGTGTAAGTCTTCTTCAGCTTGTAATAAATTGAATGATTTAAACAATATTTATTTTGTTTATTGCATAGAGAACGAAGGTAAAATAGTTTCCCCTTTTTTTATGCAAAAGTACTCAAAGTTTAAATATGAAAATAGTCCAATCAAGAGTAAAGAAAAACAATGTTTATTCATCTTTTACTTATTTACACACAAAATAAATACTACTTAAATAGAATTCTTGTGTCCCTGTCGCTCATGCAACCCAGCGACGGACTGGCCCGCCGAACCACCGAACGCCGTTCGGTGGGCCGCGGCAAAAGTGGGCCGCCGGGCCAAATGTGGGCCGCCGCGCGGCCACAAAGAAAAAAAAAAAAAAAGGATGAAGACGGGAATAAAAAAAATTGCATTTTCTTACGAAATCGTATACAGTACATATGACATCTAAATTTTTAATAATAACATTTTGAGTTGGACCTGCGATTAAAAAAAAAAAAAAAAATAGGAACTAATATACATTTTATTAAGCTCAAGTAAAACGAAAACGTATGCAACTGGTATGCATCTCGTATATATCTGGTATGGAAATCCTATGTTAATGCTATGGCAAAAACTGGTATGGAAAAAGGTTTGTTCGAAGTATGGAATTGAAACAAATCCATACCAGATGACGTCACATTATTTCAGAATAGTTACAGACGAGTTTACATACGTGCATACCAGTTTACATACGTGCATACGTGTTCCAACCATTTTTACTACAGGGCCTTGGCCACGTGGTAAACTCGTATGGATTGGTTTGCAATTCAATTGCAACTGGTTTGCACAATAGTAGCGTCCCCTGCCCCCTCCTCCATTTCCGCCCCTCCCGCCTACTTCCTGTTTCCCCTACAATTTATTCTCCACGTGCAAATAAACTTTGCCATAATGGCGACCAGCCGGCCTTCAGCTATAGAGTTCTTTCTGCATGGATGGGAATTTGCAGCATCAGGTCATCAGATGATTTTATTTTTTCGAATATGCTAGATGCTGCTGCATGCATTCCAGCTCCTCCACTAAAAACATATAAGAGAAGATAATTAAAATACATAATATACATCTTTGATTACATTATCTATTTTATTATTACTATATATATTAATCATTCAAAGGTATAATATAGTAAGTACTTATAATTATGGAGAATCAGATCAAATTTAATTTATCCATGTAATTTTACAGAGTAATTTTTATTAATAATATTTATAATGATCAATTTTAATAGTAAAATTGACAAATAGAAAATTAAAGTTTGAATTTAAATGAATTTGCATGCAGTTATAAATTGTACTGTAATGCATTAAACTATGTATATACATAAAAGTTAAAATGAGTATATTTATAAAATTATATTAATTGTAATGTTTACCTGATTCCTTGCTATAATAATATTATATTATAGCAACAGCATTATAATATGTCCGCTCTGCTCGGAGTCCATGGCTGCTCTGCTGCTTGCTTGCAGCTTGCTGCCTTCGTGTTTGGAATGTTAAAGTTAAAGGGTATGCAACAACAAATTCTATTGGTTTAAAAAGAGCTGAAATTTTTTTAACATTACTTCTAAACCAATGGCAAGCCATCTTTTACACAGCTAGGAATGAATCTTCAAATTGATGCATACGAGTTTCCATATACGTTTAACGGTTTTTTGAAGGAAGTTTAAGGTCACGTACACATTGCATACGAGTTGCAAACTAGAAGGGAGTTGAGAAAAAATACAAGAGAGTTCCAACCGAGATTTTTGTGTGCAAGTGAGTTCCAACCGAGAGTAGGGTGCGCAAGTGTGTTGCAACCCAGTCGTCCAACCTAGTTGCATACTAGAGAATGTGCAAGTGTGTTGCAACCCAGTCCGTCCAACCTTGTTGCATACTAGAGGATTTTGCGTTTTTGCTGTGCATACGTGCTGATACGTGTTCCAACCGTATTGCATACATTTTTAGCCCGTTCCATACCAGATTTATACGTGATGCATACCAGTTGCATACGTTTTTGTTTTACTTGAGAGGGTAAAGTAACACAGATCAGCTGTTTTCTTAGTACCATTTGATTAACATGTACTGTACATGCGTAAACCTTAGCAAATTCACAAATATTATTTATTATGTTTTTTTTTTTACATGCAGATTTTAGTACCTGAAAGCCACAGAAAAAATTTAAAAAAAAATTTTCAAGCCGACTTTTTTTTTAATTATTAATTATGATTTTTAATTTTCAGCAAAGAACTTTCTCATGGAGAGCAAAACTAAAAACTTAATAAAAAAAAAACGGCTCGAATAATTGTTTTGAAATTTTTGCTGTGTCGGTACTAAAATCTGTCTCGACTCGAAAAAATTTCAGAATATTTGTGAATTTGCTAAGGTTTACAACATGTTAATCAAATGGGACCAAAAAAACAGCTGATCCGTGTTACCTTACCCATATTTGTATAGCTAAGAATAAGAAAAAAAATGTTTTAGGCGATTTGAGGATATTTTAGTGAACTTAATTAAGTTAGAGATAACACGGATCAGCTGGCCCATTCATAAAAATTATGAAAAAAATTAAAATGTTCTCCTCTACATCCCCTATCAGTAGGTAAAATATCAGGTGTACAAAACGAGCTAGTTTTCGAGTTATTAATTTTTAAAATTGACTAATTTAACATGGAAGTTCCATTTCTCCATATGTTAAATTAGAGAACTTCTGATACATCTGATACAACTTCTCTACATCCTCTACTGATAGGGGATGTAGAGGAGAACATTTTAAAATTTTTTCACAATTTTTATGAACGGGATTTTTTTTAGCATTTTGGGCCAGCTGATCCGTATTATCTCCTACCTTAAGGTAGAGATAACGTCGAACAGAGCGAACAGAGCTGTTCGACGTAATCCCCTTTGATTAATTAAAGGTGAACTGAAGGGATTGCTTTTTTTTCCCTTTAGGGAACCTTATATTACCTATTCCATCCATCTGCACTAATTTTTTCATGGCAGATACTTATTGTGCTGCTGTAGGACAATTAGTGAAAAAGTGAAGTTGTGACGTATCAGCGACGGTTGGTTGACTTAAAACTCGCCGCCGTGAAAAAACACACAAGCGACCGCGGAAACTGCCGAGAGAGTGGCGATCGCGAGCCGATCGCCGCTCCCTCGGCAGTTTCCGCGGTCGCTAGCGGTAGCTCGTGTGTTTTTTCACGGCGGCGAGTTTTAAGTCAACCAACCGTCGCTGATACGTCACAACTTCACTTTTTCACTAATTGTCCTACAGCAGCACAATAAGTATCTGCCATGAAAAAATTAGTGCAGATGGATGGGATAGGTAATATAAGGTTCCCTAAAGGGAAAAAAAAGCAATCCCTTCAGTTCACCTTATTGACAAAAATTCTGATATTTTTTTGAGAGGCAGATATTATAGTGCCTAGAAGCCATAGAAAAAGTTTCAAAAACATTTAACGAGCCGATTTTTTTATATTAATTTTATTTTTTAGTTTGGCTCTCCATGGGAAAGCCCTATGCTGAAAATTAAAAGAATTAATTAAAAAAAAATCATCTCGTTAAATTGTTTTGAAATTTTTTCTATGGCTTTTAGGCACTATATATATATCTGCCTCTCAAAAATTTTTCAGAGGAATCCTAAAAAAAAAAAAAAAAAAAAAAATCGCGCCTGCGAAAAATGTTTTAGGCGATTTGAGGATATTTTAGTGAACTTTAGTAAAAAATCTAGTGAAATTTAGTAAAAAATCTAGTGAAATCCTAAAAAAAATCGCACCTGCGGCGGGCTACTGGGGGCCTCCGCCCCCCAGACCCACCTTTGAGTGCGGGACTCCGCCTCTGTGGCCCGTCGTTTTGTCTCTCGTTCGGTAGGAAATTTCAGCCCAGTCCGTGCCTGCCCTTGTCCAAAAAATCCGCAGTGGTCAAGCGTTTGACCACTGCTTAGTGGTAGATTGGCCAGTGGTCATGGTCAGGGATTAAGTGGTCAATTCTAGTGGTCACCCTAGTGGTCACCCTAGTGGTCACCCTAGTGGTCACCCTAGTGGTCACTCTAGTGGTCAATTCTAGTGGTCACTCTAGTGGTCAATTCTAGTGGTCACTCTAGTGGTCAATTCTAGTGGTCACGCTCTAGTGGTAGCGCCGTGGTCTAGTGGTCAAAAAATCGTTAGTAGATGGTGATCACACGCCGTATATCACGAAGCAGTTAGCACTTTCTTCAGCCTCAGACAGTGGAAAAAATAGCTACAACATGTAATAAAATTATTATTTCACATTTCTACCTTGAATAAGTAAATTATTTCACTTAATTCAAGGTAAAAATGATACATATATTATACATGCGTGTGTACAAGAAAACGACAAAAAGGCATGCACTGAGAGAGATTCGAATTGTTCATTTTTATTATTATAACATTAATAAAATTACAATACAAAAGAAATATAATAATAATTATAAAGCATGCAAGTTTTTGAAGAATAATTACCAACCAGCGAGATATATGTTCCGGCGATATTTTTGTCATGTCCCAAAGGAAGCCGACAATCATTGACTGTTAAAGGCTACCTGGAACAAATTATTCAACACAAAGTAACGAGAACTTAACAAAAGAACATTTCATAACACGTTTTATGTACTAAAAAGGTACTTATCTGACATAAAACAGCTTGATAATACGTTTTTCAGAGCTCGCACTTTGCTCGACCTCGTGTGTGCGACGCCATGATGTTTCTTTATCACGTGACGTTGCGCATGCGCTCTAGAGTGACCACTGAGCTCAGTGGTAAAAAATCTGACCACTAGATAATTAAGTGGTCAATTTTTTTTTTTTTTTTTTTTTATTGACAACGGATATATTTATATGGTGTGGCCACGGCAGGCGCGAATCCAGGGGGGGGTTGCCCCTCCCCCCAAAATTTTGGATTTAACATGGGCAATATAGGCGTTTCCCCCACTTAAATTTTTTTAACATTTTCGGTAGCCTGGCCCCGGCCCCTCTTCCAAATTTTGCAGCCGCCCCCGCCCTGCCCCCGCCTCCCCCCCCCCTGCCCCAAATTTTTTTCTGGATCTGATGCGCCTGTTACGCGTTAGAGGTGATCGAGACTGAGGGAACCGTGGAAATCCTCAGTTGATCAGGACGATCAGTGCAGTATGTATTATTTGCAAGCCATGAAACTCCGTACCCCAACAATTAATAAGTAATAAAAATATTACACACCTCTTATCACTAACACTCTGACCACTACCACTTGGTCTGACCACTACCACTAGATCTGACCACTACCACTTAGGTCCTACCACTTAGTCTAGTGGTCCTACCACTAAGGCTACCACTTAGTCTGACCACTACCACTTAGGTCCTACCACTTAGTCTAGTGGTCCTACCACTAAGGCTACCACTTGATGTGACCACTACCACTAGATCTGACCACTTAGTCTGACCACTACCACTAGATCTGACCACTACCACTTAGGTCCTACCACTTAGTCTGACCACTACCACTTAGGTCCTACCACTTAGTCTAGTGGTCCTACCACTAAGGCTACCACTTGATGTGACCACTACCACTAGATCTGACCACTACCACTTAGGTCCTACCACTTAATCTGACCACTTCCACTAGATCTGACCACTACCACTTAGGTCCTACCACTTAGTCTAGTGGTCCTACCACTAAAGCTACCACTTGGTGTGACCACTACCACTAGATCTGACCACTACCACTTAGGTCCTACCACTTAGTCTAGTGGTCCTACCACTTAGTCTAGTGGTCCTACCACTAAGGCTACCACATGGTCTGACCACTACCACTAGGCTCTACCACTAGATTTAGTGGTCCTACCACTAAATTTAGTGGTCCTACCACTAAATCTAGTGGTCTGACCACTCATTTTAGGTGGTCAAATCATGACCACTACTCTAATTTTTGGACAAGGGTGAGTGCAACCAGCAATAAAACTATTCAATGCATATAAATTATGCATTTGATGAGGATGCATTAAGGGTAAGGTAACGCCACCAATGTTAAAAAAAATCCCTCACACAAAAATTCTGAAAAAAATTTAAAATGTTCTCCTCTACACCCCCTATCAGTAGCTAAAATATCAGGTATACAAATACGATCTAGTTTTTGAGTTATGAATTTTTAAAGTTGACTAATTTAACATGGGATTTCCATTTCTCCATGTTAAAGTAGTCAACTTTAAAAATTCATAACTCAAAAACTAGATCGTATTTGTATACCTGATATTTTAGGTACTGATAGGGGGTGTAGAGGAGAACATTTTAAATTTTTTTCAGAATTTTTGTGAGAGGGATTTTTTTTAACATTGGTGGCGTTACCTTACCCTTAAATTGTGACGGCTGCTGCATTGCCGGTTCTTACCGCGCTAGAGACCACGCCGTGCCGATTAAGGTAGAGATAATACGGATCAGCTGGCCCAATGCTAAAAAAATCCCATTCATAAAAATTATGAAATTTTTTTAAAATGTTCTCCTCTACATCCCCTATCAGTAGGTAAAATATCAGGTATTCAAAAACGAGCTAGTTTTCGAGTTATTAATTAGTCAACTTTAAAAATTAATAACGCAAAAACTATAGCTCGTTTTTGTATACCTGATATTTTACCTACTGATAGGGGATGTAGAGAGAAAACACTTTAAATTTTTTTCATAATTTTTATGAATGGGATTTTTTTAGCATTGGGCTAATGAGTCACATGAGTTTTTTCACCAAAGCTCTCATAAAATATCTATACGCATCGTTTTATGATTTAACTTCCTGAAACTATATACCGCGATCCGTTAATGCCCTGCACTGTGTACCAGATATAACGTACGTGGGGGCATTGCTCCGAGTCCACAACCAATTAAAGATCTGTAGTTAATTAAAACGGAAAAAAATAATTAAATAATAATAATATAAAGAGCGTTTTATGTTGCAATCATACAGAATACATGAACCATGGATAAATTGTCTATTTCCTCCATGACATGAGAACTATGTGAAATATGTGCCGCCTTATTATTTTTGTTTACTAAAGCCGGCGTATATATTAATTTTTACTATTAATTTATTTATATCTTTTAGGTATTTAAAAATATATATTTTTATAAGTCATGATCCACACAGTTTTATACATGCTGGGGATGTAGCTTTGCCGGCGGCCCAAATATTTGTATTTTTGGCCCCCAACATGTGGCCAAGGAAAATCCTTGACTGTGGCTCGGATACACGAACGGCGCGCACGATTTCGTCAAAGAACAAAGACGCATACGCGCGCTCACAAGTTCGGCGACGGGGCCCGGACGACGACCCTGAAGTTATATAATTATGTATAACTTATATAAAACGTTCAACAGAGTTGTGGGGACGCCCGGACGGGGCAGCGAGGAGGCCGAGAAGCTACTCAAGTAAAACGAAAACGTATGCAACTGGTATGCATCTCGTATAAATCTGGTATGGAAATCCTATGTTAATGCTATGGCAAAAACTGGTATGGAAAAAGGTTTGTTCGAAGTATGGAATTGAAACAAATCCATACCAGATGACATCACATTATTTCAGAATAGTTACAGACGAGTTTACATACGTGCATACCAGTTTACATACGTGCATACGTGTTCCAACCATTTTTACTACAGGGCCTTGGCCACGTGGTAAACTCGTATGGATTGGTTTGCAATTCAATTGCAACTGGTTTGCACAATATATAGTAGCGTCCCCTGCCCCCTCCTCCATTTCCGCCCCTCCCGCCTACTTCCTGTTTCCCCTACAATTTATTCTCCACGTGCAACTAAACTTTGCCATAATGGCGACCGGCCGGCCTTCAGCTATAGAGTTCTTTCTGCATGGATGGGAATTTGCAGCATCAGGTCATCAGATGATTTTATTTTTTCGAATATGCTAGATGCTGCTGCATGCATTCCAGCTCCTCCACTAAAAGCATATAAGAGAAGATAATTAAAATACATAATATACATCTTTGATTACATTATCTATTTTATTATTACTATATATATATTAATCATTCAAAGGTATAATATAGTAAGTACTTATAATTATGGAGAATCAGATCAAATTTAATTTATCCATGTAATTTTACAGAGTAATTTTTATTAATAATATTTATAATGATCAATTTTAATAGTAAAATTGACAAATAGAAAATTAAAGTTTGAATTTAAATGAATTTGCATGCAGTTATAAATTGTACTGTAATGCATTAAACTATATGTATATACATAAAAGTTAAAATGAGTATATTTATAAAATTATATTAATTGTAATGTTTACCTGATTCCTTGCTATAATAATATTATATTATAGCAACAGCATTATAATATGTCCGCTCTGCTCGGAGTCCATGGCTGCTCTGCTGCTTGCTTGCAGCTTGCTGCCTTCGTGTTTGGAATGTTAAAGTTAAAGGGTATGCAACAACAAATTCTATTGGTTTAAAAAGAGCTGAAATTTTTTTAACATTACTTCTAAACCAATGGCAAGCCATCTTTTACACAGCTAGGAATGAATCTTCAAATTGATGCATACGAGTTTCCATACGTTTAACGGTTTTTTGAAGGAAGTTTAAGGTCACGTACACATTGCATACGAGTTGCAAACTAGAAGGGAGTTGAAAAAAAATACAAGAGAGTTCCAACCGAGATTTTTGTGTGCAAGTGAGTTCCAACCGAGAGTAGGGTGTGCAAGTGTGTTGCAACCCAGTCGTCCAACCTAGTTGCATACTAGAGAATGTGCAAGTGTGTTGCAACCCAGTCCGTCCAACCTTGTTGCATACTAGAGGATTTTGCGTTTTTGCTGTGGATACGTGCTGATACGTGTTCCAACCGTATTGCATACATTTTTAGCCCGTTCCATACCAGATTTATACGTGATGCATACCAGTTGCATACGTTTTTGTTTTACTTGAGATAGAACGCCGCTGATGAGCACAGTATAACAGAGCCGCGCTGAGCATGTTGCTGCGTGTTGCTGCTGCGACGCTGCGACCTGTGAGCTGCCTGCTGCCTGTGAGTGTGAGTGCATCATGAGGCCCACATGCAGGGTAACCCGTCAATCTCAGCATTCTCAGCCAGCCAGTGATGTTAGTCCTCGCATATTCGCGGCAAAAATGCGCGCATATTTGCGGGCAATCTGCGGCCGCATATGCGCGCATATTGAAATTTGACTTTCCCGCCACAATTCAAGGTTCTTCAAATTTCTACCCATAAGCGCCCATAAGACACGGGGCCTGTTTTTTTACTCGGTCAGACCGGTCGGCCGACCACTCGGAGGGGAAATGGAGGGGAAACGGTCGCTCTGGTTGCTGCAAAAAGATAGACCATTCTGACCGCTTTTCCCCCCTGCCTCATCGCTAAACGGAACAGCCAAACCGGTCAGACCGAGTAAGAAAACGCCCCCACGGGGAGGTCTCTGTACTCTGTAGGGTCTCTGAATTAATTTAAGTCAATCCACCTTATAAAAATGTGACACGCATATACACTTAATTAATTTACAATAAATTTCAGAGTATCTCGATCGAGGAATCCTCAATTAATAAGGGCATTGGGTGTAGCACCGGTAGTTGGCAACACTGACGTATCTTCACCATGTTAATTTTTTATCATTGCTCCTCGGAGTAAAATTTTTATGCTAGAGCTAAGCTGATTGCTGTAGTATCAAGATAATTAGTAGCCCAAGTGCACAATTTGGCTAAATAAAGCCTGATTTAAAGAAAAGTATTTTTTAGTAATTTTTTAAATTTACATACATTTTTCTAAAATATAAAAAAAATAATTTTCTTTAAATCAGGCTTTATTTATTATAGCCAAATTGTGCACTTAATTGGGCTACTAATTATCTTGATACTATAATACAGCAATCAGCTTAGCTCTAGCATAAAAATTACTCCGAGGAGCAATGATCAAAAATTAGCATGGTGAAGATACGTCAGTGTTGCCAACTACCGGTGCTACACCCAATGCCCTTAAGATTCTCGGAGAGTTGTTGAGATTCTTGAAGAATCTCGAGATTCGTCGCGATTCTCGAGGGTGCAATTTGGTGAGATTCTTGACGAATCGCGACGAATCCCCGAGAATCGCAGAGAATCATGACGATTAATTCTTCAAGAATCTTCAGGAATTCAGGATATTCACCATTTTCATGGGAATTCCCATGCCATAGGTGGTATTGCCGTATCCTCGAGCCAAAGAGCAAAATTTTCAGACGTCAGCGCCATCTCTTGGTTCTTTATGTCCTTTATTGCCGTATCCTCGATGCAAATAGCAAAATTTTCAGACGTCAGCGCCATCTCTTGGTCTTTTATGTCCTCTTGTCAGTCAACGCGTTTAAAAATCGCGCCGAGCAATGTATCAACAGCTGATACCAGAGAGAAGTGGCTGATAAGTGCGCGTACCGGCGCGTACCGCAGACCGCAGATACGGCAGATATGGGTCAGACAGAGCGGTCTGATGTTCGAATTCTACTACTAGAAAAAAAGTTATTATTGATTTTTAGTATTTTTCGTAATCCAAATTATAATAATGCTAAATATATTATACGGTACATTTTAGTTTCCTGAGAAAATTTAGCATGTCTGAATTTTAATCAAATTTATCATCATCGATTTTGCTCCCCCACGCCCCTTTTAGTTTTGTACAGGACAGGCGACAGTGGCGAGCTGGCGAGTGGGAGGGACCGGAGTGAACAAATACAGCGAATGCTGCTAGCAGTGCTAGCTGGAGCATTGCAAAACCCTCTCCCTCCAACCCATCTCCACCCTCTGCTTACTTTTTTTCCCATTTTTTTTTAATATTTCCCCTCTCTCCATTCTTCATCTCTCTCATTTCCATCATCTGATATTCTGATCATTCCATTCGACGAGAAGACCAAGGAGAAGACGACGAACCTAGTCAGCTGGAGCCGCCGGGAAGCTGAGAGAACTTCCAGACAGCCCTGAATATTTGAAAGTGGTTGCTTTAGTTGAACCAGGTAAAATAATGGTTACTTTGTTACTTTATTATGTCTCCGAATTCTCCATGTACATCAGTACTGTAAATTTTATTTTTAGCTCCCAGTGTCTAGCCATTGGAGCCAAAAATTCCATGTAAAAAATATGCTATAATATTTTCTTGGCTGACTGTCAAAAAAATGCATTCCGAATTTCATACACATAAAAAAAAGCAGAGAATGACATTGCTGGTTTTCTAAGGTCAAATTTCCAATTTACAGAGTGCACAGGGCCAAGGCGATAATGGGAGACAAACAACCTGCATTTACGTAAGTATGCATTAAACTTATATGGTACGACAGTATAATACATGCATATAATTACAGTACCATGATACATTTAATTAATACATGACAGTATCATGTAAAACTTAATACATTGTGTGTAGATAAATATATATGAGGCGCTGCAGATCAAACGGGTTTAAATCCATGCAAGCCCAACTGGAATTCAATTTTTAAGAAAAAAAAAAAAAATCAGACCATGCACTTCTGAACTTGGATTTTGAAAATTGACTATACTTGTCTTTCCAAATTCTGGTTCAAAAGGGGTCTGAAATTTTTTTTGTTGGTGTAACTAAGGCTTAAAAATTGAATTCCAGTTGGGCTTGGATTTAAACTCGTTTGATCTGCGGCGCCTGATTTACATACATATTAGCTAACTGGCATAATATGCAATCGAATGATGCATCAATCCTGTTAATTTTTATTTTGGTCCATTTCCTCATTTATGCATATAGTATTTGCCCAATTTTACGGTATGCATGCATGTATCTTATATTTACAAAAGCTTAAAATTGTTATGGGTGACTGAATAAACTTGATATAATATACAGTGATATATAAAATTGAGGCTTTCAAAAATGGACATATAAATATACTGTAGACCATTCGGGTATAGGGCGTTTACAAAAGCTACTGTATAACAAATCTTAGTTTATGTCCTACTCTACGGCGCCCAAGGTTTTGGCTTTATACAGCTAGGTTAAGCCACCAATTTGACCAATGTAAAAGCAATCTCGTTAAAGTATTCATATTGTATTCATCATACTGCGAAACTTTGAATGCGCCTATCATGCAATGCTATTTTTGAAATTTCACGGTGCAAATGGGGCCTAAAAAATTGATGGGTGAAACACGTAAAATCTAGCCAAAATTCAAAATTTCAAATGCCTAGCCTATTAGTTTTAAAACTTAAAAAATGCACATTATTCCATATACGCATACTGTAAAAACACACTGGGAGATAAGTAATATTACAAACGTACCTTTCATCATATTTAAATAATAGAAATTGTTTCGCAAATAGTTTCATTTCATTGAAGAGAAGATGCAATCGATGCAATATCAAGTCCTGCCACCACATTTTATGTTTAAATTATTGGCGCGTCATGCAGCAATCAGCCAATAAAAATGTGTAAATTTATCATACCGGACTCCTTCCGTATCTGCTGATTATCTATTGAATTATTTTATTAAACCTAAAACTGAGCATATTTTCTTATCTACGAAGATAGTAGGATGCCGTAGGATTCAATATTTAACTTTATTAAGACCCTTGAATCGTAATTTTTCAATGTCTTTTCAACCCCCTCTGTTTGCTGCTGCTGAAACCAGTAACGGAAGGATTGAAAAATAAATACAGTTCTAATTTCAACTTTCCTAGCACGGTTATATGTGGTCCAGTGGAAAAGCACTCGCCTTCCATGCAAGAGAGGGGGTTCAAATCCCCTCTGGTTCATTTTACATTTTAGTAGCACGAAGAATTAATTCAAACGTACGGGGTAAAATAATCTTATTTTTTCTTAAAATATAATCATGTTGTATTATTATAAGTCACACTTTTTCATACAAATACGCATTTAGAAAACTTTGCAAAAAAAAAAAAAAAAAATTAAAAAAAAAAAAAAAAACTAAAACCAAACAGAAAAAGCGTTTCATACAATGATAAAAAAATTAATAAGAAATTATAAACAAAACTATTTTACCCCGTTTGAGTTAAAAATATGAAATAAACTTCTTCGTGCTACTAAAAATGTAAAATGAAACAAAGGGGATTTGAACCCATCATCTCTTGCATGGAAGGCGAGTGCTTTTCCACTGGACCACATATAACCGTGCTAGGAAAGTTGAAATTAGAACTGTATTTATTTTTCAATCCTTCCGTTACTGGTTTCAGCAGCAGCAAACAGGGGGTTGAAAAGACATTGAAAAATTATGATTCAAGGGTCTTAATAAAGTTAAATATTGAATCCTACGGCATCCTACTATCTTCGTAGATAAGAAAATATGCTCAGTTTTAGGTTTAATAAAATAATTCAATAGATAATCAGCAGATACGGAAGGAGTCCGGTATGATAAATTTACACATTTTTATTGGCTGATTGCTGCATGACGCGCCAATAATTTAAACATAAAATGTGGTGGCAGGACTTGATATTGCATCGATTGCATCTTCTCTTCAATGAAATGAAACTATTTGCGAAACAATTTCTATTATTTAAATATGATGAAAGGTACGTTTGTAATATTACTTATCTCCCAGTGTGTTTTTACAGTATGCGTATATGGAATAATGTGCATTTTTTAAGTTTTAAAACTCATAGGCTAGGCATTTGAAATTTTGAATTTTGGCTAGATTGTTTTTGATTGGCTACCTGTTATGCAGGTGCGTACAGGCATGCATATCTATAGTGAACCAAACCTGACATAGCGATAACGTCACTGGCGATGCGCCATCGCCTCCAGGTAAAGTGCATCTTTTAAGTATGCATTTGAGCATACTTGCAGTGCTCAAAAAATTCGCATAAAATTCACACATGTATTTCTCCGCCCCCTCTTTCGATTAAGCCAATCAGATTCACGCATGCAAATTCCTCATTACAATCATTTGATATGGCAGACAGCTCATTGTTGAACACAATCAAGTTAGGCTGCAGTTAGCATTATTCCATACAAAGGATATGATATTGTCGCCTGAGAATAGAAGTGCCCTAAGCACCACGAGGTTTTCTCAGGCGACGAAATTATGTATTTCTGCATGGCGATGACTTAAAGTTATTATAAATATTAGATGAAAACCCAGATGGTTAATTGTATGTAGTTTTTGATAAAATATCAGTTTTTCTTATAAAATTTTTTTTTAAAAGTAACCTTTATTATTACGAATCGTCACTTTAGAACTTTAGAATGCAAATCACATAACTAAAAAAAATGTGATGCAACTCTAAACCTTATCTCACTAGAACATAAGGGTCAAAATTCCATCAAATTTTTTTGTAGTTACGTGATTTTTATTCTGAGGCGACGAAATATCAATTGTCTGGTTCTGAATCTAGTGTACTCAATTAGAACTATAGCCCAAAAAGTAGAGAGGTGATGTGACTTATTTTTATTGAAGTGATGTTGCATATTTGCTATACTTAGCACCCTGCATGCTATACTCCTGTGGCTGAATTAGTGGCTCACTTAACACAATGTCCAAACACGTTGATCTTCATTTAGCACAGTAGTTAGAGACATTAAACCAAGGCCTTATTTTTCTGTCAATTGCTTTTGAAGGTTGTCAACAAGTTTCATCAACACAATGTAACCTATTTTGTCTCAACCAACATTGACTCTTCTTAATGCTGCTGAATGTTAATAAATAATAATAAAATAATAAATATTACACTAAAAACTCTTAATAATATATTTAATATTATGCTGATTAAGTTTTAACTTTTTATCTTTTTCATTTAATTTTTTTAAATTTGAAAATCATACCTGGTCTTCATGCAAACTATGTTTAAAATTGTACTAATATAAAATATACATACATACATAACATAACATGACGCCATATCCCTTTACGGGGTAAGCCAGCAGCATTATTACCTCGACCGTCTACAAATTGCCCTCCAAAGCACTCGATTCTTGCATACTCCACTTGCTTCAGAAATACTAAAATATATTAATCTATACTGTATATATATATTTTTTTAGTAAACCTAAGTTTCTTATCCTGGTTTATTGATCTTACATCTAACTGGTTTATATTCATTTTTATTACATTGCCCTTATTTTTGCACTTTTAATTTTCTTTGTAAAAGTTGGTCTACAATTCATAAGTGTCACGAGTAAAAAATAAATAAATAAATAAATAAATAAATAAATAAATAAATAATAAATAAATAGATAAATAGATAGATAAATACATAGATAAATACATAGATACATAGATAAATAGATAAATAAAAAGAAGAAAAGACAAGACAAGACAGTGTCTGACATCTTACTTGTCCTAGTGTATAACCTCATACCTTAATCCTTAAACTAAAACACAATAAAAAAAATAATGGCGGTCAATAAAGACCTTTTACTGTATATTTTGTAATAATATTTTACAGTGCTTATTTTTGTGCTGTAATAAGTTATGCACAGTAATAATTTGTTCATAGTAGATCCTTGTATGGTCATTATGTCTGCAGACTCTGTATATTATTTAAAACATTTTTGTAACTACTACAACTTTTCAATGTAACAGTTGTGACAGTATAAAATCCATTGCCTTTGTGGAAAAAGAGATAAATGTTAGTATTGATTATTGTTAGAAGACATATAACAATAGCCAAGACTAATGGTGTCTTTGCATGCATGGCTCGGGCACATTTTTTGGATTGAACCCTGACAATTCATTTAACATATTTATAATAATTTTGTAACATCTCTCCAATAATTTAAAAATATTACATCTTGTATTCAAAATAGCTATAAAAATTAAGTCCTTTGTACAGTACAGACAGTTAGATCCAAATTTTGTGTGTATTCAATTTCCCATTTTCCTAGAAATTTTTCAATAACTTCACTTTTTGTTGCCACGGCTAAATTTTGTATGCCATTAACTACATTATATTGGACTTCAATGTCATTAAATTTTTTTTTCTTCTACAGATTGCTGCCAAAAATCATCAATGGCGGCATTGCTGGCATCATTGGGGTGTCTTGTGTGTTCCCGCTGGATCTGGTCAAGACCCGGCTGCAGAACCAGCAAGTCGGACCCAACGGGGAGCGGATGTATAACTCCATGTGAGTTCTCACCTCTCACACTTCTCATGTCCACCTCATCCCGCCCCCCACCCCCCTGTTATTGTACAATTCTTGATGGTGCCTTTTTTTTTTTCTCTTCAACATTCAATTCATTTGATTTATTTAACTGCTCGTTGAGTAAGTACAAAATTTCAAGTGTTCCAACTTACTCGCTTGTGCTGTGTAATGTTACAACCATGTATTTTTGTTTTGTTTTGTCATTACAGGCTCGATTGTTTTCGAAAGACTCATCGTGCAGAAGGCTTCTTCGGCATGTACAGAGGTTAGTGATGAACGTCTTGTGCACATACAATCTTGTGATAACAATATCTGTTAAAATGGACAGAAGTTCTATGTGTTTTAAAGTCATGTTGCTCTCTTTGTATCCTTGTTCAAATAGCTGTACAACTAGAACAAAGTTGATAAAGAATTTGAAGGCCCTTTCACAATGTTAAAGTAGGTAAAGGAGAGAAACGGCTTCAGTTTTTATATATATATATAATTATACAGAATATATATATATATATATATATATATATATATATATATATATATATATATATATATATATATATATATATATATTATAAATAAGTTCAAACTTACAAGTGCATTAAAAAAAAAATAAAAAAATAACCACCCTCCACCTTCTAAAAGTTTCATCACTTAGCATTCAAAAAACATGCTGAGCAAAGTGAGGCTTATGACGTGCCCCAGTAGCCATTCTTCTTTTTGAAGTTCATAGTTAGCCTTGATTTTGTGTAGACCAAAAATATGTTCTTGATGCACGGATATCAGATCTAAAAGCCTAAATATCTAAACGTCACTTTAACTCTTTGGGCAGAGACAAGATGGGCGAGAGTTGCAAAAGGTGTGTTCAATAGCACAAGCATTTTCTAGGGCTCCTGACTCTGTAGCAGGAATCCTTTTTTTTCTTTTCTCTCTCTCTAATTGTTTCACACTAAATTACTGCTAACATGTACATAGTGTTGTGATAGAGTGGTTAATGTGTGTCATGATATTTATGTGCAGGTTCGGCAGTGAACATCCTGCTGATTACTCCAGAGAAGGCAATCAAGTTGGCAGCCAACGACTTCTTCAGGCATCACTTGTCAACTGGACATGGGTAAATGGACCTCTCAGTTTATGTCTTTTTGGCAGGGATACTTTCTTGCCTCAATTAATATTTATTTTACTCTGAATGGAACAAACTTTCTTTCCCTTTAAATGTTTCAAGTTTAACTTTAACTTCAAGAAATATGTACAGTATTTTTGAATAATCTTGAATAAAAAAAGTTTGGGGGTAGAGGCTTTTCATAGCAAAATTGCTTGAAAATTGCTGGGTGATGTAGTCACTGATTGGCTGACCATTTCTCGCATGAGGAAATTTAACCACTTAACAATTCTAATGGGATTAGGTTTAATCACTAAGCAATTTCATTGCAGTGTAGGCAAGTAGAAGGAACTGAAAATACATATAACTTTAACCTTAACCATTGAAAAATGAAATACAAAAGTTTTATTTGCTTTCATAAATTTATTACAATTTTGGTTTATGGAAAAGTCAGTACCATAATAGTACTGTATGTTACTGATACATCACTGGAAATTTTCTGACTAAAATATGAATTAAAATCTAGAAGGTTGGGTGCAAGTCTTTGTTTGAGCTTGCAGTCCAACTCGGTGATCTTTTTGTTTGAGGCGGTTGCCACTTGAGCGTGAGATGGCTGCTGGAGGTCTGGCTGGCTTCTGTCAGATTGTCATCACCACCCCCATGGAGCTGCTCAAGATCCAGCTGCAGGACGCAGGACGAGTGGCTGCCCAGGCCAAGGCCGGTCAGTTCAGCAACATTCTCTCATTTGTTTATCCATTGGCAGTCACTTGATGCCATAGCTGCTAGATGTTTAACTAAAAAAATACTCTTTATTGTCACCTATTCTAATTAACTCATGCAAAGGTAAAATCAATTGAAGACAATGCAGTAAAAAATGAGTCAAATCCTATCTATGATATTGTGATGATATAAAGCTTCCTTGCTTTTGTGTTTTTCATGCTACTGATAAAACTAAAAAAAAAAAATAATAATAATAATAGAGGACCTGCCCGAAAGGCTGCGTGATGGGCTATTTGCGGGTGTACCCGGGAAGCCCTCATTGCCCGCAGCTGAGTAGGAGACGCTGGATTGTAACATCCCCAACAGGACCAGCGGGCACCTTCATCTTGGCCCAATTGGGCCCGGTGCTGGCGCTTAAACACCCCAAATAAATTGGGAGTTAAAAACCCAAATAATAATAATAATAATAATAATAACAACAGGTGGGTAAAGCACTAATGCCTGACCCCACAGTGAACGGCGCTCGCGGACGGGTCATGGGGACGGGTCATGGGGACGGGTCATGGGGACGGGGGAGAGGGTGCAAAGCTCGATCATGGCGGGGCTGATGGTCGCTGCGGTGACACTTTCCATTTGTTTAAGCCCAGGGGTATTGGATCCGGGGCGAATGGATGTGATTCCGTGGAGGCTGGGTAACACCATGGTCGAAAGTCTGGCACTCCAATTGGGAAAGGAAAAAAAAAATAATAATAATAATAGCCCCCACGTCTTTCCCTGCATGTTCTCTGCATGTGTTCCTTTCTCCTGAGCTTCATTCAAGAAGGGATCGGTGTCAGATGCTTTGCATGCTGCACTGTGCCCCGGGTTGGTGTTGCAAGGGAGTTAAGGTACCTGTGGCGGCATGTGGGGTGAGACAACCCTCTGTAGGTAGCATGTTGCATGTGTCTCTTTGTCCTACTGCGCGCATAAGCAACCGGTGATTGGGGGAGATGCATGTGCAAGCACTACAGGGGGATGTGCCTATGTCTGAACCTTGCCGCGGTGTGGGGGCTGCTTGTGCCGTCGTATATGACTTGTCATATGCGGCGGTCCGAGCTCCAACAGACGGGCTTTTCAGTCTGGGAGGGATTTTACGATCCTTCTCAGCCCATACTCAGGCACTGCCTAGTATGAAGAGTAGACGCTTGTGCCTGTCCTGGTTTCCACTTAGTTAGACAGGCAAATCCTGGCAATGCTGGGGACTCTCAGGGGTTTCCATCTGCCCCTGGGAGGATAAACGTAACGGTCCCTAGCGCAATTGTCGGAGGTTGCGTGAAGGAGTCCCCGGATGGCCGTTGTTGTCAGTTTGCCGGCTGCACCTAGTGGCGGGGAGGTCCGCGGGATCGGCCACCTTACCATCAGGGTGGTTTTGGAGGGAAGGAGGAGGCTGCACTCATTGGGGGGATGGTCATCGGTGCATCTGAACCCCGTTGGGTGGCGGCGGTGGGCCGACGGAACGGCGACTTACTTGACGCAAGTCAGGAGTCGCCGTGTTGGCGGGGGATGGGTAAATGTGGGTGGGGGGTGGGCGCGAGCGCTATGTGGCGTATTCACTGTGGGTGGGGGACTATTCATTCTCCTGTCTGTCTCTCTCTCGAGAGCTTACCGAACGGGTGGGTAAAGCACTAATGCCCGACCCCACAGTGAACGGCGCTCGCGGACGGGTCATGGGGACGGGGGAGAGGGTGCAAAGCTCGGTCATGGTGGGGCTGATGGTCACTGCGGTGACACTTTCCATTTGTTTAAGCCCGGGGGTATTGGATCCGGGGCGAATGGATGTGATTCCGTGGAGGCTGGGTAACACCATGGTCGAAAGTCTGGCACTCCAATGGGGGGAAAAAAAATAATAATTATAATAATAATAACAACAATAAATAAATAAATAATTTATGCATTTGACAGTATTTTAAAAACAATATGTCAACACCATTGCACTTTTCTTGGGCCTGCTTTTAGTATGTGTGCAAGATTTAAAATCCTTCATTGTAATTTACCTGGTAACAAACATTATAAATATGTCCTGTTAAATTGTTAAAAAATACCTTGAGCTGCTGAAAATATATAATCTTTTCACATGAACCCCATTATTTTATCAGCAGTGTTTGTTTGTGCTCTTGCAACATCTATTTTTCACAGTACTATAAAATGCGTGTTTTCCTCCTTTTTTACTGATAACATTTTACTACTTTTTAAAAGGCTTGAGAAAAAGTTCACAGATGGTCATAAATAATTTCCAAATTATTTTGAAAGTTGCAAAACAATTGCTTAATTTTATGAAAGTGAACTAGCTAAAATAATTCTTCTTTACCTAGATGAAAGAATATCTATAAACCCCTTAGGTCCCCAGCAATTCTGTATGTAGTCACAGTATACACCTTGAAATATAATATTTAAGGGTTGAAATAACAATTTAATGGGAAAAGGTTCAACAATTCAAAATTTTAGTACAATTTGAGAAGTCAGAGCAAATTGATAGCAAAAAAAAAAAAATTATCGGCTAAGTATTAAGAGATGTATCATTTTTTTTGTTCCATTTACTTAAATACAAATTATTGTATGTGGTATAGATATTAATTGTTGATTCTTTGTTAATGTAAACTAAGACACTTAATACCATTCACAATTAATGATCACTTGGATTAGTTTTATAGAAATTGCAATGACGACATATATTATTTCCTCATCTGTACTTGCGATATGATAGTATTTTACTGTTGTTTACTAGCAACAAACATAAAGTCTTGTTAATTTTTTGTCCACATTTTATATAATCTTACTATAGTAAGCTAATAGAGCCTTCAAATTTTTAGTTAATTCTCTTAATTTATTGCTTTGCTGTATTATTGAGAAATCAAGAAATCAAGGTATTCATTATTATCATTATTTGACCAGGTAAATAATTTGGTGTTTATTGTAATTAAACAGGTTAAGATAATCAATGTGCAAACAATAACTTCTTTCCGTATCACAGCTGGAGGAGCTGCAGCAGTCATCCCCAAGGTGTCTGCCACGTCGATAGCAATGGAGCTTCTTCGCACCAAGGGCATTGTGGGGCTGTATCGAGGCACGGCTGCCACCATGCTGCGTGATGTAACCTTCTCGGTGGTGTACTTCCCGTTGTTTGCTCGCCTAAATGCCCTGGGCCCACGCAGGAAGGATGGCTCAGGCGAGGCTGTCTTCTGGTGTTCCTTCGTCTCGGGCTGTGCAGCGGGCAGCATCGCAGCAGCGTCAGTCAACCCCTTTGATGTCGTCAAAACAAGACTGCAGCTCCTGAAGAAGGCTGAGGGAGAAGCCTCTTACAATGGAATAGTTGACGCCTTTGGGTATGTGTAGTAGAATGTAGCTTACTATCTTGACTAAAGAGCGGTGTATTTCCAGTATGCTTTATGAAATACACTGAAGCATGTATAATATTCCATAAAGAAATTAAACCATCGTGATTAGGTTGCAATTATAATATTAATAAAAAAAAAAAAAAGAGATAGGAAACACAATGAAATAAGTTTGTAAAAGATGTTGCATTTTTGCTCTCCACAGGTTTGCTAGTTATAGGATAAGAAATAAAAACCTTGCAAGTCCACACTATATCACTACGTACTTAAATTAACAAGATTTTTTTTTTTTTTTTTCTCTCTCTCTCTCTGTGTTTATATATAGCATCACATTTCAAATTTCAGTAATGCATTTCATATAATAAGTACTGTAGTACTTTCTAACTGAATTCTGTTAAAAGATTTTTTTTTTCTTTAATTTATTGATTGTTGGTAAACTTACAGTACTTAACATTTAGCTATAAGAATGAGGTGCAGCTTTAGCTCATATTTTATTTCTAATTTCCTTTTTTTTTTTTTTTTTTTCTTTTTTTTTTCTTTATTAGCAAAATCTTGAAGAACGAAGGAATTACTGCATTCTTCAAGGGTGCTGCTTGCCGTATGATCGTGATCGCTCCTTTGTTCGGCATTGCTCAAACGGTGTACTATCTTGGAGTGGCTGAGAGGCTGATGGGGCTGCACCGCGGCTAGGAACCTGCGTCATCAACACTATTTATACAAGCGAGCTACCAAACAAGCAGCAAGCCACTGCAGAGCAGCCGCTAGAAGACAATAAGTTAGTTAAGCATGCTGGCTGCTGCCAGCACGTCACAGTATGTACTCATGTTGTTAGATAAATGTGCCTCCCTTAAACAGTGCCATAGTCTACCTTTCCATACTTGGCAGGGGCGGCTCGTGCCCTTTCTCTCGGGGGGGGGGGGGGGGGGGGTGCTGTCCGACATGGGACCAGCAGAACTCTATTGGGGGGTTTGGGGGGCAGAGCCCCCCAATTGCCTGCCGCAGGCTTTATTTTTTTTAAAGACACATCCCTTTTTTTAGATCCAAATTATGAGAAAATTATATAATGCTCCCAAAAAGAAGCAGAAATTATCTAAAACAAAAAATGCATGCATTTTAATAATTTGTTATGACATGCACTTATGCGAGCTTATGATCCTTTAGAAATCGTGATTAAATGTTTCAAACTTAATATAAATTCAAATTTTTAATTAAATTTTTAATTTGAAGTCTT
Source organism: Siphlonurus alternatus (assembly GCA_949825025.1). Lineage (NCBI taxonomy): Eukaryota > Metazoa > Arthropoda > Insecta > Ephemeroptera > Siphlonuridae > Siphlonurus > Siphlonurus alternatus. Next base: position 62,354,452 of record OX463788.1, on the reverse strand, counting down.
CACGTGGTGTGAAAAATATACAAAATGTTTTTATATATATATATATATATATTTTTTTTTCAAAATAATAGTGTCAGCCAAACTGAACTGTTATGAAACCTGAATGTCTGGTATATAAATCATGAATTTAATGCATATTATAATTTTAACAGGATTAACGTGAATTTTTAAAATTATTATTATTTTTTCTCTATTGAATGCTAATAATAATAAAATAATTTAAAAACGTAATGTTAAATAATGCAATTTTTTCTTACAAAAATTTTATTTGTTATTTTTTTAAATAAATTTTGTCTTTAAAAATTTATATTAGATTCTGGTTGTCACCTAATTTATTTATTTACCTAATTTATTTGATGTTCAGTTCTGATGGGTGATTATGATTATCCATAAGACGCGGAGGTCTCTGTAGTGTCTCTGCAGGAAATGTCTTAGAAGTGTTGTTCAAATTATTCCCGCATGTCAAATACTGCAAGCTTATTGGTTCTATTGAACCAATGAGCTTGCGGCTACTGCCAACCGAGCAGTACCTGATCGCTCCAAAATCACACGGCTTGTGTGGGAGTTAAAGAGGAAGAGAATGAGGGAGGGAGCACTGCCTTGGATACTGCTTTTAGTGGCAGTACCTCTCGCTAGGCAGCGCTGAGGGAGTAAATTTATGCGGCAGCGGTAAAAATTCATGATTTTAAATGTTAGAACTGATATAAATTTCCAGGAAAGCCCATACAAATTATAGTCATATTTGATATTTCTAATTGTGTGTTTGTTCCCAAAATTTCTGGGGGGGCTGCAGTACCGCAGTACTATAGTACGAGCTGCCCCTGATACTTGGGTTTGTTGCTATAAGTCAATTTTAGGTAGTATACATGTATATCAAAATTAATTTTCATTGTATGCAAGCATTTACCCAAATCTATAGCACTGTTCCTAATCCTTAAACCATTGTTATTGTTTTTTTCCAAAAATAAGATTTGTTTTGTTAAATATACTTCAAGAAATTTATTGTATTGTTATGCATGATATGTATTGTTTATATTTTTGTTTCCTCTTTAAATTAATTTATCTTTTCGTTTGAACAAATATTAAATTTAAAAAAAAAAATATATATATATATAATTAGATATATAATGAAAGTAAAATTATGATGTGAGGGTCTAACAAAGTAATTGTTTAGTAATGGTATCTAATGAAACCAAATTAATAATCATATATCAACAATGAGGAATTTGCATGCGTGAATCTGATTGGCTTAATCAAAAGAGGGGGCGGAGAAATACATGTAAACAATTTCTATTATTTAAATATGATGAAAGGTACGTTTGTAATATTACTTATCTACCAGTGTGTTTTTACAGTACGCGTATATGGAGTAATGTGCATTTTTTAAGTTTTAAAACTCATAGGCTAGGCATTTGAAATTTTGAATTTTGGCTAGATTGTTTTTGATTGGCTACCTGTTATGCAGGTGCGTACAGGTATGCATATCTATAGTGAACCGAACCTGACATAGCGATGACGTCACTGGCAATGCGCCATCGCCTCCAGGTAAAGTGCATCTTTTAAATATGCATTTGAGCATACTTGCAGTGCTCAAAAAATTCGCATAAAATTCACACATGTATTTCTCCGATTAAGTTAATCAGATTCACGCATGCAAATTCCTCATTTTAAATATTATTTAAGGTAGTAAATATTATGCACTATTAAAGTTATTGTAATAAAAAAAAAGCAACAACTTTAAAACAATTCATTATCTCACAAATTCATAGATCTTAAAAAACTTTTTTGCTCTTTTTTGTAATTAATTTGCTATATTTACTAAAGATTAATGACAAGGATCAAATTTTTTTTTTATTTTTTTTTTTATTTTTTATTTTTATTTTTTTTTTTTTGGTCTTTTGAGTCTTTCCAGCATTGCAAGCAAATGCAGGTGCTAGAAACTTTGCACACATGTAGACTGGCACAGGGGGGGTTTGGTCGGAGCTTGGGCTAAACATTCCCAATTACAAAGTGCTAGATAGACTTAACGACTGCTAAGCACCTACCAAACAATCCCTGCTTAGAGAACCAAAATAATTAGCTGTAAAATATACATATGATCAATTGCTGTAATCAATATTAGGGAACAAGAGGAGAATTATCTATGACTTTAAATTAATGTTTAATTGTAAGAATTTTTAGTTTAAGACATGCAGCTTATGTATTAAAATATATTTTTATTCTTATTTTTAAGTTCTACAAAATCTGAACAATTATTAATTATAATGATCAAATTTTTCAAGTAAATGTAAATTTCATTTTATGTGCAACATAATCCATCCTAATACATATTGCTGGGTGATTTATTTTTAAGCATATCATATATATACATATGAAAGATATAAAAGAAGTGAAATGAAAAATTAATGTGAATATTAAATGTACCTAAATTTAATTTAAATTTTAAATTCTTTAAAAAATAACACCCAGCTTTCTAAATGTTGACAAATTGTAAGTCTTTTTTTTTTTTTTTTTTTTTTTTTTTTTTTTTTTATATCAAATTGCAGCTATTTATAAATCAGTTCATGCTTATTCAGGCACCCATTGAGATTATAAATAAACTTGCAACAAACAGAATGCATTACAGTTGCATAGTTTTTCTTAATGTGTCATATATCTGACGCCAATCCAGAAAAAAAGGAGAGGAGGTGGACAGTAAGTCAATGTAATGAAACATATTATAAGGTGGAAAATTGACTATACTGCACATGTTACATCCAGTATCCCCCTCTTTCCCCCTTTCTTCTGGATCCATGCTTATATCATATTATGATGAATTAGAGCTAGTTTTATAATATTATTTTTTTTTCTCTCTCTAGTTATAGATTTCTTGGCATTTTTTTAGTTGTTAGTTGTTGCATGTATATATCTTTTGCAGTAGGAATCTCCAGTGATAGTAACAAGTAGTTGGTAATAATTAATTATATGAATAAAATATCAAATGCATCAATTTAAAAGAACAATACTTCTCCACGCTTCCAGTGATATATTTCTTGTAATCTTCCAACATTAAACATATTTGGACTTAAACTAATAATATACTGCCTGGTATAGTACCAGGTTTCCTAATCCCCTGCATTGATATCCTTTGTTGTTGTATAGTTGTATGTTGTCTCAGATTTTCTGTGTATATGTTACCTTAATTATGTACTTTTTTTTTTTTTTGTTTTTTTTTTCCCTCTGTGTTTAATAAATCTGATTGTAATGGTGACATTTCTCATGGTGCATGCTTGAAAATAAAGGAGTTTTATGATTCCAAATCCATGGATGATATTTATTGTTAAATGTAATTTTTCATTTTCAAATTTAAAGATAAAAATACATAATTATATAAAAGCTGGTAATGGATATGTAAGACTCAACTAATTTTATTGTGTTAATCTCATTTGTTCCAAAATATAATTTTAATGTTGTTTATCTTAATATACACCATTGACGAATAAAACATAATATATCAGCATTTTATTATCGTTTTAACTTTTATTCTCTCATGTTAGTGAAATTTTAGTTAGGATAGTTTATCCATCAAGTAAGTATCACAATTTTTACCAAGCACTATTCTGCTTTAATATGGATAAAATCATCCTAAAATCATCAGTGCATGAGTTTTTTTTTTTTTTTTTTTTTTTTTTGTTCTTGTTTTTGTTAAAAAAAAAAAAAGAGAAGAAAAGAAATTGCTAAAAAAATATACATATTTAAAAAAAAAAAAAAAAAAACTTTTTACCTTCAAACTTGCTTTGAATTCAACTTAATTGATTGATCAATATGTCATTTATGTGTGTTGAAATTTTACTTTTTAAGGGTAGAATAACGCCACCAATGTTACAAAAAAAAAAATATCACACAAAAATTCTGAAAAAAATTTAAAATGTTCTCCTCTACACCCCCTATCAGTAGCTAAAATATCAGGTTTACAAATACGATCTAGTTTTTGAGTTATGAATTTTTAAAGTTGACTAATTTAACATGGAAGTTTTTCTCCATGTTAAAGTAGTCAACTTTAAATTTATAACTCAAAAACTGGATCGTATTTGTATGCCTGATATTTTAGCTACTGATTGGGGGTGCAGTGGAGAACATTTTAAAATTTTTTTTTTCAGAATTTTTGTGTGAGGGATTTTTTTTTTTTTTTTTTTAATATTGGTAGCGTTATCTTACCCTTAAGGTGTATAATTATAACGACAAAATTTGCATATATTGATAGACTGACACGAAAATATTTTCACTAAATTTAATCTTGAATGACAGCAAGGAGATATTATAAGCATCATGCACATTCGATCACCAATTAAATCTGCCTGCTTCAAGGTACAATATCCATGCACTATGTTGCAATCTATTGATATGATGTATTTTTAGTGTAGAGACTATAATACAGGATGCTAATTGATGATTTTTATGAATTTTAAGTAGAAAATTTTGTGTTAACTAGTTTTAAACATACTATATGAAGAATGATCATGCATTCTTTGTTGGCAAATCAATCAATTCTATTTTACTTGTTATTTTTATTATTAATTCATATTTAATTAATCCATACAGGCATTTTTTCAAAAGGCTGTGGATGAAATTTAGTTCCTTGAGTCTCTTAATTGTACTGTGCCTTCAAAACTCCAATAAAAAATAGACTAGCTAGCACATCCATGCGCTCAATTTTGAGCTTCATAACATCCAACTAAAAACAGTTGTAGACATATACATATATGTATATATTATATATATATATATATATTGTCATTCTTGAAGCACAATGAACTCGAGTACGTGTGTGTGGGGGGGGGGGGGGGGGGGAAAGAAAAGGTTATTAGAGTGTCTTGCATTTTCCTTACCTGATATTTTATATTTTTATTGTTTCAAATTGTAGGCATATCTTAAATTTTAATTGCTAAAACTTTCATGCACCGTACATGTTTAAACAAAGTTAAATGGCTTCATATATTTAATATATATTAAAGAAAATTATCAAATTGCCCCTTATACATTATATATAAATGGGATACAATTTTTTATATTGCAAAAAGTAGGTTGTACAGAAACAGATATGAATGAGATATATATGGATGATGTGCATGATTTTTAATTAAAAACGTATAGTACACTGCTGCATGCATGCATATTATATAATTAATTATATATGTTAAAAAAACAGCATTAAACTAAAGTGGCCTATTATAACCTGTATAAATTGATTTTATAAAGCTAAATATTTGCAGCAATTAAGTCTCACATGAATGTAAATTAAAAATTATTAAGTTTTCATGGCAATCACCATGGGCATAAAATTTTGAGTTATAATCCTGTATATTTTTTTAAAAAATATTTCATGAGAGCACATATATGATATTATATATTCATTTTTTTTTTTTTTTTTTAAGAAAGGCCCTTTGTGGTATATATGTACACTAGCCGTCATCATCATTAACTTGGTTATGGTCGGAACCGCTCGTGAGTCATTCGGCCCGGCTCGACCAGTGATGTCCTTCGTTACAAACCGGCTACCAATGACTGAGAGCGTTGCAATAAACACGACCATAACCCTGTTAACTGTGACGGCTACTGTAGATATGTGTTGAAATATAGGCAGCCCGTAACATTCACCCTTATAATGCACACGCAGGTAATTAAAATTATTATTATTATTCATTTTATCATTGTGGGCTGCCTATTTCACTTCACGCTTCTGCATAGACTTTTTGATAAATTTCTCTTTCACTTAATTTTCTCAAAACTAGATAATATACTACTTAAAACTCTATAATTATAATTATGCATGGCAATTATTTGTAAGAATTTATTAATCTTCAAACCTAAGTTCTGTGGCCAATGAAAGGATTTGTGATACTATGTTATTTTTTTCTTAATTTTACCTTTATTTTCTTCACTGGTATATATAATATTTGTGTTAAAAAAAAAATCATTACATAATATGACAATAATATGAACAATAAATAATTCTGTTAATATATATGTACTGTATTTAGATCACAAGAGATAGTTGTCCAATGTATTAACCAAGAATCAAACTGATCGCATTTCTTGTTTATCTTTTACCATTGGAGCTATTCCTTAATTAATTAATTATAAAATTAATTAAGCTTTACAGTAAGCTAATTTGCATTGTAATGGTAGACAATTAAGAAATGAGAATTAAACAACATAAAATATTAAAAATACTGTGTTAAATGTGTACAAGAAAGAGGGAATATAATATATAAAATAAAAAAATAAAATGTATATATTTATTTCTTTATTCCTCTATAATAACAACATAATAACATCAAAACATGAGTGCCCATCCTCCGTCACCGGAAAGTTTAATCATTTTACATATAACAGTACAATTCAAATAGGTATCTTTTCACAATAATCATCACATTATTTACATAAATCTCAAAAACAAAACAAAATTACTTTAAAAGCATGTAAAAAAAAAAAAATAAGAAAATAAAATTCAGTTTTCACCATTTATGGAATGACTTGATTTCTGTAATACAGACAGTGTAGTAAATAAAATTTTGGCATAATTAGTAGATTATGTTTAAGAAAAAAATAAGTTTAAAATGACAATAACAACACTTATCTATTAAACAACTAACTCTACGACATATTATATATTTTGGACAATAGGGTCAAACAAAGCATGCACAATTTTAACTATCAAATTTATAGGACAATAGGTGAAAGCAAGTACATATCTAATCTGTAAATTTACGGTTCGGGTTACGCCCAAAGAGTGCAACACGTATTTCGGGAATAAATTGCTGTGCTATTAGCTCCAAACGTGCCTCTAGAGTGTTAACAATCTTTATGCGACCTTTCTGAGCCTGCAGGACCACACCTCCACAGCTGAAACAAATCAGACAGCTGCATTAGACATATGCACAACATAATTATACTCTAGCTGAAAGTAGTCTACAGTAAAAACTTGCCAAGGGACCCAGGAAATGAGGTTTACTCTACACAATGCTACTTATTTTTGACGGGACTATGATTTCCTTTATTCAAAATCGAGTTTTACCTAACAATAAGTTGTGCATAACGAGTTTTTACTGTATTTGCAATCATGCTCCTATAAATCTAATCCTTACTCATATTCCAACAGTGTTCTTTGGCTTAGGGATAGCTGCAATCTATTATCACCAACATTGATGGTGAGGGAATGGGGAAGTGTATTAATTTTCAAAAGTTAATGAAATTTATTATATTTATTGAACTGATCAGAATGTTGTTTGTTTTATGTTTATAAAATAAATTTTTTAACTTTTAGGAATTCTTTAAAAATCATAGCAAGAAATCTTGTTTTAAAATTTTCAATTAGAATAGGCAACCTGTGTTACAATGTATTTTTCCTGTAACAAACACACAAGACCAGCATTCACCTTTGTTCCATATAGCCTTGAGCTACCTACATGTGCTTTTATTTACAGAGAAGTGACATCTTATTGCAAATGGGTTGCCTAAGATTGCAGCCTTTTCTATCGGACGTTCAAAAACCTGATTTCCTGCTTCAATTTTCAATAAATTCCCAAGAATAACAAATTATTGTAGAAACATAACACAAACAATTTTATCATCGGTTCAATGAAAATTATCTGCTTAATTTTTAATAGCATTTTTTTTTTTTTTTCTAGTACACTTCCTTATTTATATTTCTAATTGTGCCACAGGTTCAAAATATTATGAGCATCAAGACAAATACACTTTCAATGCTCTTTTTTTTCATTTCTTTTTTAGTTAATAAATAATAACCCTTACTCTTCTCCCCCTCACTAAATAGTAGCATATTACAAACAAATACAATATCTAGAATATTATAGACAGTATTACAATGGATAATAAATTTAAAATTTCATCTCAGAAGTAAAATACTGTAGACCATACAAAGTTATAACAACTTAAAAATATAATATACATAACATGATTTACGTGGAAAATTAGCAGCATTATTACCTTAGTTGTTAATGTCCGAGGCATTTTTTTTTTTTTTTTCTTTTTCTTTTTAGTGAGATGTCATTTTATTTATTTTATATTGCTAGACCTCACATACCTCACCCCACCTGAAGAATCCTAAAAACCTAGATAATGGCACCTACTGATTGCTGCTGAACTTTAACTCTAGCATTACCAAGGGATTTTTTGTCACATGCTATACCAAGGGGAGGTCGAAAAGATCTGCTATTTAAATCACATGTTAAAAAAATAAATAAATAAAGTTTTTTTTTCTCACATTTTTTTTCTTCTTTTTTTGAGGAAATATATTGCTGGGTGGCTAACTAAGGATTACAAATTTTTTCAGTGGTAGCACAGCTCTCAAGTGCTGTTCTATATATCATTTCGAGGTTCATTCAAAAAGGGGCTGATGCTCACCTGTCTACAGGCAAGTAGCCCTCTGTGTCTATCTTAATGACACAGTCCTTGCCCGTGGCCTGCTTGTAAGCTGCCTGTATAGAAGGCAGCTGAGACTCGACGAGACCACGGTCTGCCTCGCGCACCTTCACTATAACTGCTGCCTCCAACAGCTGCAACAAAACAAGTACACATCGCAACATGAGACTTGAGCATCACTTTTGTAAGATACACTCTAAAATGATCAGAGTTTAGAAAAAACACAATACAAACATGCCAAAGTCACAAAGCACTGGTGATGTGCTCACTGACATGTTTGTAATACAATGGGCAAAAGACTCTGAACAATTATCTTTTACTCATAAATGGTAACTCTTTGGTTACTTTAAAAAAAAATGTACAACTTATGAAAATGCATAGAAAGAAACAAACTAAACATTAACCAAAAAGCTAAAATTCAACAAACAAATGGATTCTTTAAGAGTTACAGATCTCTTCTAGGAAGTTGGGCTTGTGCAGGATTGCAAGTTTTATTACCTGAAGACTTATTAAACTACCTTGAACAAAGACCGTCTGCTTAAAAATCGGCTCTCTGACTTCCTGATTAAGTCTACCTTTAGGTGTTGTGACAGGTGTTGTGATAAGGAATATAGCTTTTATCGGAAAGTCAAAGAGCCGGTCCTGAAGCAAATGGTCTCAAATGTTCCATGAGAAAATTTTCAGGGCTTTATAACATAATTTTTACAGAGTCTTCTCCACTTAAGGGTAAGGTAACACAAAACATTGATTGTTGTAGTCCCATTTGATTAACATGTAAACCTTAGCAACCTCATAATAATTCTGAAATTTTTTTGAGACACAGTTCTTAGCACCAAAAAAATGTAGAAAAAATTTCAAAACAATCGTACGATCCAATTTTTTTAAATTTTCAGTATAGGGCTTTCCCATGGAGACCTAAACTAAGAAATTAATTTAAAAAAATTGGATCGTCCGATTGTTTTGAATTTTTTTCCACATTTTTTTGGTGCTAAGAACTGTCTCTAAAAAAAAAATCAGAATTATTATGAGGTTGCTAAGGTTTACATGTTAATAAAATGGAACTACAACAATCGATGTTTCGTGTTATCTTACCCTTAAGTTATAATCTTAACTCATAAGATTGGCAGTTATATTTTATAGACTACATACTTGTGGTTTACCAAAATTTATTACTCTACTAACTCTGCATAGGTATGGAACGTTGTATAAGAAAATTTTCAAAGTACAAAGAGTTTCAGTGTAAATGCTTATTTGCAATTTAAATTCTAGTATATAGTACAGTACTTTATTAATAAAATTAATATTTATTAATACGTTTGCTTCTTTTATGTGTCTAGCCCCTTCATTCCAAGTGCTTGCACTTAATAATGTTTGTATGTTTGGAAATTAATGAATAAAAAAAATTTTGAATACGTAAAAAATTTGAAAATTTGAGCTGAGAAGATTGATGGTATTTACCTGTAAGATGCCTTGCAGAATTAGTGAGTGCAGCACTTGTCCATACTTGGTCTTATCATGCGTAACCTCGCCTAGACGTTGTCTCGAGTCATCAAGCACGTTGTGGATGTGATCCTCTCGAACCTTAAGTGCCTTCAGACGAGCCTGGTTCAGCATGTTGGACGACTGGCTGCAATCACATAGTGCAAACAGGACATCAGTCAATTGTGCAAGCACATTACTATGTCAGCTGCCCGCATGTGACCAATTGTATTGTAAAAATATAGTTCTAAATATTTCCCAAACCTTAATTTTATTTTTTTCTTTTAAGTTGCTAGAATCTATCAATGGCATAAACAGAAAATATTTGTGAACTGGATGGAGGATAAATGTGCACATACACTTGTTATGTGTTTTTTCCTATATAATAAGCTCAATTTTGGGTAAGTAAGGTGGGCAGGAACTCCAAAAAAACAATGTTATGTGTATGCCACAGCTCAGTAACAAGGAAAAATGAACACCAATTGTTTGAATGGTTGTGTTGGAAAATTAGGATAACTCTATTGATTGGCGGTTTGCATTCATTTTTTTCAATAATGAAAAGAATGGTGGTTGCTGTAGTGGATTTTAATTTCTGAACAGAATTATTGCCAAAGTAGAATAAATTGAACATTATATTTATTATGATTTATTATGACAACTAAGTACCGATTCTAAGTGGGGCACGTATGTTGTTTGTACAACATTCCATGGTCTTAATCACCCCAGCAGAGTATAGACAACCATAAGCTGCCTTCCTCCTACCAACTCCTTCATCTAGTAGCCAGTCACACCCATCCCAAGTCACGAAAAGTCTGCCGTGCTCAGGATTTGAACTGGGGACCTCTCGGACGAGAGCCAAGTGTACTAGCCACTACACCAAAGAGCTGGAAAAAACTAATAGTATCCAATGTATTAAAACATTTAAAACAGTTTCTTTTTAAAAACATTTAAAACAGTTTCTTTTTAAAGTACCCCCGGATTAACATGTATTTTTCTTTTAATGACAGTCTATAGCAAGGCCGAATTTTAGTTTTAAATCATGTGTCACACTTCATTGGTAATTTTAATTATTGTTTAAAAGTACGAGGGTCTGACGACAAAGGGCCACAAGGCTTCTCTATCTTGAATACGATGTGTGAGACCCAATGCAATATATCAGTTTCTTTTGACCGAGGGGTGTCAGCGTGATCACGGTTGATCATGTCAACAACACGAAGAGGACACATTGAGAAGGCAATTACTATTATTTTTCTTAGTTGTAAATTTTTGAACAATGAGGGTAACCCTCCCCGCGGCACGCCATCCATGTGTGGGTCATGTGGGAGGAGGGTAGGTTTGTAAGGAGACAATTGTCGCGCCCTCGCCCGCCGGGGAGTCAAAGGCAGAAAAAAAAAAAAGAGAAAGTCTTCCGACAATTTCAGTGATTTTATATCGTCAGATTAAATTATTTTTCCTGATCTTCACAAGCGTCACAGAAAAATGACACTCCGCAGGTTCATTCATGGAATATAAATTAATTTACTTAAAAAGTGTCAACTCTGTGGCAGCGTAAACAGCTAGGCCTTACATTTGCTAGCAAAGTGAGCAAATCGGCAAATGCTTTGACTTTTCTTTCATATTTTGACCCAGCCGCTTCTCTCTGTGGCCTGATGTCGTCACTGAATAGCCGACGTTACAAGCTGTTTATATGGGAACTTTAGGGTGGATGTTGTTTTTTTGTGCCCAGTATTTTTTAACTACCTATGATACATGATATATATCAAAGACAAGGCCAGGGCTTACTAATCCTTTAAGGATGGACGGTTGAGCCAAGGATTTCGTATATATAACCTCTGGATAGGTTACCCCTATACCAATAGCATGAGAGTTGCCGAGGCAAATCTCCATCGTAACAGGACGGCCGAGCGCAACCATCTGCATTGCAAACTGTATGAAAGTTCCCCAACGTAAGATGGTGGGCATCCCATTGGTTACTGTTGTAGCCACCACCCACTTCCTCCTCACAACCTTACCTCACTGACGGCAGCACCATCACCTATCCAGAGGTTATATACAAAATCCTTGGGTTGAACTGCTGTCAAATTTACTGTGCCTGTACAAGTCCAAAGGGGGCGTGGCAAATTATAAAATATTATTGCTACAAAAATAGCTAGACCCAGGAATGTAGGAGCTGTTTTTTGGGGTTAGAATCCCTTCATCCTACTTGGGGGACCCACCCAGAATATGACAAAATACATACAGATTGTTCTGTCTTTTCCTCTGCCCATTCCCAACCCTGTGGAAGATTTGTAAATCAATCCATGAAGCATTGTCATGTAGACATGGTGAATGATAAGCGAAAGAAGGTTGACTCCAGTTAAAAGCAACAGACTTTCTTTGGCTGCGGTCCGTAACTGGTTATAATGGTTGTGAGATACAGACCAGCTATCAGCCATATAACACCTCAACAACTTCAAATTTTGGACAGCCTCTCAGCTGACGCTTGATTGTGAAAGGTTACGAGATATTTAAGCAACCTCTCACAATCAGAAGTAAACTCCACTTCGGGATTCTTCGAGTCTCAGCTGACCCTGGTTGACAACCTTTACAACCTATTTACAGATCGCTTCACAAAAACATCACAACCAGGATATGCTGGACCGCAGCTCTATCATTGTTGTTCAAAAAGTATGCAGAGTTCGTCCTTGAATCAATTCTAACCTGACGCTGAAAACGTTTATATTTGTAGAGTTCCATATGTTCAAGAAGTTGAACTGCCATGCTGAAGTTGTATCTATGAGGCAAGTGCCGCAAGTGGGCCTTAAAGAGTACCATACTTACATCTTCTTTTGCAGCTCTACTTGCTTTTCCTTTCTCTCATAGTATTCCATTATTTTGAGTCGACTTTGCTGAACAAGTCGGCCCTTCTCGATGTTGAACTCTTCTTCTGCTTTGGCATCAATTTCCTCAGCTTTTTCATTGGCTTCTTGCTCTATGAAAGCCATCATGTGCTTTATCTGTAAAGAAAGTAACCATATCTCAATTAATTACCTGCGACGTTTTGAAAACCTATCTATCTCAAAATTTAGGTGCTTTAATTATGAGGATATTGAGGTCAGACAGGGGACCTGTAAATAGTTCAATAAAAAAGAAAACTTGATATGTTATTACCTGTTTTTGAACGTCAGCATCGCTGAGAGCCATGGTTACTAATTTGTGCTGGGTATCTAGGTAATAAAGAAGAAACAGAAGGATTCAGACACAAAGTTAGAGAGATGCAAAGGAAAGACTGTATTCCAGCTGGTTTGCGCTTCGACACCAACCACTCCTCGCGGGTCAGGTGACGGATGACGTCAGAGCACTGCGTATCCAATTATTGATTTCTCAAAGGAAATCAGAAACAGTGATGTTAGTCCGCGCATATTCGCATATTCGCGCATATTCGCGGGCAATCTGCGGCCGCATATGCGCGCATATTGAAAATTGACTTTCCCGCCACAAAAATAGCAATTTAAAACTGGTTAAAACTACAGTAAATGCTACAGAGAGTCTTTTCTTATTTTTCTTGGTATAATCCCTTGCTTAATTAGTGTTTGGATTAAATTAGAGTTAATTAATCATGGAATTAAAGCAACCGGCCTTTCAGGCTGCCGAGGTGCTCACGTGATTTTAATTGCGCGCGGCCGCCATCTTGAAAGTATCTTTCGCGCATATGCGCGCATTTGCGCGCATATTCGCGCATATTCGCATGCGCATATTCGCGGACCAATCTTCGCGCGAATTTCACATCACTGATCAGAAATATGAATATCAAGTAGCAATTATTACATTTCTTATAACTAAATATTATAATTTACTTTTTAATTACTGGAAAATGGTCAATAATTACTCAAACAATGACGTATGAAATATTTGTTGTTCTTTTGACTTTACTCTTTCTCCTTGCATCGGGCATATTCTAGGATCATGTATGTATGGATAGGCTATCCCTATACCAATAGCATTAGAGCGGCTGAGGCAAATCTCCAACGTAAGATGGTGACCGAGCGCAATCAACCGGCGGCATATTTTCAAAGTTTTGAATAGCGTAAAAAAAGTGAAACAGTAGAGAGCTCGCGAGATCATGCAGAGATGTATTCGATCTTATACGTCAAAAGAAAAGAATTAGAAGCATGATTCAAGCCAAAGCAGGTCAGAGCTATAAAAAAATAAGGGAAAAACTGAATAATATATACTGAATTTCCCAAGTATATATATTTGTATTTTTTTTTTATGATTATGTATATTAAAGTTCGAATAAGCGATATATTTCATTTTTTGGAATATTTTATTTTCTATAAATAGTTTAACCTGATGCCTTCTATTGAGAAATGAAAACCAAAAAATTCCATCTCAAATAGCTTCACCACAAAAAAATCCCAAAGTTGCTGTTTCGGAGGCCTTTAACATGCATTCTTATATATATGGAACAGAAAACCAGCTTTTTACTCCAACTTCGTCTGAACTATGGAACCCAATTAAAAAATATGTACGTAATCAATGATGAATTCTTTAATGGATTTTCAAATAATTTTTTTTTTTACGGAGCCGTTTTTCCGGAAAAAAAAACTTGAAAATCCTTATGGGAATTAACCCGCAAAAATTTCAATATTTTTTTTCGGAAAAACGGCTCCGTAAAAAAAAAATTTATTTGAAAATCCAATAAAGAATTCATAATAGATAACGCACGTATTTTTTAATTGGTACCATAGTTCAGACGAAGTTAGAGTAAAAAGCTGTTTTCTGTTCCATAATAAGGATGCATATGTTAAGGGTAAGGTAACGCCACCATGCAATGTTAAAAAAAATCCCTCTCACAAAAATTCTGAAAAAAATTTAAAATGTTCTCCTCTATACCCCCTATCAGTACCTAAAATATCAGGTATACAAATACGATCTAGTTTTTGAGTTATAAATTTTTTAAGTTGACTACTTTAACATGGAGAAATGAAACTCCCATGTTAAATTGGTCAACTTTAAAAATTCATAACTCAAAAACTAGATCGTATTTGTATACCTGATATTTTAGCTACTGATAGGGGGTGTAGAGGAGAACATTTTAAATTTTTTTCAGAATTTTTGTGAGAGGGATTTTTTTTAACATTGGTGGCGTTACCTTACCCTTAAAGGCCTCCGAAACACCAACTTTGGGAATGTTTTTAGGTGAAGCTATTTGAGATGGAATTTTTTGGTTTTCATTTCTCAATATTATAGAGGGTGAGTTGAACTATTTTTAGAAAATAAAATATTTAAAAAAAATTAAATCGCTCACTCTACTTTAAAAGAAATTATTATCGGCATCAGGCCTGATGTATTATTATCGTAGGGGTACTTATTTAAAAAAACAACAAAGATGTGACTGGACGCAATACTATAATAGACAGCTAGCTAGCAGTATAATCTATTACATAAAAAGTCTGGAGGACATTCATGAGCAATTAAACTTAGAGAGACTATGTTTTTATCTTAGCTCATGCCATGCAGTGTTGTATAAACTTCCAGATTATTAAAAAAAAAAAAAAAAAATGAAAGTATACCTGCATGTGTTTAAGAAACAATTGTTTGACTACCTAATTAAAAAGAAAATATTACTCCATTAAGCTCATGCAAGGCAAAGAATGTCAATAATTTTATTTGTATAATTTTGTATTGTAATAATTGAATATTGTTATTTTGTATGTTTGTCTATGTCTATTATTTTTAGAACCACAAGCAGGGATAAAAATTGAGGCCAAAGTGGGGGTTAAAGTGTTTGTGAATGCTCCCCATTATATATGTTTTAGAATAAAATTATTAACAAACATGGAATAAAAAGAGGTGAAGAATTATAATAATTAACAATATATACAGTATCATATAATTTATTGATGTCATTATAAAATCTTTCCACAAAATCTTTTTATGTGCATATGCCAACAGTCAGCATGCACTATATATATTCTTGATCAAAATCTTTTATTTTTTTCCAAATGGCTTTTAATTCTTTTAAAAATTGGCTTGCACGCAGGACTCCCCGGCAAAGTTTAGTGACTCAATATTGTTAAATTTATCTGCCCAGGCCATATGTATATATACTGCATGAAAAATTCATTTTAAGCCGGTATTACACGATACAATTTTTCTAGTTATTATTGTATACAATTTCTCCTTACAAGAAAACTTCCACTCCATTTGTTTGTATGGAGATGAAATTTTCTTGCAAGGAAAAAATTGTATTATCATCGTGTATTATAATACCGGCTTAAAGTGAAGTCCATGAAGACACTTTTTAATGTTTAATCATTGTCTACCCTTGCTGGCAACTATATTGTAAAAAAAAACTTAGCTGCATCTTATATATTATGCAGTAATGTATATATTATATATAAATTTATATTACATATATTTATTTATAATATATTTGCAAAATTTGCATATTATAGCCGTATAAAATATAAAAGACAAAGCCAAAAAATGCTTATTTCTTGAGTAAAAAAATAGATAGTATTTTCTCTTTATTAAAATTCTTACTCATTACATAGAGTGCTGTACACCAAAAATGTGTCGTACTTGTTGACTGAAGCAACGGGTCCAAAGAAGGAACGTCAATAGAGTTTTGTCGGTGCGACAATGATGTGTTGGGCTTCCTCGCTTGCCTTTTCTGTGTAGAAAAGCATGATTAGTATTTAGGCAAAATTAAGCATAGACTTCCTGGTAGACTTAATTAAATAGTACACTCCATTTGAATAAAAATATCATCCCATCCAGCTATGTTAAAGTATAGCCGGATCAGACATTTTTATCTGAATGGAGTGTACTTTAAGACAGGGACTGGATCCCGTATCCGGATCCGCTCATTATCCTGTTAAAAAAATAAATGGACCAGATCCGGGTATCCCGATCACCTTAAAAATATAAATGGACCAAATCCGAATATCCCGATCCCCTAAAAAAAATAAAAGGATCTGGACACCCAGATACTTTTATATTTTTTAAAGAGGATCCAAAAAAGGGTTCAGGTATTTTAATTTTTTGATTTTCACTGTTTGAAGTTTGAATTTTATCTTCCCAACTTGCGCAATATGCGGCTTCTTAAAAAATAAATCTTTTCTCTTATTGACACAACATTGGGTGTTCATATATTATATATTTTCGTATTTCATTAATTTCAATTAAAAGTATTAAAACTAAATTTACACTTACGTACAGACCCCATGCTTATTTTTTTTTCTTTTTTTTTTTAAATTTGAAATGAAATTTGTGTTAATTTTTATTCTTTTTATATGCATATTAAAATTAAATGATTAACTGTAAGAAAATTGTTCAAAATGTTTAAACAGTGCAATGAAATTCTTCGAATATTTAATCATATAATTACCAATATTACCAATATATAATATAATTAACGTACAGTCGTATGGCATTTAATTAAACAATTAACAAACAACAGTTCTTATCATACATTATCAGTTACAGTATCATATGCATAATATGTGTATGATACAGAGATACAGTACTGTACATACCCGTGTATCGAGACTGGCGTTTCTCCTTCATTTTGCAGGGATTTCCGCTTAGCAGCATTCTTGCAACCAGGTGCACAACAAGTTCTTGTCATTAACGCTTATTTAGCTTCACATTTTCGTATAATATCACATAAAATATGGAGAAAATAGTAAAAAATTGCAATTTTTTCTCCATCCCAACATGGCGGACAACAATATCAAAACATTAGCGTCACGTGACTATCACGTGACCGTTACCACCCACTTCCTCCTCACGACCGAGCTTCACCGAGACAGCGCCATAGCCTATCCATACATACAAGATCCTTGGGCATATTCGAGAAAATCCTCCCCTGCGTCCCAAATCACTACTTTCTCGTCCCCTGTAGGGGTCCTAAATGAACTTTCCCCTCCCCTCCAATATGGCCGCTATATAAGTAGGGCGCATATGATGCGCCCTAAATTTCGCCGCCATTGTAGGGAAGGGTAGGGTAGGGTAGTAGGCGAGAATGGACATTTGCGACGCAACCGGAAAATCCTTTTTGGTAAGGGCGGTAATTTTCAAAAGCAAAATAAAATCAGCTGATTCACTCAACTTTAGAGTTGTACTGCACCTTGATCCCAAAAATCTCATTCCACTCTTCCTTATCAGCTTAGATTAGTGAAATATCAGCCACTTAATCAAAGAAAAGCCAACAGTTCTAGTATTTTTTTATGCATAATCTGTATTTGTACCTAATAGTTAAGATCTAAATTTACATCCTTCTAGCTTACTATCACCATGGATGAGGCTGCAATGGACGAGGGCTCGACTACCCTTTACTATGTTTTGTTCATAATCTGTGCCTTTCTGGGGATGCTCGTAGGGTATTTTTCAAATCGTTTTCATTTAGTTTTTCTGGCATTCAACACAGTAAGTATAAAAATCACCAAGTATAAGACATAAGTATCGTCATATTGCAGTTCAGGGCCGGCTATATGCATATGAATTAATACAGTACGTATGTATGTATGCCATACGAATCATCAGTATGCTCTATATAGGGTATGCAAGTTACAAGTCATCCATGCAGTGATGCTTCTTATGCATACTGTATATGCAAAACCAGTTGCAGTATGCACATTGTCTTATGTATGCATATATCCTTGAGTCATGAGAACTAGACATGGCACCATGCAGTTCTCATATACTGTGATGTATGCATGTATATATATATATATCATACTGTATGGTCATATGAGGTTCCAGCATGCAGTCGCGTTGTCTCTCCGTAACCCCTGGACCCTGCACTTGAGGTTATGACCATGCACAGAGCAGGCGCGGATCCAGGAGAGGGGGCTACAGCCCCCCCCCCCCCCGAAATTTTGGATTTAACATGGGCAATATAGGCATTTCCTCCATTCCAATTTTTTTTTAACATATTGGCCTTATGGAGGCAGCCTCCCCCCCCCCCCCCCCCCCCCCCACGAATTTTTTTTCTGGATCCATGCCTGGCACAGAGTATATATACAGTAATTACTAACATCCGCTCTTCTACACCATCCGCACTGAGGCAAAAAAAGTCGCTCCTTTCCCCACTACAGCTGATCCCGTAACATGAAAATAACGTTGAAAACATTCATGTTATCCCAAAAAAAATCAGCTGGCATGCAGGTACACTGGAGGCCAAGTTATCCTTCTCATCAAACGATGTCGCGAGCCAATGGAAATTGTGGGACGTTGCAATTTTTGTGTAACACCTGCAGCCGAACAATAGTGGCGCCACTGCACTATTTGGCAACGTTGCATAATTTTAAGCTACTTCATTGGCTGGCGGCACTCATGTTTGATGTGAGGTATAGCTTGGCCCTCAGTGTACAAGCAACCTTTATTTGCCTCAAACCCTAGTGCATAATCACACTCCCTGTATAACCCTCAATCAGGCATAATCTTAGGTCTGAAAGACTGTATTACGTATCTTATTAGAGTTTAGGGGCTAATGATTTTGGTTCATTTTGGGTAAATTTTTAAATTATTCTTTTATTAATTTTTTTGTTTAATTTTGGGGCAAAAATAGCTAGGTTAAAAATACATTTCATTATTCTTGCATTCTTGCTCTGAATTGTCCAAACTTGTAAAATTGATTTTCTTAGGTGGACACTGAATCCAAGCGACATGGTGGTGAATTGGTCGCAGAGGTTCTACAAAGCCATGGGATTAAATTCATATTCACACTCTCCGGAGGTCACATATCTCCAATACTTGTAGCCTGTGAAAAATTAGGAGTGCGAGTCGTTGATACCAGACATGAGGTAAGAAAAACAGATATACATATATGATATATGCTTATATATACCATTTCTAATTGGTTTCATTTATTAAAATAATACTAAATAATGATAGGGGAGGGGAATGGCTAATTGTAGGGCTATGATTTAACTAATTTAGATAACATTGTATGTAAACATGGACACTTAACATAAAATTTGAGTTTTTCAGAGTCAAAAAAATTAACAAAAGAGATCTCAACTAGATGACAGCTTATTATTATTTTTTTTAATTATATTCTTTTATGTCATCACTCAGTCCAAACTATAGCTTATGTTTTTAGTATATTTACTAAGCGATAAGACTGGATGTTTTAAGACTGGAAAATTTGTTCTATACTAAAGAATCATGACTAAAATCAAGATATATTTAAAATATACAGTCTTATATTATATAGATATATTATATATTTTTGTTTCAACTGAATCCTGTTGTAGGATACTGGTCACAAGTGACTGAATTCAACTTCCCGGCTCTTTGTGAACCTGACCTAGCAGTTTTATATTTTGCTTCGTGAATGGCCCACTGCTTCTTTTTTATAATTGCAACTTGATGATGAGCTCCTCAATTTTCTATTATTATTATTTACAGTATGTGTATGCAATCCATAGTTTCCAGTTCCTAATTGATCAGGAAAGATATAATTTTGTGCCTGGGGATAAAAAAAAAAAAAAAAAAGTAACAAAAAGTAACAAAAGTGTTGCAGTTAGACGCTGGCATTATAAGGTGGACACACTACTCTGATTGCAGGTGAACACAGTATTTGCAGCAGATGCAGTGGCTCGTCTCTCAGGCACAGTGGGGGTGGCGGTGGTTACTGCTGGCCCAGGGGTTACCAACACTGTCACTGCAGTCAAGAACGCACAGCTTGCAGAGTCACCAGTTCTCATTATTGGTGAGTAGACTTACACAAATTATCAAAGAAATAACCAAGAATGCTTCCTTTTGTTAAAACAGCAAATTTGTAAATTTGTAAAAAAAAAAAACTTTCAAATTTAATTTTAATTACATTTCTATAGCAAAAAGGGGTGTGTTTGTTATAAGAATCCTACGCCTTACCTAAATTTGTCACTGAGAGCTGCCACAAAACACCATCCTCTGGCTAAAGTTAGTCTGCTGGTCCACAGGTGGCGCCGCTGCTGGCATCCTGAAGGGTCGAGGGGCACTTCAAGACATTGACCAGTTGGCACTCTT
Source organism: Siphlonurus alternatus (assembly GCA_949825025.1). Lineage (NCBI taxonomy): Eukaryota > Metazoa > Arthropoda > Insecta > Ephemeroptera > Siphlonuridae > Siphlonurus > Siphlonurus alternatus. Next base: position 62,333,545 of record OX463788.1, on the reverse strand, counting down.
CCAGTCCCTCTGCAAGTACAGCGCCTCTGTGTCGACTGTCAGGGATATTGTACCCACTCTTAAGATTGCCTTGCAGATGGCACAATCGGGAACACCAGGTACAGTCATGACCACAACTATCCTCAAGATTGATAAAGTAGGATTAGAGCTACAAATGACCAGAGCTATATACAAAAAAAAAACTTGTCATTAAGTAACTTGTTATAAGGTAAAAACTCGATATTGAGTACCAGAGTAAAGGTCCCCCGTAGAAATTAATTAGTATTGCAGGTATAGGAAAAACTTGATATAAGGTAAACTCGATATAAGGTAAACCCAATTTCCTGGGTCCCTTGACTTTACGTAATAACAAGTTTTTACTGTAATCACTTGGCTAATGTTTTATGAAAATAGAAGTGGTAGCTTATTATATAAAAAAAAAAATATTATTTAATTCTTAGCTTGGTTAATTATGAGATGAGTTTTTTTTTTTTCCCCCCTTGCTAACAACAGCAAAAAGATGAATATGTTTTTTTACATTTTTATTATTTTGTTTTGCAGGTCCTGTATTTGTTGAAATTCCATTGGATGTGCTGTATCCCTATGAGTTGGTAAAAAGAGAGCTGTTCAATGTTCCTCAATCTAAAAAGCTGTCAGCAAAAGTAGTTAGCTGGTAAGTGACTATGTATATCTGTAAGTTATTTGTTTGACTATTTACGTTTAAAAAATTAAATACAAAATTGCTTGTTCCTTAACATTTTTTTAAATCACTTTTAAGACTTGAACTATAATCATGCAAGCAATACCTAGACTTGCCACAAACTAATATCTAAAGTAAAATTAAATTTGTTATTGAACAATATGGAAATACAGAATATTCTCGGTACTGTATTAAGTTTTCACTCGTCATTGAATTAAAATTAATATAAAATGTACATAAATATTAATTATTGATCTCGATTGCTGCGGGTTCACAAGATATTTTTCTGTCATGATGGAAGAAATTGAGTGATATAAATTTAAAACTTTAAAGTATGCTCTAAATCTCTGATTTTGTTGTTTGAGGAATTTCATGGGGGGGGGGGGGGGGGGGTCTGCTTTTTTTATTTCAACTTCCATCCAAAAGGCCCTTAAATTTTTGCCTTGATTGATTGATTATATGTAGTTGGGTTATGGGCAGTTTTCTACATAATACCTCCCTCTTTTATTAAGCTTATTAGACAGTTAATCTTCAAAATTGAAATGTCACTTTAAAAAAGTTTAAATTTCCTGCAAATGTTATTAAAATCAAGGTGGCTAATTCCGAGATCTCGGTTGACTGAGAAAACAGTGTACAGTAATTGAATTATTACTACATAATATATACAGTTTAATTTAAATTCTAATTTTGTAATTTAGTCTGATACACAATTTATACATTTTAAGTTCATTACTGTATTTACTTATAATGCCCATTTTTTTAATCACTCAGCCAGATAAATTATTTGAGAAATAATTATGCCATCCTGTCTCATATTTTGTGAACATTGTAAGTAGTTTAGAGATTAAATAGTTGAATCAGACTGCTGTTGCCAGGTACATGAACAACTACCTGAGTAATATGTTTGCTGGTGCCTGGGAGAACCTGGACTACCGACCACTCAAAGTGGACATCCCCTTGCCAGAAGGAGCCATAAGTAAGCCAAGTTTACATAATTATGTTGCAATACAATGTGTTGTTATTGCTTTTCTAGTACGAGGAAAAAATTAACAATAAAACAAAGATATATAAATGTTATGTAATGAACGGGATCATCAAGACCACCCTATACAGTTAGGTGTAAGAGTGGGCTTGCCTAAACCTCGCCACAATAAAGCAATTTTCTATTCTATTCTATACATTACAAGCATGAAATTTTATACAGTATCCAATGTTTTGGTTTTATGTTGCATTGAAATATTTCTGAGGTCTAAAGCTCTGCTTTTAGACATAAAAGTGCAGTAACATTTTTATTTTTAAATACGTCAATTTGCTGAAGACCAATACTTTTTTTTTTTTTTTTTTTTTTTTTTAGCAAATGCTGCTTTAAAAATCAAATTTAACCATATTTTCATTCAAATAGTTGTCTTAAAGTACGTACTTATTTTGGGTCACTCGACAATTTTATCTTTAAATTTCCTAATATTCTAATAAATATATTCATTTAACACATATCTACTGTGACTTTATGACAAAAATTACATTAGGGTTGGTTTAATTATGAATCAAATGTATTTTAGTCAATCTGAACTCTGGGAGTAGTGATTTTTTTCTTCTCTCACTGTATGCTTCCTTTGTTGTCTACAGTGCAGCGTTGTGTGGAGGTTCTGTCCCGTGCCCAACGTCCAGTCTTGGTGGTCGGCAGCCAGGCAGTGCTGCCCCCTGTTACTGTGGAGGAAGTTCGGCGATCTTTGGAGACATTGGGCGTGCCAACCTACCTGAGTGGCATGGCCCGAGGCTTGCTGGGAAAGAACTCTGGCATCCAGATGAGACATCACCGTGGTGATGCCCTGAAGGAGGCAGATGTGATCATCCTGGCAGGAGTCGTGTGTGACTTCAGGCTTGGTTACGGCAGGACACTTAGTAAGAAGGCAACCATCATCGCAGTAAACAGAGACAAGATTCAGCTCTATAAGGTGAGTGTGTTGTCTCTTAGTTTGTTAGGAGGTTACAATAAATACTTCTATCTAAAACTGTAAATTGGGAGAGAGTAAGAAAAGTGTTGAAATATTATTCTTGTGTATTACTCAATGTTTCAGCTTACAGTATTAGCAAAAATATTCTTTATTATTTGTTTTAATATAATAAGCGATATACCACATATTTTTTTCTTGTTACATACCTATTGTCAAATACTATATTTATTACGCAGACATTATTTTTCTACTGTGGTATCCAATAACTTACTAATTACTTTATTTAGCTATATTTTGATTCAAAATGTGAGTAAATTTAGTTTTTTTGGGTGTTCTAAGAATTCTGGCATCTTCTGGAGCCCGAGTATTGCAGTGGAGGGAGATGCTGCCACCTTCCTGCTTGAGTTAGCGCTCTGTTTGCCGAACTTCTCGTGTGACACACTCTGGCTGGAGAAGCTACAGGAGAGAGACGCAAAGAAGGACACCATCAACCAAAAGGTAGGTGCAACAACTAGTGCCACAGTGGTGAAGTTCACCCAATGCCAAATCTAACGCTAAAATCTCGGGGAGGCAACCCCTTGCTTGCAACAGCCGGGACCATCACGATGATGAGCTACCTGTCGATCACGATGAGAGTTGACAGCGCTGCGATCTTTGATGTTGTTTATGAATTACTTTCTCACTCTGCTCTTTGGTGTAGTGGTTAGTACACTTGGCTCTCGTCCGAGAGGTCCCCGGTTCAAATACCGAATACGGCAGACTTTTCGCGACTTGGAATGGGTGTGACTGGCTACTAGATCAAAGAGTTGGTAAGAAGAAGGCAGCTTACGGCTGTCTATACTCCGCTGGGGTGATTAAGACCGCGGAATGTTGTGCAAACAACATACGTGCCCCGCTAAGAAACGGTACTTAACTGTCTGGCGTGCAGACTGGGTATTAGGAGCCCCAGAGAGCACTGTGAACTATGTTGAAAAACAAGTTCCGCCATTGGTAACCAAACCAAACCAACTTTATTGCTTTTCATGTTTTTTTTTTTTTGAACGATGCGAGAAATAAAAGTGTAATTAAGTCATAAACGACATCAAAGGTCACTGCAAAGCCAACGCTCATCATCATGGTAGTCCTGGTCCTTACAAACACAGAATTGCCTCCCCAAGATTTTTGCCTTAGATTCGGCGTAGACTGTACATATACTGAGTTATTGTTTAAAATGTTTAAATGAAAGTGCAATTCTACTCCATTATTAACTCATTATGCTCAGCTCTTTTTAAACAATTTTTTACAGTTATGTGCATCTTAATGAGGGCCCTGTGCTCTCTTGAATGTAGTATGCATCTCACTTCAATGAACTATGTATGTGCAGATGTCCCTGGAACCAACAGAGAAATACCTTAATCCAATGCGTGTCCTGATGGAGCTTGAGAATTTCTTATCTGACGATGCCATTCTTGTTGCTGACGGGGGAGACTTTGTTGGGACTGCTGCCTACATTCTCAGGTATTTACAATCCTCTCTAGTCTTTCTTGGCATGTGCGGAAAACATGTTACCCTGCACCACCCTATAAGTTTCTATTGCATTGCAGTTCATAGTGCTTATAAACAAGTAAAAAGTAACATTAAAACAAGTATGAAAATATGTTGACAATAAATTTATTGGAAATGAAACTGTTCTTTTAAACAATATCTAGGTAGTCAAATAAATTCAGACTTCTAATATCTGCAGTATTCATTTTGCCAATTATAATTAAGTTTTATGACATTAATGCGGTTTTACAATTGATTTATACTTTATACCAGATGTCCAACAGTATTGTTGAATGAATGTTTCATAATAGTACCCTTTTAGATGTTTTCTCTAAACTTTCTGTTTGAAGTGAATACAAAAATGCATATAGTTTGCATGTGTCTACTGGCTTGACTGCAATTTAATGAAAAAGTGCAGTGTATAATTATATTAACAACTTAAATTACAGACCTCGAGGTCCCCTGCGCTGGCTTGACCCTGGTGCATTTGGAACACTTGGCGTCGGTGGTGGGTTTGCTCTGGGAGCCAAGCTCTGTCGACCCGACTCTCCAGTATGGATCCTGTATGGAGATGGCTCATGTGGCTACAGCCTGGCCGAGTTTGACACATTCCGTAGACACAACACCCCTGTGCTGGCCTTGGTCGGAAATGACGCTTGCTGGACACAGATCTCGAGAGAGCAAGTGCCTCTCTTTGGGACAAACGTTGCCTGCCAGCTACTTGTAAGTCCAAATTTCATAACTACATAGTAACATAAAGTTAATTTCCTTTTTAAGGTCCCCATCAAATGTTTTGTTGCACTGATGAAGACTTTTTATTTTATTTAATCTATTCTTGTTTTGCTGTTATTATTTTATGATATATTTTATTTAAAGACTGAATTCAATCTTAATGTTCACTATCAAATTATACTTGCAGTAATTCTAATGGCTTTATTGCATACTTTAAACAAGGAGTGACATTAATATTTATGCTGCTGCAACACCTTAATTATTTGATTTTGGACACAATAATGTTTATTATGCCAACCTATATTATATACAGCAAACTACACAATATCTTAATTATCTTTATATAATAATATTAATATAATAATATTAAATAATTTAATTATGATCAAATCAAATTAAGCAAAATCTTCAATCCCAACAAATATTTTTCCTATTCTGTGTTCATATCAGACTGTAGTGTAGTGGTTAGTACCCCTGGCTCTGGTCCGAGAGGTCCCCGGTTCAATTCCCGAACACAGCAGACTTTTCGTGACTTGGACAGGGTGTGACTGATTACTAGATTATGGAGTTGGTAGGAGGAAGGCAGCTTACTGCTGTCTATACTCCGCTGCCCTGCAGTCTTGCACTGCCTCTGCAGGCTGCACAGATCTGGTAGTAGGAGCCCAGAAGAGTGCAGGAAAGGGTTCTGGGAGCCTGGCAAGCCCCAGCATGGTCGCAAGATAACTCTTACTGACAAGGCTAAATATCGGCCTGGCCCCACATCCGAAAGGGTAAAATGGTGTCAAGGGTGTTAACTTATATATATATATGTGTGTGTGTGTGTGTGTGTGTGTGTGTGTGTATGTATACAGTATACATATACATACATATATATATATATATACATACACATTACTAGATACAACCCTTTTTTCCCTTTTTTTTATAATGATGCATGCCCTTCCACCTCCTGCCCTCCTCCTAATTTTCTAGACTAAAGCCCTAAGTTGGCAATTAAGATGGATTCACTATAATAAACTTGGGACCTAGCTCTGTTTCACACAGTGTTGTTTGATCCAAAAAAAAGCTTGTTAATTAGGTTCATGTATTGACCAGCTGATAGCTCTGACATGTTTTACAAACTTATGAGGGTAGGTGTACAGATGTTAAGAGGGAACATAACCACATAATAGATCTATTCTAGGTATATCACAGTGCTCTGCTATTTGTCTTTATGTATCTCGTTATTGATGCACACCCAGTCGCCTGCCTGCTGGGTCGACTTCTCTCTCTCACTGTCAAAATAAAATCTAACATTCACCCCGTTGGCCTGCGTAAACATGCATCTTCGAGAGAAGTACCAACAGCAGAGCGTTACAATAAGACTGAAGCAAAAGTTGACCTTTGTATTTTTACAAAAAGGAGTTACTGTTGTTAGGTTTTCTCTAATTATATTAACATCTGTGTACATTTTCCCCATTATAAAGCCTGTGTTTTTGAAGCTTTAATTGGGTGATAAGTGTATTCCTGCTTGGTTAAAACTAAAGTTGATGATAAGGCAAACATTAAAATTAAAATTGGAAAAAAAATACACATATTATATATGAGACTGTCAGCTTCGAAACCGGCTCTTTGACTTTCTGATAAAGTCTAACTTTCAGGTGTTGTGATGAGGAATATTAGCTCTTATCAAAAAGTCAAAGAGCCGGTTTTAAAGCTGACAGTCTCATATGAATATACGGTATAAGTACTGTACATGCACAGTTATATATGAAGATTAAAAATGCTGCAAAGTGACACTATTTGTATTTGTTTATTATGTACTAAGAATATTGAGTAAAATTATAGGTTTTTAAACACCAATTGCATCTGTATGAAACAACAAAGAAAATAATACTGTACTTGAAAATCAGACATGCCCACTATTTTCATTTTTTTAAAGGATACTGTACTGTATTTATCATAGATCGATCAAAGTTCATAATTTCTTACTGCAATTTAATTAATGTTACAAAAAAAATAATAATAAAAAAATAAAAATAAAAGAATGTAAATATTGAAAGAAAATAAAAATTAAAACATTAAGATTTTCAATAAATACTGCTACTGCTTGTAGTGTTACTTAAAATATCTCTGTATTTTGCCTGTTATAGTATGCTGACTACCACAAAGTTGCCGAGGGCTATGGAGGAAAAGGCCTGCTATTATCTGACACCACTGATTCCATTACAGCAACATTCCAGCGAGCAAAGCAACTGTATGAAGAGGGAAACAGTGTTTTGATCAACACCCTGATTGGGACCACAAAGTTTAGGGAAGGAAGTATTTCTGTGTAGGTGATAGCCAGCAAATTAACTAATAATTAATATAAGTGTTTAGATGGGTTAAAAAAAAGCTGCAGTTGGTGGAAGTGCACTACTTATTTGGGCATTAAATTGTCATAATTTGCCAGTTAAGTTACGTGTTTTTTTATTTATCTTCCGGTAACTGATATAATTAATTAAACTAAAGGACAGTACCTGTTTGAGTGCAATAAGTTACAAACAATGCAAAGACCTGAAAGTCTAAAAATATTGTGTCTTCTGCATTGTATTGCATATATTGTGTTATAATTAATTGCTCAAATTATTTTGGTTATAAATATATAATAATAAGCACTTTGCCTTATTCATGTTTCGCTAAATTATTTATCATTTAATTAAAGGATAGACAGAACATCTATCTAATACAGTATCTAAACAGTAAATTCTTAAGTTCAATTAATGTAGCCAGAATATATAAATAATAATATGCTTTGCTTCAAAATAAAACGTTGACAAAATTGACAATAATAATATCAAATTTAACATTAATATGTATAAATGTATAGTTAATAATATTTTTTAAGCAAAAATTTGCTCTAAACAGCCATGGTTGTTGTTTTTCACATTGGATTTATCAGGCGCGGATCCAGAGAAAAAAAATTCGGGGGGGGGGAGAAAGGGCTGCAAAATTTTAGGGGGAACTGCCTAATGTTAAAAAGAAATGGAGTGGGGGGGGAACGCCTATATTGCCCATGTTAAATCAAAAATTAAATTTGGGGGGGGGGGTGCAGCCCCCCCCCTGGCCCCTGGATCTGTGTCTGGGATTTATTACTATAAGTTAATGAATTAACGAACAGGGATTGATATTATATATTTATACTAAATTTCATTCTGAAACAAAAAAAAAAAAAAAAATTGATAAGTAAAGTTAATTGGAGCATGTAATTGGATACCGAAACATTAATTTAGTTACTTTAATTTTTCTTCATTTCATTACGTATCATAAATTGTAACTATTTCATGCATCTTTTTGGTTACGGATATTTTTATATTCAAATACAAATACATAACAGTATATACTTTATGTAAAAATATGTATTTTATAAAATGATATATAGTATAGTTTTTGTGTGTTTTGGGTAGGTTAATTATTGCATTTTTATAAGCATATTGCTGTTGTGGAAATGGACAACTTGGCTATTATATTGTATAAAAAAAAATCTGCATATATATAACAGTAATAAAAATGTAATTGTAAAATTATATCCTTCTAATTAAGTTTCAACCTGTTTAGTTTGTATATTAAATGTTGTAAAACACATAAATTTACTATATTGCTTTTTTAGTAAAATTTGACGTCATTCAGTAGAGGCATGTTTGAAAATATGAATTTAAAGCTCTGCATGCATGGATTATTAAAATTAAAGCTGCGCCCAATTAATAGCCTATAAAAAGAAAAAAAGGCCCGTAGAAATATATTTCTTAAACTGGTTAAAACATTAAGACATTAGATAGCAAACTTAAGCAATGGACCAATCAGAACTCATGCAGTATTTTAATGTTATGCTTATATAGACTAAAATAAATCTCGGTCATTATAATTATTCTTTTTAACGGGAGGGTGCTATTAATATGGGATTGCATGAAACTCAATCATCACCATGTACAGTTTTCTGTTTTATTGCTTTAGTTGACTATAGAGCTCTCTAGTAGAGATTTTGTAAAAAAAAAAAAAAAAGAGAGAGATTAGAGAGACTGCATGAGACTTTTATAACCCCTTTCCGTTATTGGTCTGAAATTTCACCAACATTTTCAGAGCTTCACACAGTTAGAGTCTGAGCGTGGTGTCACCACTTAATATATGCATGCACATTATATAGCAAGACATCAACGTTTCTGTATAAAGGAATGTTACAATTCGGTTATATGTACAGGGGACAAAATTGAATATGTTGTACCGAGATACAATAATTCTCATTGTTATAATAATTCATTTTTCCCTCGTGCTTTTGGGAAATATAACCAACTGGATTGTAAGATTAAATCTTTATGACAAGAAATTAGAAATTTTAAGAAGTTTGTTTAAGTTATTATGCTGTATGTTGTATATAATATATATATATATATAGTATAATATACACTGTATATAATATATGTATTCATTATTATGATATATATTAGGTTATTTTTAGTACAAAACTTTTATTAGTTGTCTCTTCTTTTTTTGGGGTACACAGGACTTACTATATGGGCTTTGCTTTTTCCTGTATCCTCTTGAGTAGTTTTTCCTTATTTTGACCAAGGCATTATTTGTATTTTAATTGTCAATTTCTACTCAATAAAATAAAATATATAATATTAATTAATAAATGTTTGACACAATATAATAGCGACGTCACAATCAGATCGCATGAGAAGCTCGTCGGAAAATGTTTTTTTTTTTTTTTTTTTTAAGGTTTCACCCTCATATATGAGCTTTTGGAGCTCAAGGAGGGGTAATGGGTTTAGGGATAATTAAGGAGGAAAAAGGATGGTGGTCATGCATGCACGGCCTGCTATATGCGTCCCGGCCAGCATTCGCTGAATGAAACTGAGGGAACCACATGGAAAACCTCATGCAGTTAATTAGGACAAAGACCTTTTTACTTTTTATCAATAATATGGACCAAAGTGATATCCATGAAGCCTGCTGGGGATCAAACCATACACAAATGCATCATATAGAGCTGATTTCTGTTTATGTTTACGTGAGGCGGGAAAGGGTTTCCCTATAATAATACATTGCGAAGGAGGCGCAGGAGGGAGGGAAAAGAGAAAGTTTTGGCAGGCCAGATTATACATTGAGCATAGGCAAAATGACGAAAAAAAAATATAAAAAATACTTTTAACGGTTTTTGGCGGTGAGATTTTTTTTATAAGTTCTATATATCGTGTACTGTTAAAGTATTATTGAAGTATTTAAACTTGATTTATTTTATCAAGTTAAGTAAAAAATTATTGCACACTTTGTTTATATGCTAGTCCGTGCATTCTGGCCCTCCTCGCGTGACGTCAGCGCAACCCCCTCTATAAACTGATGCACTGGATAGAAAGCGAGACGAATTTACGCCAGGGAGAGAGCTACGTAAAACGTAATTTTTACTTGAAATGATCATACACACATCCAAGTACTATATATATTAAATATATAGTCACGCTCGACGATGTTGATAGCTTGCATCAACTTCGGCGATCTAATGAGAACTGGTCAATGCACTAGCTGCGCCACGCTCAACCTCTTTCAACCAAATTTCTGGCCATAAGACAGGGAGGTCTCTGTTAGAGACTGCAGCAGGCACAGCTAGAGCAGAGACCCTCTGGGTCTCGTATCTGGGCACCATGCATGCAGTATGTACTCTGGGACAGGGGCGGATTGCCGGATCCAGCTCTCGGTTCTGGGGAGGGCGGTATGCCCTATCCCACAATGTTAAAATTTGGAGTGGGTGGGGGGCGATGGGTGGGAGTGGTAATACCTTCAGTGTATTTTGGGACCTTTTTTTGGGGGGGGTCGGTCGCCCCCCCCCCCCCCCCCCCCTTGGATCCGCGCCTGCTCTGGGACCAGAGACCCTACAGTGACTCGAATCTTCTCTCTGGGACCAGAGACTTTACAGAGACCTCCGTGTCTTATGGTCAGAAATTTGACCAGCTTGGCCGAGCTTCACTGTAATTAACTGAGAGTGGCGGCGCCACTGAATCGCAGCGAGCGGCACGGCCCGCCGGTTCTCGCTGGCTGCGGCGCCGCGGCTGCGCAGCCAGCCAGAAGCCAGAACCGGAGTTTACCGGACCTTGCCGAACATTTAGCAGCGCCGCCACTCTCAGTTACAGTGAAGCTGTGATTACATTCCTGGCCATATATCACGGAGGTCTCTGTAGGGTCTCTGCTCTGGGACTGCACTGCAGTGTATTTAAAATTTTGCCGCATAAGAAACAAAAAAATGGTTCTCCCGTTCTCCGCGCCCGTCCGCGCCGCGCCGCCCGACTCGGCCCGGCCGTCGGGGCCGCTCGGGGCTCGTCGGGGCTGGCGATGCTGGAAATTGGCGCCAAATTTTTGCCGCCAACCAATTCCTACGCCATTTTCTTATTTTACGTTTTACGTCTTACGTCGATAGTCGATAGAGATAGAGGTCAATAGAGGTTTCCTACTTACTACCGTTTCGTAGTCGTAGTCTTGGTAAGTAAAAAATAAATTTTATTTTTGGATAGTGTATCATGTGAAGAAAGATCTAAAGTATTATGTTAAGAGAAATTGTCGCTAATTATGCATATTATATCTAGTAGAAATACGGTGCCGACTGACGATAGTGTGACCGCTATGCATAGTTTGGACACGTGTTGGTTAAATTTTTTATATGCCGTAACGTGGCCTTAATCAAATGCCAAGTTACTGCATTCGTGTTTGTATATTATATAGTTTGAACTAAAGTTAGTAAATTAGGTATGTCTTAAATATATCAATGAAAAGTCTAGTGAATGTTATTCTCGGTATGCATACATACAGCTATGCATATACGATATGCATACAGTATGCATAAACATATTTATAATTTGATATGCATACGTATGCATACAGTGTGCATGAACATAATTATAATTTTGCAAAAAATACGCATCTGTAAGGCGTATGTATATGATATTGAATGTTAACTATAATTCCAATTCTATGTATGTTCGACAGAATTGCATAATGCACGTCGTAAATATTAATTGTGCTAATACAGTACAGTGCACAGCCCAGTTTTGGATTTTAGCCCTGTTTTGGTTCCGACCTGCTTTCTGCTTTTAGGCTCCTTATAGGCAAAAATAGAAAATTGTAACTGATTATCCAAACCCTCTCCCTTCCATGAAAATAACAACTGCAATACCTTGATAATTTTTTTACTGGTTCAAAAATAAATAAGTCAAAAACGAATAAAAACAGGGTTTTTAACAAATAATTCGTTTTTATTTTTTCTTCACTAGTAAAAAAAAAAATCACGGTATTGCAGTTGTTATTTTTATGAAAAGGCTGATTTGGTTAAAGGGTTACAATTTTATTTTTTTACTTTTTTTGGTTATAAGGAGTCTAAAAGCAGGCCTGGACCAAGATTCCTCTACATAAGGTTTGACGCTCCGCCATCTTGGCGCAGCTTTTGTTCGAGAATCGAGCCTGTGAGTCCTGTGATGTCACAACCAATCACTGACTGCCACGAAATAGGCTCGAGAGTGACAGTTCTCTCTGATTGGTCCTGCGCGAACTGGACGAAAATGTGAACCTATGCGTCCAACCTTATGTAGAGGGACCTTGGGCCTGGACCAAAACCGGAACTTTTTTCTTTCATGTCCCTCCACACAAAATTTTTTTTTTACTCAAAGAGATCGATCCTCTGATATGGAACTGAAATTATGATAAACTCAATTCCTACATTCTATTGAACATGTTTATATTTTTTTTCAAAATTTTAAGAACCCTAAATATGGCAGATAAAAATTGTAAAAATGCGAAATGTCTTCAGGGGGTCCGTTACCGGGCTACTTGGTGTATATGCTTTCCATGAAACTTAAATCAAATTTATATTAATCAATCATCATAATTATGTTTCAAGTCCAAGTAATACCACAGTTTAAAAGCTTATACAAGAATTTTATCATTTAGGTACCGTACTGAATAAGTATGTTCTTAGATCTTTTCCATTATCACCCCTTTTTTATTCCCTTCTGCTGCTGCTGGAGATTTCTTCACATTTTTAACCTTTGTCCCTAACAATTATTCTGTTTCCAAAGTTCAATTTTTGGGTTTGTTTTTTTACAGATCATGAATCCACCAGCTCCTGGAACACCTGGTGATGAGCTCCCCATCTCTGCCTGGGGAGACCCCTCAACGGTTTCCAGCCCGGCAGGAGATGTGATGGGAGGAGCGGCAGGCGACGCTGGAAGTGGCGGCGGAGAAGGAACTCAAGCGGGGGGAGCGGCAGGTGATGCTGGTGGCGGCGGAGACGAGACTCGAGCGGGAGGCGACAGTGGGGCGGCGGCTGCTACGCGTGAGGTGCCTGAGATCATGGGGCCTACAGATAATACTGGAAAAAAGACTAACTTCATGATCGGTACCCACAACGGCACCTTCCACTGTGATGAAGTCTTCGCATGTGTCATGCTGAAGAAGCTGCCAGGCCTGGCACTGGCTGACATCATCCGGTAACTACAAAGAAAACTTTATATCTAGCAAATAGGGAATTTGCGTACAATGTTGTTAACTTTTGAATTATTTTTATGTATTAATATTATTTGTAAATTATTGAAAGAAAAGGATAGGAATAACCAGGAATGCCTTACCGATCGTAAAAGTTAAAACTCAATCTCTCCTTCAACTGATGAAGCATCTAGACAATGCGAAACGTCTTGAAAAAATGCAAATAATTAGTGTGAACCTGTGATTGCAAGATTTTCTCCTGCTCTGACTTTTTCGATCGGTAAGGCCTTGCTGGTTATTCCTATCCTTTTCTTTCAATAATTTATATCAACGTCAATGGTTTATTTTCCTTAAATTGAATATTAATATTATTTGCTGCAGTTAAGTGTTTCAAAGTAAAATTAAAGCAAATTATTGTGAATATTTTAGCAATTATGTTTTGGTTTGCTGGAGTGAGGGACTATAGGTTGCTGTGTTTACAAGTGTTTTGTTTGAAATTGTTTTCAGTCTTTAAAATTTACACACCCTATTATAGAAACGTTGTTGGAGAACTTCATAATGTAAATTTTGAACTACAGTTTTATCTAAACTGATGACATGATAAGATACCTTGCTCTAAAGTTAATAATGCAATTTACATTAGTGTACACAAAGGACTACAACTGTCCGTTTAAGTTCTATGTAATATCATAGGAAAAGAAACAGCTGTCTAATAATAATGGTTAGTGGGGCATAGAGTAAAATCCAAGATTTGATGGACTGGCATTTTCTTTACACCCTATCACCCTTCGTCTGTTATAGTGAGCTTTCTGCTTTATAAGATGAGTGCAATAATGAGTCTTATGATTTACATCTTATAATTGCACTCACCTGATATAACAAATGGCTTATTATTGCATATGATCATTTTAGGTAGATACAGTAAAAACTCGTTATTCTGCAACTTAATTGTTGTTAGGTAAAACTATATTTTGAGTGAAGGAGATCGCGGTCCCGCCAAAAATAATTAGCATTGAAGGGTATAGGAAAAACAAAGGATTTTGTATATATAACCTCTGGATAGGTTATACCAATAGCATTAGAGCTGCTGAGGCAAATCTCCAACGTAAGATGGCGGGCATCCCATTGGTTACTGTTGTTGCCACCACCCACTTCCTCCTCACGACTGTGCCTCACCGACGGCAGCACCATCACCTATCCAGAGGTTATACACAAAATCCTTGGGAAAAACTCAATATAAGGTATATTTGGTAAAAGGTAAACATAATTTCCTGCGTCCCTTGACTTAACGTAATAATAAGTTTTTACTTTAGCTCTTTATTCCAGACAGGGGACGTAAGACAGCCAAGAAAATTGCAGCATTAATTATTATTATTATTATTTAGTTAATTAAAGTGCAAAATATTGTGCAGGGAATATATTTATGGCAGTAGACTAATTGTTTATTTTCACTTTTTAATGTTCAACCGAAGAATCTCAACTGAGAGACTACTGTGTTTGCTTCAGCACTCGTGTGGCTGCTTTGCTGGGTACGTGTGACTATGTCGTGGATGTGGGAGGTACCTACAACCACCAGCACAAGCGTTATGACCACCACCAAAGGTACAGTAAAGCATTTGCTACCTTTATTATTCCTACTCATTTCCTAGCGAAAATTAACAACGCCAGCACACAATGCTGCACAAAGTGTCAGTGAAGTAAGCAGCCTGCAATTTTCACCTTTGTCTCGCAAGTAAAAACATTGAAAGTTTGCCTGAGACGGATTACATTCAACTTTATCTGCATGTGCGATGAAAGTGAACATTTTGGGCTGCCTACTTTAATGCTGATGCAAATTAACAAAAGATACTGTATTCATGAGTTTCCTAAACTAGTTTACATTAGTTTGACTTCTTAAGCCACCTTGCACCTTAAGATTGAACATTTCTTTGTAAATATTGTTGAGTTGAAAGTATCTTCTTAAGGCTTAACCTGAGAAATTTGGATGAAAAAAGTCGTATCGACAGATGTTCTTGAAATTAATTTGGCAGACTTACAACAATTGTCCAAATACTACTGATTTTTTTTTTTTTTTTCAGATTTTTTTAACCATTGGTTTAATTATAATTAATTTATTCAAATGCGAATTTTGTATCCTTTCAATGTTAAATTTTTCAATCAACATTCCACAAAAATGGCTCGAAATATTTTTAAAAATCTATATAAATTAAAAGCTATTTTTTTGGACTATTTTTATGAATGTTTTCATATATTTCAAACCGTTGCGTTGATTGTTATAAAAACTCAATAAGAAATTTGTAGTCTCCACCCACTCCCTCCCAGATTCGCATTGCTAGTGCAGCAGTGTTGCCACGTCTTTTTTATGGTGTGACCTTGACAGACAAATTCTCAGATTGTACCTTAAGTAAAACTATTTCTCATTATTATTATAAATTTTATCTCTCTCCTTCCTTTCCTCATTGAGAAAGTTTATACTGTATTTTGCAGGGGCTTCAACTTGGTGATGGCAGACTTGCAGCCAGACCTTCCGTTCCAAATCAAGCTCAGCTCTGCCGGCCTGGTGTATGCCCACTACGGCAAAGAAGTTCTGCGCGAGATGATGGGGGAGGCGGCCAGCGAGGGAGAGCTGGTGGCGGTCTGGAAAAGGGTTTATGACACCCTTGTGAAGGAAGTTGATGCCATCGACAACGGAATTAGTCAGGCGGGCGGTGAGCTTTCGTAAGTCTTTAAAGGCAGCACAACCACTTTTATTAAGAGTTTTGTGGAGATCAGCGATACTAGAAAGAGTACTTTTGTACTGACTATTGAAGTATCATTAAAAATATTTGGTGCAGTGTTCTCAATAGTATTAACTGCAATTCTTTTTAACTAAATAAATCTTAACTGTGTTTTATTTAACAATGCCAGCTTCTTGCTCATTATACAATTTGGTTTTTGCAAGTCATTTGGCTTTGTTTTTTATTATTTTTCCCCTCTGATTTTGCCATTGATGAAAGTACTTTTTCAACTCAATTGAAATAAAATGTTCTATAAAACTTACAAAATGTGAAAATGTTTTGTAAATAACAAGGCTGCACATATCTAACTAGCAAACTTTGGTCTGCTTTCAGCCTTTCAATTAGTTAAAGGCATACAGGCCTCAAAATACAAATTAGACAGTCACCAAGTGGGTTTAGAGTAAATAATCAACATTCGCATCATTTTTTTCCACGCGTGATGCATCCGTGCGAAGTCGCAGTTCAAAGTAAGAAATTTAGTCCTTGATGACGTCATGAAGTCCTTGATGACGTCACAACTCAATGCTAATCAGTGCTAGCTGTGAGTTGTGACGTCAGCAAGGACTTTCTTTGTAGCACGACTTCGCACAGACGCACCACGCGCATATAAAAATAATACGAATGTTTATTATAAACTCGAGCAACACTTAATGTCTGTCTAATTTGTAATTTGAGGCATGTATCCCTTTAATGTTTACAGTCTTCCATTATACATCTTCCATCCACAACATGATGAATTTGGTTATGTGGCCAAGAACAATGCAGTGGATATTTATCTCCTTGTTGCTGGAGTAGATTTGAAAACTACTAGCAGCAAAATTAACTAACATTATATATATATATATATATATATATATATATATATATATATATATATATATATATATATATATATATATATATATATATATATATATATATATATATATATATATTCAATTAGTTGATTTATTCATTTGATAAATTTAAAATATTAATATACGTATTGACCAAGAGTATAAAATACTGTAGCAAGTAGAATAAGAAATATATAATATTTGTTTTGTGTAATCAAAATATAAAACAACTATATTCCATAATTCCTCATTTTCAGTGTATTTAAAACTTAGTCAACAGTATGGCAGCTTATATACCTACATTAATATTTTGGCTGTGTTTCACAAATAATTTGATATGCTTAGATAGTATTTTGCTCAGGACTAAATCATTTTCACAGCTACCGAATCCATACTGGCCTGAGTGCTCGAGTTGGAGCCCTCAACGTTGGCTGGAATGATCACGATGCCAATGAGACGGAGCAGTTCAACAAAGCTTACCAGCTTGTGGACAAAGAGTTTACAGAGCTGGTTGCTCGTCTTCAGTCTGAGTGGCTTCCTGCGAGAGACTTAGTACTCCAAGCTTTGATGGCTCGCAACCAGGTAATTAATTAACCTTTTGTATCAGCTTCAAATTTCATTTAAAAATATTTTAAATTTAGTGCAAGTTACATATATAATACTTTTTGTAAACTTATTTTGTAATAATTAACTGTGATCTCAAATTTGAGCTTGTTGTCAGTACAGTTCTTCCACTTGATATGGTAATTAGTATTGTGTCTCTTGTATTTTTAAATTGAAATTTAATACTGTACCTTCTATAAATTCTTCACTGCAGTCTTTAAAATGAAAGTACATGTTATTGATATTTCAAATTGTTTATTTATATTATTGTTGGTCCCCCCTATGAATGTCTACTTGAAGCTTGTGTACTGAAATGAATGTAGAAAATCCACTAGCATCCTAAAGAGAGAGTTTAAGGGTAAGATAACCCGAAACATCGATTGTTGTAGTTCCATTTGATTAACATGCAAACCTTAGCAACATCATAATAATTCTGATTTTTTTTTTTTTTTTTTTTTTTTTTAAGAGACGGTTCTTAGCACCAAAAAAGAAATGTAGAAAAAATTTCAAAACAATCACTTAATCCGATTTTTTTATATTAATTTATTAGTTTAGGCCTCCATGGGAAAGCCCTATACTGGAAATTCAAACAATTTAATTTAAAAAAATTGGATCGAGGGATTGTTTTGAAATTTTTTCTACATTTTTTTGGTGTTAAGAACTTTCTCTCAAAAAAAATTCTGAATTATTATGAGGTTGCTAAGGTTTACATGTTAATCAAATGGGACTACAACAATCAATGTTTCGTGTTATCTTACCCTAAGGGTAAAGCCTGGTTTACGCAGACGCAAAAAAAAAACTTTTGTGTCAGACGCTAGAGTTGAAGTACGTGTTACCTTATGGCATGGTTTACGCATCCAGATGCCAAACGCAAGAAGCAGACGCAAGACGCAAAAGTTGACCAACTCTTGCTTCTGCGTCTGACCAATGAGATGCGCGCATTTCAAAACAATGAAATTGTGCCAAAACTAGAAAATCAAGCGAAAGTCTTCACTTGATTTTGGAAGAAAACGAAAAATTGTTTTGATTGAATATTGAATTTAAAAGTTGTAAAATGTCTTCAGCTCTTTCGGAAGCTGAACAAAAAAAAAATAACTGAATGAAAGAATTTTAATCCCGAGAAGTGCCGACAACTGCCGAATTATTACGAAGTCGTAAGGAGAAGAAAAAGTCAAGCGATCGTGACCGATAACTGCCGAAGTAGTACGAGAAGCATGAAAAATGCTTCTGCAAGAACGGACCAAATCTTGACGCTGGACGCAGATTTTTTTTTTTTTTTTTTTTGCGTCTGCGTAAACCAGGCTTAAGATAACGCCACCAATGTTAAAAAAAGTCCCTCACACAAAAATTCTGAAAAAATTTAAAATGTTCTCTTTGCATCCCCTATCAGTAGCTAAAATATCAGGTATACAGATACAATCTAGTTTTTGAGTTATGAATTTTTAAAATTGGCTAATTTAACATGGGAGTTCCATTTCTCCATGTTAAAGTAGTCAACTTTAAAAATTCAAAACTCAAAAACTAGATCGTATTTGTATACCTGATATTTTAGCTACTGATATGGGGTATAGAGGAAAACATTTGAATTTTTTTTTCAGAATTTTTGTGAGGGATTTTTTTTTTTTTTTTTTTTTTTTAAACATGGGTGGCTTTATCTTACCCTTAACAAGGCTTAATTTTATCTCATTGTCTCAAATCGAAGTGTAGATTGCTATTTATCATCTCTGGTTAAAACAATTTTGCTTCATATTTAAATTTTTTGCTCTTCACAATTAAAGAAGGGGAACTGTTTCAGCTTTTATATATTTAATATTTTATAAATAATATCAAAATTATTTGTGCGCCTTAAGGGTAAGGTAACGCCACCAATGTTAAAAAAAATCCCTCTCACAAAAATTCTGAAAAAAATTTAAAATGTTCTCCTCTACACCCCCTATCAGTACCTAAAATATCAGGTATACAAATACGATCTAGTTTTTGAGTTATGAATTTTTAAAGTTGACCAATTTAACATGGGAGTTTCATTTCTCCATGTTAAAGTAGTCAACTTTAAAATTTTATAACTCAAAAACTAGATCGTATTTGTATACCTGATATTTTAGGTACTGATAGGGGGTATAGAGGAGAACATTTTAAATTTTTTTCAGAATTTTTGTGAGAGGGATTTTTTTTAACATTGGTGGCGTTACCTTACCCTTAAAAATAGTCACCACCCTCAGCCTTCCGCCAGTTCAGCAGTTGGTTTTCAAAAAGCGCGCTAAAGAAAATTAGGGTTTATGATGTCAAGCGCCATGATAGGTCAAGCGCAACCAATCGTTGATCTTGACGTCATAAGCCCCAATTTTCTTTGGCGCTCTTTTTGAATGTCAACTGCTGAAGTGGTAGGAGGAGGGTGGTTTTTTATTTTTTATTTTTTTTTTTGGTGCACAAGTAAGTTTGACATTATTTATAAAACATTAAAAATATAACAGCTGAAGCTGTTCCCCTCCTTTAAAATTTTTATAGTTTAATTACTATCTGCAGTTGTCCTAGTGAGGGTTCATTATCTGTAGCAAGCACAAGAGAGTATTTGGGTTTGAAATTGTGTGAGGTACTTCATTTTATATACTGTAACCCTGTGTGAGAGTAGACTAGTAGACATTATAGCAGTTTTAATCGAGATCAGCAAAGTCAGCTAAACTTGAACTCGTTGAGAATAAGTCTCTACTGATTTTTAAAAAAAAAAAAAAAAAACTGTGTCATTGACACCTTATTAAGGGTAAGGTAACGCCACCAATGTTAAAAAAAAATCCCTCACACAAAAATTCTGAAAAAAAATTAAAATGTTCTCCTCTACACTCCCTATCAGTAGCTAAAATATCAGGTATACAAATACGATCTAGTTTTTGAGTTATGAATTTTTAAAGTTGACTAATTTAACATGGAATTTCCATTTCTCCATATTAAGGGTAAGGTAACGCCACCAATGTTAAAAAAAATCCCTCACACAAAAATTCTGAAAAAAATTTAAAATGTTCTCCTCTACACCCTCTATCAGTAGCTAAAATATCAGGTATACAAATTCGATCTAGTTTTTGAGTTATGAATTTTTAAAGTTGACTAATTTAACATGGGATTTCCATTTCTCCATGTTAAAGTAGTCAACTTTAAAAATTCATAACTCAAAAACTAGATCGAATTTGTATACCTGATATTTTAGCTACTGATAGGAGGTGTAGAGGAGAACATTTTAAATTTTTTTCAGAATTTTTGTGTGAGGGATTTTTTTTAACATTGGTGGCGTTACCTTACCCTTAAAGTAGTCAACTTTAAAAATTCATAACTCAAAAACTAGATCGTATTTGTATACCTGATATTTTAGCTACTGATAGGGGGTGTAGAGGAGAACATTTTAAATTTTTTACAGAATTTTTGTGTGAGGGATTTTTTTAACATTGGTGGCGTTATCTTACCCTTAACAGAGGAAAACATCAAAATTTGTGTTATTGCACAAATGAATAGGAGAGTAAAAATTATGATACTGATGTTATGATATTTAAATAATGGAGTACCAACCTCAAATTTTTTATTGCAGAAATGGGTAGAGGGTGCAAAAATATGCAACTCTGATTTTTTTTCAAATTTTTCTGAGACCGAGAAGTATTTTTAAAAAATTATTGAAAGTCTGTTTTATGACGTCACGGGTGTTAATGTCCTTCCTTTTCTTAAGGAGAGGCGCCTCGTGACGACATCAAAATAGACTTTCAATATTTTGTAAAAATACTTCCCGGTCTCAGAAAAATCTGAAAAAATTCAGAGTAGCATATTTTTGCACCCTCAATCCATTTCTGCAATTAAAAAATTTTGAGGTCGGTACTCCATTATTCAATGTTCAAAGTTTGACAGCCTCCTAGAGTTTCCTTCTCTAGTGTTAAAGGGACAGGGGACCCTATAATTAAGTATTTTTTAATCAAAAGTTACTTACTAACAGAATACAAATGCATGCTGCACTGTCCCAAATGCATCAGTGTAAGCTCGCAGTAATTGGCATGAACTGAGGAACGTGACGTCACATTCCGTCGCTTGCACTGGCTACACTGCAGAGCATATCTCTCCTTATTGATCCTCTCACTCTTCTGCCTGCTATTCTCCATGCGATGCCGGTGCCTGAGGCTATACACATTTATTTAATTAATCTAAATTATTGGTACTGTTCAAAACCGGAATGTCATTTATTTTTAATTTTGTTACGTCAATAGGAAACTTCTCAAGCATCAAGAACATTATTTTATCCTGTCTCTTTAAGGCCAAACCAAAGAGCTTACATTGTAAAGAGATCGAACGCCCATGTTAAATATTTTTCCTATCTGTTGGCGTAGAAACCAAAGAAATTCTGTAGATGAAGTTAAAAAGGACACGTTCAGGTCTCTGCATGTAGGTGGAGCTGCAGGAGTATCGGGTGTCGCGATGCAGCTGGCACCCCATCACAGTAACGCCATCTGAATGCTGATCCTAAAAAGCTTCGGAATAACGTAGTCGCACTTCTTTCAAGATCTGTGATGTTTGAACAAAATTTTGGCCATAAGCGTTCTATATCTCTACACTATAAGATCTCTGGCCAAACCCATGTATTAAATATTAAAGACAGTGTTTGGGCCTTTCATAGTATAAAGTAAATAACAGTAAAATGTAAATCCATGTTTCTATTTATTTACGTTTAATTGCATCTGTACACTATTTGTGTTTAATTAAATCAATTATAGTATAAAGTAAACAGCAAGTAGGTGGGTTACATTGGGAGGGGGGTTATTATTTCGCACGAATATTCTTGTATCCGTCCGTGCTGTAGGGGCAATTGTTTTTTTTTTTTTTTTTTTTTTTTTTTTTTTTTTTTTTTTTTTTTTGTTTATTTATATATATGTTTTTGTTTTTCTTTGAATGTATCACACTGGCTAAATGTTAAAGGCCTTATGAACCTTTGCACAATATTAAGTACACGGTTAGCTTTGCTTTAGTATGATTCGGCTACATAATTTTTTTTGTTTCAACAGCACAAATATCAGAGATAATAGCCGATGAAAAGGAACCTGTGACGTCACTCACGCTCATTTAGCGGCGACAATATAGGGAAATTCCTGCAAAAGATAGGTTCACTCCCGCTGCAATCACGGCCACAATTTTACTTCTGGAATTTTGAAACTTTTACCAGGGCAGTCTTGATAGTATTTGTCAAATATCCTGAAAGATTTTTTTTAATGACATTCATACAAACCGAGTTATTGTGGTAGAAAGAGGAGCAAAAATGTTGTATAGGAAAACAATGTTAAATTTTTAGCTTATCTTGCAACTGCAATAACTCAATCTGTACACACGCCACCAAAAAAATTCTTTCAGTCTATTTGACAAATACTATCAAGACTGCCCTGGTAAAGTTTCAAAATTCCAGAAGTAAAATTGTGGCCGTGGTTGCAGCGGGAGTGAACCTATCTTTTGCAGGGATTTCCCTATATTGTCGCCGCTGAATGAGCGTGAGTGACGTCACAGGTGCTTCTTCATCGGCTATTATCTCTGATATTTGTGCTACTGAAACCAAAAAAATTATGCAGCCGAATCACACTGAAGCAAAGCTAACCGCGTACTTAATACTGTGAAAAGGTTCAGAAGGCCTTTAACTATGTATTTAATTAATATTGTGAAAAGATCATACAACATACATACCTCCACATAGTTGCACAGACACAACATTGCTATGTTAACTATTACATGCTGTAGGAATTATCTTTTTTTTTTTTTTTTTTTTTTTTTTTTTTTTTCTGAGAGGGGGGGGGGGGCTTTTAGACAGCATAAATCTTGGACCACGGAGGTAATAATTTAATCCGTGAGAGTTATGGCGTCATGTTATACATATTTATGGTAAAAGTAGCTGTGGAATTCCATTAAAAAGCTGGAGTAACAGTTCTCATAAACTTATTTGTTTTTGTAGGTTTTAAAGTTTGCGGCCTCTACATTAACAACCATAAGTATATTCTGGTTCACATATAACTTGGTTTTCATCATGTTTGTAACGTCTTCAGTCATTGGTGTATTGTTTGTAACAAAGAATTTCACTGGCTAAGCCGAAGGACACCCAAGTGTTCCCGACGAAAACCATGTTAAATATGAACTTTAGTATAGTACTTGTTATGTGTCTTGTCAAAGATTTCCATTCTTCTGATATGCTCACAATATTGCTTTGTGATTGCAGGGAACCCCAGAACAGTCTCAGGTGATTGTGCTTTCAACGTTCTGTCCTTGGGGCCAGCACCTGCTTGAGCTGGAGGAGCAGATGAACGTCTCGCCTTCCATAAAATTTGTAGTTTTCTCTGACATGTCATCCGGTACTTGGCGTGTGCGTGCAGTGCCCGCTGGAGGTGCTGCTGACTTCGAGCTCAGGTGGGTGTACATTGATGTAAAATCAGTAAAATATTACCCTAGGTTTTTACCAGCACGAAGTAGTGAAGTCAGGCTCATTGGATACTTTCGTTAAGATTATTAATCATTTAGAATAGAATAGAATAGAATACTTTATTTGACCACAGGCGGTACATACAGTGACAATAAATTGTCACAATACAGCATTAGTCTTGTCAATAAATAATTAATAACTAAATACAACAACAAACATAAAAAACAGTGTCAAATGAACATTTCAGTCTTGTCAAATACAATGTTTGTAAAAACCAGGCAACTATAGGAGAACACAATGCATATAGGATTACTTATTTAAATTAATGAAACGTTATAAAAATATTACACAGGATGATAACATTGATTGCATAAATTTGTATTTTTTCTTTTATGTGCCCTCCCCTTCAGGTTTTTTATCTATTATTGTTCACCATTGTTTGATATATGTGATAACAAGCTCAACTTCGCCCATGATTATTATTTTTTGTTTTGTTTGTTTGTATTTTATTTTTCACCATTATTGTATTATCACAATAGTCATTTGCCTGTGCAGGGTGCCCCTCAAGGAGTCATGGCGAGGTCTTCGAGACTACCAACTGTGTGCGGCCTCCAACATCCCAGGATGCATCTTCGTCCATGCCAGTGGCTTTATTGGAGGCAACACCACACAGCAGGGTGCAATCGCCATGGCTCTTGCTAGCATTGAGGCAGCAGCTGGCCAGGAACATGAGTAGATCCCTCTCCCCCATCTAGCAGCAACGGAATATTTAAAGCAAAGTTTTGTACACATCAGAGTTTATACGTCAAAGTTAGTGTTGTAAAAAACGAAAGGAACTTCTGATGAGTGAACTTTCACAAGTTCGCTCGCGAACATTACAAAGTTCGCCAACATGTAAAAGACCGGGAACGTTTGAATTCTGTATAAAAGTACATTTAATTTTATATTCAGCAAGCTAAACAGCAAGATGTTTACATTTAAAGACAACTAACTTCATGAAAGTAAGTTAAAGATATAAATTGAATAAATTTACCCTCGCAAAAAAGTAATTATTTTTTTTGTCCTGTCATAGCCTTTGGGAGTAAAACTATACATTTAGTATCGTGTCCTTTCATTTTTGGCACCCAAAATAGTAGTAATAGTTACAAATAAGGTGTTTTAATCCAATTTTCTATTAAATTTTAACTTTTTATTTAAGAACACAGATGTAGCCAATCAGAACGTTGCAATTTACGCGGGATATTTGAATCATGTTTCACAAGTTCGCGAACGAACATTACATGAGTGAACTTTACATGTTCGCAAGCGAACTTCTTAAATGTTCGCAGTGAACATTCACATTTTTACAACACTACGTGAAAGAGAATCCAGCAGGCTAAATAGCAAATTATTGTTCAAAGCTTAAAATAAATTGATTAAATTTTTTAAGATTTTGTATTGTGAAATTTATACTAAACTAAAGATAAATAATAATATCTAAACATAATTTTGATTTAAAAAAAATAAACATGCATCCTAATTTTTCATAATTTTTTTTTTTTTTTTTTTTTTTTTTAATCCTGCTGGAAATCATATTTCACCATCCTTTAACTTTATTTTATATTTTGACACTTCTATTTTTTTGTGTGAACTATTAAAAAACAAAACTCATTGTTCATTATAACATTAATACTCTCTGGATTGATTGTCTTGCTTCGTTCCTGTCGTTGCTGCTAGTGTCCCCTTACCTGAAACGGGTACAAACTATTAATTAATACTTCTTCGTTACCTAAAAGTCAGACTATTTGGTAACCAATTTTTGTTTTTATGAACTTAAAATATTTATATCTAATATGTATAAATATTTATTTCCTTTAAATATAAATTTAAAAAAGAATTTTATTTCATAACATCTGCAATGTTACGTTAGCTAAATATGTATTTCATACATTGCCTATTTGTTCAATAAAATATGATGCCTCCAAGCTGCCCTCTTTGAATTCTTATTAATATTCCCCCAAATTAATAATAATAATAACTGTTTATTGAGCAAAATGAAATACAATACAGTATTATGTGCAACAGTATTGATTAGTTAAAGTAAATAGCTCAAAGGGTGACGAAAAAAGGCATAACCCATGCACAAAAGTGATCAGTCACCCAACATATAAAATCAGAAAATAAAACTACTTCGTCAAATTAGAAAATAATACAAACATAAACACAAATAAAACATGTGAACATAAATAACAATATATACAATGAAAATAAGTAACGTTATTCTATGTTGATAACATATCCATCCTTATCACAATCAGGTAATGCATTGTACGCTTTCACAACTCTTGGGAAAAGAGAAGAAAGGTATGCACTAGAGTAGCCACGGGGAGTGGAAAGCACAGTCCCAGACCCTCTCATACCTTCCCTTCGAGTAATGACAGAAACCCTATTGGGTCCAAAAACCTGAAAGTCACAAACACCTGACAGACATTTTTTAAAGAAAGAGAGATCAGTTCTCTGCAGCATAGCTCTTATTGAGGGAATATTGCACTGCACAAGACGAGCCTCCCTCTCATCACACTTGTCAAACTTGCAATGTCCCAAGATCATTCTAGTTGCTCTACTTTGCACTTGCTCTAGTTTATCAATATTACAAGCTGATGTAGGGTGCCAAGCAGGCGTACCATACAGCATGACAGATCTAACCAAAGCCAGGTAGAGCATCCTAGTTGGTTTAACTTTGCCACCCCTGAAACTCCTTGAAATCATCCCCAGTATATTCATGGCCTTCTTACAAGAAATTTCTGTCTGAATATTCCACTTGAGATTATTAGAAATAGTGACTCCAAGGAGCTTCAGGGTTTCACATTGAGCAATAACATTATTGTTGACATGATATGATGACTGAATAGGAGTATTAGATCTAGTAAGACAAATATATTTTGATTTCAATGCATTTAGAGACATTTTATTAAGCTGACACCAAATAAATATTGTGTTGAGGTCATTACTTTGTAAGGAAAGTAAGAGTTTTGCACATGATGTGACAAAAGTTTCAGTTTTTCTATACCCTCCCACTGCCGCCGCCTCCCCCCAGCTGTTCATCTCAGTAAAAGTATATAACACTATTTTTTTGCTGATTGTTTAGATGAACACACGTTAAAATGTTTCAGCATGTAATTTTGTTTAAGCTTACTATACGTGTTGAATAACTGTATGTAACTCAGTTCCAACAGATAGGGCTTCATTTAGGGCCTTGGTTGGACTTTATTTGTACACAATTTAATAATAAAAAACTTTAGAACAAAAAAAAAATCTAATTTTTTGCCAGAGATGTATTTAATTTGCATCAAAATTTACCTTTAGTGCTGAAATTTGTTTTGGTCATTTCTTTGATTATTTTATTATGTTGACTTCCATGTTTATGACGCCTATCTCATCTTATTCACTAGGTTTCATAAGGTAAAAGAATAAAATTACTGACAGCCAAATTGTAAGATTCAAAGATTATGTTTGTTTTATTAATTAATAGTTTGATACTGTATAGTTGGATCAGTAAGCTTTATAGCAGAGTGTCAAGGATTATATTGTAGATGGTGGATCACTGCAAAAATGATAATAAAATAGAGAAAATCTTCCCAGCATTTAAAAAAAATAGCTCATTATATCAGATAGGAACTGTTTGACCTGTTTGATATCTTCATATCCAATCCGCATTCTGTTCACACAGGAAAAATGATTAATTCATAACATCCATATAATATCTGTTGCGGGGTAAGCCAGCAGCAATAATAACTTCATAAATATTGGATTGTTGTGTTTTTTACTTATAATGTTAATAATAATAGCGTTTTTTTTTTAATTAAGAAGTGTGTGTGTGTATAATATATATATATATATATATGCATTAATTATATATCGTCAGCTCAGAATATAGAAGTACCCTAAGCACAACGATTGAGGTTTTGATGCAAATATGATGTAACATAAGGCTCACATTTGAATCAAAATCTCTTGCATGGTGCTTAGGGCATTTCTTTTCTAAGGCGATGATAAAGTAAAGATTTATAATAAAAAGAAAAGAGAGAGTAGAGGATAGTAATAATTTTAATCATCCAGTGATGTTTTACTGATCGTTAAAGTCACAGTTGATGAAATTTTTTTAATCACATCAGCTAGGTTTTTAAGTTAGAGGGACAGGGGACCCTAAAAATAAGTATTTTTTAGTCAAAAGTTACTTATTAACAGAGTACATACATAGACATGCTGCACTGTCCCAAACGCATCAGTGTAAGCGCGCAATAATTGGCATGAACGGAGAAATATGTGATATGTCACATTCCGTCGCTTGCACTGGCTACACCACACGGCATATTTCTCTTAAAAATTATCCATCTAAAATTAATTATCTCTAAAGTTGACTAATTTAACATGGAAGTTCCATTTCTTCATGTTAAGGTATACAGGAATTTCATGTTTACATTTTGGGTAGCACGGAGATGCCCGAAGCCGCCCGAAGAGCTTCGGGATGTAGGCAGAAAACCCTAAAATCCTATGCTGTGCGTGTTAACATAACTCACAACACCTCTTTTCTCATAACAGTTTTGGTCACCAAATATTTTTTTTCACTAGCATTGGTTCTTCTTGTCACCATTTATGAAAGAAATTTCTACGAGAAATGATACGAATCGTCAGGAGAAATTAATTTCGAGACCAACTTTAACACGTATTTGCTATGCCACTGACAATGTTTTGCCTACACAATTATGACGTCATATTGTTTTGTGACGTATGGTGAAAGACCCGTATATTAGTCAACTTTAAAAATTCATAACTCAAAAACTAGCTCGAATTTGTACACGGTACCTAATACATATTATGTATATATATATATATATATATATATATATATATATATATATATATATATATATATATATATTATATGTATATATATCGCTTCAGAATGTAAGTGTCGTATATACCACGAAGTTTTGATTCAATTTTAGGTCCTATATATATATGTACATGAAGCATAAAAGGTCTAATCAAAACTTCGTGGTTTATACAACACTTATAGAATAGAATATATTTATTCGACCACTGGCGGTAATACAGCAACAAATTGTTACAATACTGCATGAGTCTTGCCAAAAAATATCACATATATACGTATTCTGAGGTGACGATTTTAGCTACTGATATAGCCCATGTAGCACATTTGATCGGCGCAATATTCACCACAGATCGTTTTGATATCGCCTCAATATCAAATTCGACGTTGGTCCAATAGTGCAGCTGCAACAAACCTCTATGGCTGGACGATATTTAATATCAATGTTGCACCAACATTTAAAATAAGCATTGTTCGGATATTTTATTTTAATATCGTTTCAATAGTGCAGCTGCAACAAACCTCTAGGGCTGGACGATATTTAATGTCAATGTTGCACCAACATTTAAAATAAACATTGTTCGGATATTTAATTTTAATATCATTTAAATAGTGCAGCTGCAACAAACCTCTATAGCTGGAAGATATTTATTGCCAATGTTGTACCAACATTTAAAATAAACATTCTTAGATATTTAATTTAATATTGGGCAAATGTTGCTGCAATATATTTTTTATAAATCTCAGGAATGGCCAACCAATATTGGCACAATATTGGATTCGATTGATTCCATAGGGTAATAATATGTATGTAACATATTACATATATGGAACTGCATGCATCATGGGGCTTTTTTTTTTTTTAAGACTTTTTCCCAAGTCTCGATGATGGAGTATATTATAATGTATAACACTTGTATTTTTATCATAGACTATTTGTTATTTCAATCTATATCTCTTTTTAGAGTTTCTCTTATTGTTTATTAATTTTTGATTCCGTTAACAACAGCATTAAAATATTTATTGTCTTAAAAATTCCCAGCATAATGGTTCTATTTAGTGTTTACTTTTAAAAAAAAGTACAGTGACTTAAATTAATTTAAATTTAATTGTTAAGTGTTTTTTAAATTGAATTAATTTTGCTGCCATCTATTGACAAAGTTAGAACTTATAATTGGTGCAATATTGGGCCAATATTTAGCCAATCCCAATCTAAATATTTCGAACATCGCACTTCAATGCCCACCCAACGTTTCATTGACATTGGGAAACTTACATACAATGAATATTCGGCAAAGTATATTGGAGCAACGTAATGAAATTAAATATTGTGCTGGAAACTTTAATCCAACATTGCAGGAATATCGAGCACAAATATTGAGCAATATTCACATATCAATATTGTTTGAATATTTGTTACAAATTCCTATGATACATTGACTGTCAATCCGTAGCCAACATTCAACCAATGTTTAATGTTGACACTGCAGCAATATCAGAAAGCCATTATTGTACCGACATAAATATTTCAAGTATTGAACTTCAATACCCAGCCAACGTTGCATTGACATTGGGAAACAACATACCAATGAATACACGGCAAAGTATCTTGGACCGACGTAATGAAATTAAATATTGTGCTAGTAACTTTAATCCAACATTGCATGAATATCGAGCACCAATATTGAGCAATATTCACATATCAATATTGTTTGAATATTTGTTACAAATTCTTATATGATACATCCCTGACTCCACGGCACAGTTGGGCACAGTTAGGTGCCAAGTTCAATCTTGTGTTCTATTAACATTGTAATTTGAACTTGGCAGCCCGGTTGTTAATCCCCTTGTGCTTCGGCGCAATTGTGAAATTCACAGAGGTACCTAGTCAAAGACACTTGGCTGAACTGTGATTCTCACAAAATGGCCGAACTGTGAAAATCACAGTTCGACCAATGGTTTAGACTTGGTAGCTCTCCCCCGTCCCTTCTCCTTATTAATTTTTTCATTTCATTAAAGCTAATTAAGTTAACGTATTACTAAAAAAATGTAGTTTTTTAAATATTTTTATTTTATCATGGTAATTAACAGAGTACTCTAGCATAAAAAATTAAAACATTGATGCTAGCAGCTGCAACTCTTTTGTCTCTATCCCGCATATTGGCGGCCATGATGTCTGGTTATAGAATCCACTATATAATCAGCATTTCATGCAGCAGAGTTGAATTCATTGCCTGTAAAATTATGAAAATGAGATTATAACACACATATGAAAAGATTTTGTAAATATTTAACTCACCACATAAGTAGCTAGCCTGGGCATAACTTCCTCAGTGTTGAAAGAAAAGAGAGAATTCAAGGGGGCGGGCTGGGCTGGAGAAAGAAAAGCTATGATAGGGCCTCTCATGATGTTAGAATTTGTAATAATCACTGTAAAAAAGAAGCAATTTATTAGAAAAAAAAGAACTTTGCTATTTCAATATACTTTTTAATATATTTCTTACCTTCTTTAAAGACTGCAAAGCAGACTTTTCCAATAAAAAAGAGACAGCATCTCTGTTTTTGTTGACAATGACACCCATATCATATGTTGTATGTTGCTTTTTTTTTTCTTACTTCAATTTTTTAGAAACAGATGGCGCTACCATCCGGGTATAAATTTTTTCAAAGTCCAAAATTAATAAATAAATTTGATAATAATTAGATATATTGCCAATGTAGTTTATTTAATGAAAAAAAATATCAGTTGGATATTATATATATCAATTAAAGCATCATTTAAGCCCCTTCTAGTTCATAGTCGATACAACTTCAAAGAGTGTATTCAATGTGCCAAGTTACGCCAAGTTTAGAAAGCTAGGATGCTCTGGGGTACCTAATATAAACACTGTGCCCTACTGGATACTCATGGGCATTACAGCTTACCTAACTGTGAACCTTAACTGTGCCCAATTGTGCCCTACTGTGCCGTGGAGTCAGGGATTGACTTTCAATCCTTAGCCAACATTCAACCAATGTTTAATTTTGACACCGCAGCAATATCAGAAAGCTATTATTGCACCGACATAAACATTTCAAGCATCGAATTTCAATGCCCAGCCAACGTTGCATTGACATTGGGACAACCACATTTAATGAATATATGGCTACGTATATTGGACCGAGGTAGTGAAATTAAATATTGTGCTACCAACTTTTAGCCAACATTGTATGAATATTATATGCCAAAATTGGGCAATGTCGGCATATCAATATTGTAAGAACATTGGCTACATATTGGTGATATCGTAGATTTTAAGCCAATATTCCCAATATCTGACCAATATTTAGCCGATGAAGTGTGCTACATGGGAGGGGATGTAGAGGAGAACCTTTTTAAAAATTTTATTTTTTTAAAACACCTGGAAAGTATTTTTAAAAAAAGTTATTGGAAGTTAGTTCAGGTTTCAACCTATATCCATTTTAGTCCCTATATCCTTTTATGAAGAAAAGTATTATAGCCAAGAAGGGTGAGTGAGTCAGGAGCTATATATGTATATACATTATGCACATCAAAATGCTAGTGGTTTTGTAGTGCAGTTTTTAGTAGGTTATTTTAGCTCTATATATATATGGTCGAATCTAGTGGTAATTAGATTCTGGCTTTGGTCCGTGAGGTCCCCGGTTCAAATCACTGACATGGCAAACTTTTATGACTTGGGATGGGTGTGACTGATTATAACTAGTAAAGGATGGAGTTGGTAGGAGGAAGGCAGCTAACAGCTATATAGCTGTCTATATTCTCCGCTGCTCTGCAGTCTTGCACTGCAGGCTGCACGGATCTGGTAGTAGGAGCCCAGAAGAGTGCAGGAAAGGGTTCTGAGTGTCTGGTAAAAGCCCCAGTTCGGTCGCAAGATAACTCTTACACACGTGTACACATGTAAGTTAAATATCGGCCTGCATGGCCATGATACCCGAAAAGGTAAAATGGCGTCAATTAAGGGTAAGGTAACGCCACCAATGTTAAAAAAAAAACCTCTCACAAAAATTCTGAAAAAAATTTAAAATATTCTCCTCTATATATACCCCCTATCAGTACCTAAAATATCAGGTGTACAAATACGATCTAGTTTTTGAGTTATAAATTTTTAAAGTTGACTACTTTAACATGGAGAAATGAAACTCCCATGTTAAATTGGTCAACTTTAAAAATTCATAACTCAAAAACTAGATCGTATTTGTATACCTGATATTTTAGCTACTGATATAGGGGGTGTAGAGGAGAACATTTTAAATTTTTTTCAGAATTTTTGTGAGAGGGATTTTTTTTAACATTGGTGGCGTTACCTTACCCTTAAGGATTTTAACTTTAATTAACTTAACATTTTTTTAAAATGTATGTTAATTACAAATAATATTTGTGCATTTTATACTCATCTACTGACTGCAGTGGGTAAATATCTTAAATTCCTTTATGAATTGTTATGATTGTAGTTTACTATAATTTTATACTTATATAATTTGTAACAAATTTGTAAGGGTGGGGGGGTAGGCTCAAGCAAGACGTTTCGATAGTGTTCGTACATTTCAATTTTTTCCTTGGAAAGTTTTCATCTGATCGTTTTGAAACCATCTGCGTACCTGCACTATATTATTAGCTATCTACTGTAAAAATCCGATTGAATTATAAACTTGAGTTTCTGAGATTAACTGTCCAGAACAACTCTGGAATTGAGTTACAAAAATTGCTCAAAAGATGGCACTTCAGAAATTTGTTGACAGTTTTTCTGTGTTACAATTGAATGAAAATTATTAATTCTTTTTACATTGGTTAGCGGCTCTTATACTCTAGGACCTCAGATAGTTTCATAATAATTACTGCGAAACAAACGGAAATAATTATTTGCTTCCTATGACAATTCCAATAGATGGCAGTTACGGCCTCCCGCCCACTGTTAAGGCAAAAGAGTGTTATGAGTATTTCTGAAGCAAGTGGAGTATGCAAGAATCGAGTGATTTGGAGGGCAATTTGTAGACGGCCGAGGTAATAATGCTGCTGGCTTACCCCCCCCCCCCCCCGGCCGTAAAGGGATATGGCGTCATGTTATGTATGTATGTAAATATCAATAATATAGAAGTATTTTTCAATTTATGTTAATTGTGATAATAACTGCATTGCAAGAGACATTAATTGCTAAATGATATAATAATGTGTGTATTTTACTATAATAATGTACATGTCTATAATTTTATATAATTTAATTCAATTTTAAGGCATTTAATTAATATATTATATACTATACATATATATAATAATTAAACAAATTGGATCATTGTCTAGTTCATTTTATTTATAATCACACTCAAATACAATGTGATGACATGAGAATATTAAGCCCATTTAAATTTAAAAATAAACAAAAAGGATACAGTAATTAAGGCACATTCTATAACACCATTAGTATTTAAGATGCATTTCAAATTTCAAACATATAATTATTGAACATGATCCGCACAAAAAATATTAATTAATTTTCTATATTATATATAATACGCCTTCCAAATATTTTTTTAAAGAAAATGTGGTGGGATATATATTTTAGTTAGATATATTTATGTGATAATAATTTTTTACTTCAATTGCACCTTAATACAATTACAGAAAATGACTTTACTTTATCCTCTTTAGCTTTAGATCAAAAATAAGAGCTATATGTTACATTAAATTTATGGTATTGAAATATTGTAGGCATTTTTTTTTTTTTTTTTGGCACAGCACTTAATTAGTGGAGGAGCGTTCTTTCCATCACTTCAAATCAATTTATCAGCATGCAAGGCTACTTAAAGGGGTACCAAAGTGAATACTTTTTTTACATGTTCGGGCAGCTACGAATTATCCTGATATCCCTGTGGCTCAATATTTTCGTACAATGCCTAGTTATTTTACAATTAATTATTTAGTTTGAAAAGTGAGTTTGATAACCGTTGGTTGATTCAAGTCTATGCGCTCCAGCAGCAGTCGCTGATACGACGAGAATCTCCCGCGAATCGGGGGAACCTCCTCCCGCCCCCTTCTTGTCGTATCACCGGCCGCTGCAGCCGCGGGCATGCTTGAATCAACCAACGGTTTTCAAACTCACTTTTCAAACTAAATAATTAATTGTAAAATAACTAGGCATCGTACGTAAATATTGAGCCACAGGGATATTAGAATAATTCGTAGCTGCCCGAACATGTAAAAAAAGTATTCACTTTGGTACCCCTTTAAGAAATGCAGAAATGCATATTTCAGTTATAGCCTAGCTATACCAATATATAGGCACATTCAATTTCAATTACAAATTTGCCATAAATTTTATACATTTAAGTACAATAACATTAAATTGGCTATATATAACTTCTTAAAACAACTTTAATTATTACTATAGGATCAAAATTTTGTTTGTATTTTTTTTTTTTTTTTTTTGTTGGTTAAGATGACTTCTATGACTTTTTGTAATTATTCTTAATTGGTTAGACAAATTAAATTAAAATATGTAGAGTATATTATATTAAAATAAGATGCATGAAATGGTAATTTGATTTTTTTTTCTAATTTATTTAAAAAAATAACAATGGATTAAAATTTATGGATGTTTTAATTAAACTTCTAGCTGGAGTGCTCTTAAGTTAATATCTTAATTAATACATGACAAGAAAATTTTGAAAAATATTAAGAAAAAAACAAACAAAAATAAATAAAATCAATTATCAGGCAAAAAACACATGTTCTTCCTAAATGACAATGCATAATCAACAATTAAAGTACACAAGAAAGAAAAGTAAACGCTTAATAATTACATGTATTCCACAAATTTCAAAGTAAATTGAGTGTAAAACTATATATGAAAGATAACAGTAAAAAAGCTATTACAGTTACATAGAATATAAAATACTGATTTAATTTTACTTCTTTTATGTATAAATTAATATATTAATTTATCTAAAGACAAACAATTGCACAACAGTATCCATTTTTTCAGATACTTGATTGTTTCTTTGTTTAAAAAATCCTATAAATGCAAAAAAATTTGGACAACCATTCAAATCAATATATAGGAATATAGGAACGTTCCTATATATATATATATATATATATATATATATATATATATATATATATATATATATATATAATATATATATATATATTGTATTATAATTTATATTATATCAATAGTGGTCGCTGCAAAGGTAACAAATGTACAGCACAATCCAGCCATTCTTAAAAAAATAACATTGTCAGCATAGGCATACGGTATGAGAAGTCCATTTGCCTCAAGAGGCCAGACATCACAGTGAGCACTGGCAGCAACCACTAAAAGTTACTAGTAAATATTATTGATGTCCATTCGTTTAGTTTTAATAGACATTCTTTTTAAAATCGATTTTTCTCAATTAAAATAATTATTGAAATAAAATTTATGCAATTAAAACATCATAATTATTGTTAAAAAAAAAATACAAATTATAAACTGAGCTTTGTGTGTGTTTTTCGATGAGGTAGTTCCGACAAATTTAAATTACTTGCTGCAATGAATTAATTCCTAAAAAGCTCTTATAGCTAGAAACTATTTCATCTACTGCAATGGTTTGAACCTTTGAACCTAGAAGAGATATTTTATTGATTAAGTGTAATATATTTAATCGTAATACTTCGCATCAGTCTAAATCTAAATTAAAGAACTTGCTTAAATTTTTACACTTGCACAATTATTAATTCGGACTTAATTAATAATGATATATCTGCAAATAAATGTTAAAAAATTATTGTATACATAAGGAAGTTCACTAATTGAACAATATTTTACTTTTGTTAAAGAAAATGATTGATTCAATAATATATTATTGTAAAAAAAAATAATAAATAACAAAAAAATAATATTATCTGTTCTTTAATATATATATATTATATAAACAACAGGTAATATTATTATATTTATTGATATTTTTGTTTTCCATCATGTACTTCAAAAAGAAATATACTACATATATATATGGTTCACCTCACAGTAAACATGGATGCATGGACGGGTTCTTAAGGCCCAAGAAAATTAAATCAAATGACTGCATGCTCATTACAATAATTAACATGCTATCCTGTCAGAATGACAAAAATAACATACAGTATACAGGAAAATCATTATATAGACTGTTATGAAAATAAGTTATCAAGCATCGGAAGAGAGGACTTTATAAATTATGCCGATAATGACGTTTACTTTCTGATGACTTAATTGATTATGTCAAAAAATATTTGCTGTGGTTCATTGATCAATGCACAAGCTAGGGCAGTTCCTGTGTATTATTTGTTTTGTTTTTTTTAATTTTTTTATTGGTGTTTCATTGCAGCATTGATTTATTTTTGCTTTTCGTTAAAGTATATATAGTGATTGTAGATTTGAAGTTGAGTGAACATTCTTCAAAATTAACAATTGTCACGTCATTAATATTGAATGAGAATTGAAGAATCTTTATTTAAATTGCATATATAGTACCTTCAGGTATTTAAAAGAGCCCCATGCAAACATTGAAATTATGAGATTTTAGCATGACTGCATCACTCAAAAATTAGTATTGATGGTGAGGAACTATATGGATTAAAAATATATTTGTGCGTTATACTTATGTGACAGCATCCCCACCCCCCCTCCCCATAGCCTTTCCAGAAAATATGTGTGGAATTCTTAAATTAATCTAGATTTTAATTTATATGTTACTACTTCCATTTTATTTTTGAAGAAAACAAAGGGAAGTGTAAAAGAATTAAGTAAAAGCAATAAACATATTTTTTAATCGGTATCTCACCAATTTAATTTTTGAATGTATCTGGTACTGTATGTCTCTCAAAAATGGAATGTTATGACTCTTTGCAATTTTCCTAAAAAATATATACACAAGATTTTGTTCCTTCAATTTTTGTCATGACATTTTTTGCAGAAATATTGACTCAACTTTAAAAGTATGGTCGCTTTACTTTAAAACTGCACATTTTAATTAAGGTGACACGTTTAAAACTATAATGAAATCTGGGAATGCCCATTTAGGTAGACACCACAAAGGTGTCTACACTTATATTCATACTTTTTATATCTGACATAATTATATCTGACTTTTTTTCAAGAAATAACTTCCCAACCTCTTAAATTACTTTAAACTTAAAAAAACAATTTTTAATTATAAAATCTATATTTAATAGTTCAAAAAGGAAAATTTTTCCAAGAATGTTATAATTTGAATTTGTAGAAAAAAAAAGCAAATTATTTAACATTTTTGACTTTGATCGTAATAGTATAGTTTTGTTGTTTTTTTTTTGTTTTTTTTTTTTTTAATTAATAGCATGCAGAATAAAATTTAAATGTTTTTGTGAAATGCACATAGCAAATCCTGCTTTTGAAAAAAAAAAAATAAGAAGAAGAAGAAAATACATTATCTGATGAGAATCAGTGCGATGTACAGTTTTGGTCAAAATGAGTGTGACAAAATGCATCATTCTGTTCCACTCTTTAACATGACTAGCACTGTGCATGTTACTACAGTTCTGTGATTTAGAAGATATAATAATTGTATGTGTCTACAAAAAATGTGAATCCATAGAAGTCCCCCGTCCCTCCCTCCCTTGTCCACATTAACTACATATAGCATTACAAAGGAGATGTCATTATTCCTTACATGTTGCCACCACTTTAGTATCACAAAATTAACATTATATGGTATTATTATGGATAGTAGCATTATACCAAATCCTCCCTAATTCCTACCCAGGACAGTGATTGAGCTGAATCCACCATGGGCTTGCATTTCATTAAATTGAAAATACGTATCTTGAAATTCAAACAGAGATTCAAATTATTTTTAAATTATATATTTTAAGGCTTAATTGAAATTGCCATATATTAAGAGACAAACACTGATTCCTTATTTATATGATTATACATCAATGACCCTATAAATATATTATAGTCAAAGACATGGTAGAGAAACCCCTCATTCAAAAATGCTTTAATAGAAAGAAAACAAAGCCATTTGACATCCCCCCTCCCTCTCTCATACATAAAATATTCTGGCTTTACTACATAATCACAAGTATAGTGAGAACTAAAATTATTCACTGGGAAAATATTTAAAAATTAAACAATTGGTTCACAATCAAAAGTATATCACACTGAAAATACAATTTTTTTAATAGTTTGGAAATTATATAAATTTTAATTCATCAAAAAACAAACAATTAATTACCCAATGATAAAAAGAAAATGCAACTATTTTATATTTGTTAGTAACAACTAGTAAAATATCTATGTTGACTACAACATATATTATATATACTGTATTACTATCATTATGAAATCAAATACCAAAATTATAATTTTTTTAAACATCACTTAAGGGTAAGGTAACGCCACCAATGTTAAAAAAAATCCCTCACACAAAAATTCTGAAAAAAATTTAAAATGTTCTCCTCTACACTCCCTAGCAGTAGCTAAAATATCAGGTATACAAATACGATCTAGTTTTTGAGTTATAAATTTTTAAAGTTGACTATTTTAACATGGAGAAATGAAACTTCCATGTTAAATTAGTCAACTTTAAAAATTTATAACTCAAAAACTAGATCGTATTTGTATACCTGATATTTTAGCTACTGATAGGGGTGTAGAGGAGAACATTTTAAATTTTTTTCAGAATTTTTGTGTGAGGGATTTTTTTTAACATTGGTGGCGTTACCTTACCCTTAACAAATTTGAATGAATATTTCAAATTAAAAAGAACAAAACCTTTTTAATTCATGGTGTAAAATTACAAGTATACAGTTTACAAAAATTTAAAATGGATAAAAATATTAAAAACAAATGTCATAAAAATTATTAACAAAATCATTTTTATAACAATCTCATTTTGATGCTTATTGAATAATAATATTACTTTTATCGATTCTCAACAATTTGTTATATAAAATATTTTGTGACTTTCACTTTTATATAAGTTAAACTTTAAATTTTTGAGATTGCATTGGTAATTGAAAGAAATTTTATCATAATAAATTACATCGTAATATATATAGTTATATATTATTTGAGTCTTGTCCATTCCTAAATTATGTAAATAATTTTGTGAGATAAAAGTCAATATTTTTATCAAATCCTAACAGCGAGCGAACTAAATTGCTGATAAAGCTTCGAAATTGCAAATCACCAAAATAAAACCCTCTCTGTTTCTTAATTAAATGCAAAAATCTATACAACTGTATTATTTTGAATAAAAATATCAACTTATATACATATCTTACAAAAATTGTTATAGCCATTTTTAGGAAGAACATATAAAACTCATTAATAATTAATTTAATCAATTGTGTCTAATTAGGCTAATTACTTTGGTTTGGACAGCTCGGGTATCACGTTGCTCTCCAGACTTTGAGAATTCAAAGTTGTCACTGGGACGCTATCACAGAGAAGTCCTATGCAAGCTGCAATAACAACTCTCGGCGGCAGTACTGGCAATTTTCCTCCATCCCGTCTGCCATCATTTATT
This sequence comes from Siphlonurus alternatus, assembly GCA_949825025.1. NCBI lineage: Eukaryota > Metazoa > Arthropoda > Insecta > Ephemeroptera > Siphlonuridae > Siphlonurus > Siphlonurus alternatus. The sequence continues at coordinate 62,293,102 of OX463788.1, read as the reverse complement.
TACCTAACGTACTATTAACCTCATCTATTGCACAGATAACAAGCAAATCTAAAATAAATTATCATTCATATTTAATTGGACTAAAATAAGAATATATATACTTTCAGCCAATAAGACTTTAAATTTATATATTTTTTTAGTGTGAAAGTTTTAGCAAAGAGAAAGTTAACATTCTTACCTGTAAAGCTCAGGAAAAATGGACTTCATTGTGGAGATGCACTTATATATCTTATAACTTATATGCTAGATAAAGCAACTTTGTAGAAAAAGAAAATATCCATTTTTCTAAATGATATATATATATATGTATATATATATATATATATATATATATATATATATATATATATATATATATATATATATATATATATATATATATATAAAATAATTAATATAAAATATTATTATGGCACCCCCAAACAAATATTGGAATTAATAATTTAAAAGAAAGAAATGAAGGGCGGGGGGAGGGATGACAAGGGATGACACTGAAATTTATAATTATTATAATTTATCTTAAAATAATTACTTTGATAACTTTTAAAAACTACTACTTTGTTGCTGTTGCTTACAGAGCTTATTTTTCTCGTAAGGACATTAGTTATTATAGTATCATTCAATTTTTAAGAATTGAAATTTAGCACATGACATAAATTTAAAATATAATATTATACAACATACTCGCACGAAGCTATTAAACAGTAGCTTCTAAAAGGCAACAATTTCTATATATTTATGGCATATTACTACACATTGTAATGTAATAAAATGATCATAGGAATGATTTATTAAGCTAAATTAGCATTAACACTCTCAATATTACCATTGCATTACTTTTGGAAAGTTAACAACAAAAAAAATAATAATAATAATAAAATTTAGACTAAATTTACTTGGTAACATGGAGTTGCTTTCAATTGAGAATCAAGAATACACTGCTACAGTTCAAAATATTCAAAAATGACAATCTTTAAATTGTCGTTGCATTTTTTACAATAAAAAAAAAATAGCACTCATTCAAAAAGTGAATACTTTTACATGTTGTTCTGATTTAATACAACAAATCCAGCAAAAATCCTTACCATAACATTAGTTTAATTACAGTATTTCATATTTTCATATATTCACTCGAAGCAACAATCATACAAATCACATTCACACACCAATCAAAATCTTTCTAGTTGAGCAGTCTTGAGATTCTTCTTCTTTTTTTTTTCTTTTTTTTTTTTTTTCTCTCTTTTTATTTTTTCCTCTTTTTTTTTATACGTACAGCATATCCTTTCTTTATTTTTTTCCCTTTTTCACCTATCACTCCTTCCCCCCCCCCCCTCAATATTCTTTTCTTTTTTCCCTTGATTTTCTTTCTTTCCCCCCTCCCCCCCCCCCTTTCCCTCCTAACTATTAATATTTCGGTACTCGAAACCAGACATCATGATAAATTCGACCTACTGCAGATTGCAGAAAAAAGTAGTAAATAAAATTTTTTATTTAAAAAAGAAGATATTGAAGGGCAAAATTTAGAAACAACGAAGCCCGTAAAATTTTTAAAATTCAATTTTACATTAAAAAATTTTAAATTATTTGAAATTAATTAACTGATACATTAACTTGATTTAGTCTGAGGTTTGATTACAAAAATATTAATTTAGTCACCCACGTCTGCATCACGATCGCCAACCAAATACAAGAACTTGAATGCAACAGCAAGAAGGCTGATTCCCAGCAGATCTCCCAGCGCAGTCAGATACGGGATTGCTGAGTTGTCTGGGTCAATCTTACGCTTCCACATCCAGTGGATCATGATGTAGGCAATGTGCAGCAGAGCGGCAACCTAAGGATCACATTTACACAGTCAGAAAAAAATATTACCTAGCGCACATACAACTAGCAACTGAGAAATTAGAGCAGCAAGTTAATACATGAAATTATTCCAAGTTTAATGTCAGTGATAAGGGGGGACCAACACACAAATACATACAAAAATAATTACTTATACAGCCCAAAACATTTTCCTAATCCAAGAAGCGAGCTTTTTATATATATATATATATATATATATATATATATATATATATATATATATACATATACACATATATATATATATATATATATATATATATATATATATATATATATATATATATATATATACATATACACACACACATATATATATATATATATATATATATATATATATATATATATATATATATATATATATATATATATATAACACATCTATATAGGCTTTATACGAATTAACTACTTCAACATTTTCATTTTTATTATATTCATTATTTTTTTTTATTAGTTGAATTTTTTTGTCACTGTGTGTCTGCAAGTGCTGTATATGTATTTAAGGGCTAACTTTTTTTTTGTTGGTTTGTTTGTTAAATTATCAGCATGATAATCAAATACTTTAGCTTTAATAAAGAGCTAAAATTGAAAATATTTCATAAAATTTAATATAAAATTGGTAACTCAATTTTGAGTCATATTAAAAACCACCAGAGAGACCAGTCCAAAAGTTTTATCACTCAAAGTATGTAGCTCACAATAATAATAAATCTCTGATAATAATTTTTTTATTTATACTGTCTGGTAACAATTTTTAAACTATTATTTCAAATTGAGCCAAGACTTTAGGCTCTATCTTTTTATTTAAGGCAATTAAGTACCTCTCGGAGGCAAGTTCATTAATAATTTTTTAAAAATACTGTAGTTCCAGAAAGTTTAACAAATTAAAATTAGTGTGGCATAATTTTCTACCCTCAAGTGTCACACCAGGTTAATTGTTCATTAAATTTAATCTATTTTAAAGAAATTGAAACACTTTTAATTCATACTGTAGTTAATTAAATATAAAGAGTTTTTAGGTATATTTTAGAACAATTTATTTACCTGAAGCATGGCAGCGACAAGATAGACAATGACAAACAACGGAGTGAGGGAAGTGTGTCCAGCCTTCATGTAGCTGATAGTGTAGATGAAAATGAGATGTCCAGGCACAACCATCAGCATCAAAACCCGTGATGTGCGGGCGTGTAGACCTGCACAGTCAACTTTGTCAGCACACACCCCAACTCTTAGTTAACTTACTTTTGCATGTTACAATTTATCCTTCCTTGTGTGCAAGAAATTTCTTTGCAATTTAATTACACTTCTAAATTTCTCATTAGTAAATTTAAATCCTAATCATTTGAAACAACTTAATTTATTATAGAATAGAATAGAATAGAATAGAATAGAATAGAATAGAATAGAATAGAATAGAATAGAATAGAATAGAATAGAATAGAATAGAATAGAATAGAATAGAATAGAATAGAATAGAATAGAATAGAATAGAATAGAATAGAATAATAGAATAGAATAATTTATTCGACCACAGGTGGTACATACATATGTCTCTTTACTTAAATTATTATGCCTTTAATTAATATTCACCAATTGGGTAATTGTGTTGTTGAATTTCTATATTTATTTACGGATACACACATATAATAGATTATATAATATACATATATAGTTACATACACATACATAATACTGTACGTGTGCATTTTGTTATTTTCCCCTTTATACTATTATATACTGTATTATATAAGCTCCATCAATAACAATAGAATTTATCCCAACAAACAAATATTATATTGTTAAATCACAAAATTTTAAGGTCATCATTAAGCATTGATAAGTTGCATAAACATTTATAAATTAATATTATAGTCAGTGCTCAATTGTAATGTACTGAAATGTATTGGAAAAGACTATAAGCTTTTATTCAGTATGAAGTCACCTGATATATAAGCAAGTATTTACCTTCTCCACAGAACGCCTTTACTGGTGAGATACAGGGTCCTGCCTCCTCGTCGGCCAGTGCTCCGGGCTGCAGATCTCGGTGCAGCGAGGTAGAGATGCGGCTGGCCTGCACAGCCACCAAGTTCCCACCGACACCATTGATGACCGGCTGGAACACTGCGATGCCCTCAAACTGTGACACCATCAACTCTAAAATAAGGCCGCCAATGCTGCAACATAAGAAGATTTTTATATTATTACCAGGAAGAAAATAAGAGAAATTAGGTTGAGATATAAATTTGAATTAACTTCCCCTATCATCAATTAGTATTTCAAGTCATTATTAACTTTTACTCTGAAAAATATGATGTGAACAGTTTTTATGTTTTTTTATGTATGATGTGAAGAGTTTAACAATAATAGTAAAAATTTTAAATGCAAGCATGCTTTCCATTATAACCATATTAAACTGATGAAAGCTAGCAGCTGCTTCATACTTTTGAGATTGATAAAAAAAAAAAAGAAAGAAATGAAAAAGAAATGAAAAAATACTCATTTTATCCCAGTAAGAAAAGGGTTCGCATCAACAGCAGGCAGATCCATATATATATTCCTCACCCCCCCCCCCCCCCTCCTGCCCCAACTCTTCTAGAGCCAAGTGCTGGATCCACTCTTGGGTCACCACATCCCAAGTATGTACATATATCAGATAATTCTCTTTGTTTATCAGTTTATATATCACCTCTTGTCCAGAATAATGAGCTATGATCTACCTTATCACAACTGTGTACAATAATGATCGAGCTGTCTACTCTACCATCAGGCGAGTGCAATTTTGAGCTTTAAACTTCACCGATTTACAGCTCATAATTGCAAGCACCTGAAATAGCAGACAACTCACGATCAAGGTAGGCTCCTGATGAAGGGAAATTTGGTAATGAAGGGTATAGCCTACCTGCTAATCATCATAGCAGCGACCACAGGAGTCCAGCCTGTGTAGAGCACCTCACGTGTATGCTTGTTCTTCTTGGCGATCCACACCCAGAGAGGAGTGACTAGCACATAACCTGAGATTATGAGGGGCGCAAGCCAGTCTTGTTTTCCTGAAACCAATAAACCCTTAATTACACCATTTTACGAGGGATGAATTATTTGTTAGTTGATTTCATTATCATAAATTTAAACAAATTAAGACAGAAAATATTTTTCAATTTACAATTTAACTAATTATTTTCTGTTAAAAAAAATAACTAAATAAAACAGCTTCCAAGCACTCTCTGTTGTTTTGATCACCTCAACAGAATTAAAACAAAATAGCAAGAATTAATTGAATTTAATTATTTTTTAATAAGAGAATATATTAAATCTATGAAACAATCAGCAACCTGAACCACAAAACTTACTACATAGCTTATATGCTTGTTAATATATAATATGTATATTAAAAGTAATGTGTTAATACATTAAACTGTAAATATAAAATATATTTATATGTGTTTGTATGCGCAAGAGTTTAAGGAAGAAATTGTCTTAAATTACCTATTGCATCATAAAGTTGGGTAGAGATCCATGAGAGAAGGGCAAGGGAAGTTATGTCACCAAGGCTAGCTGCTATAGGAGTTGCAACGTTGTCAGGGTTGATGTTGCAGTGCCTTGAGAACACAATCACAGCTGCAGTGATGAGGCCTGCAACATTGAACACAACACACTCAAGTCAAAACAATATCTTAACAAATACATAGTCAGAGGAGGGAATGAAGATTAAGTTAGGGATACTGTGTGGTACGCTCCCCCCTCCCCCCCAAAAAAATAATAATAACATAAAAAGCAGTCTCTGTTAAATACCATTTTGATTCCCTCTGAATAAAAACAAAGTATAATATAAAGGCATCACTAAAATAACAACAAATTCCTGCCTAGAGCAACAACTCACCAAGCACAAAGCTGGCAAGGGAAGCGGTGACGAGGCTGCTGGCACACAGGAGAAAGGCATGGTCAAGCTCCAGACTGTTGCTCTTCAGACCACCCATTACGATGGCCACCACCGAACCAAGGAATCCCACAACGATGGCCTGACACTATAAAAAAAATCACATTGTTAGTTACAAAATTAAATGTATATTTGCCATAATTATGTTCTACTGTATCTACATGGAGCTCATACATTCTGAAGTAATAAAAGATGGTTTCCCAAAAAAATAAGAACAAATCAGAATCTTCATTATTTTATTTAACAGGCCAGTTTGTTGACTGTCACATATATAACTTGTTTGTACATGATGCATGGAAAATTAATTTTAAACTGTACCATATATATAGCCTCAATAAATCCTGCATATTAGGGCTAGCTGGAGCAATGCACTATTATATATTTCTTTGCACATAATTTTTCAAATAATATATATCCTATGATTCTTGAATGCCTATAGGGATTTTGGCAATGAGCTTTCGTTTAGTTTAACATCCTTGATCCTAATTAGCCAGCATAAATATATACTATATCTCTTCATTGCAATCACAATATAATTAATCACGGAAGTTGAAATCAGCTGAGCATGAATTATGATTTGTTGGCATCCGGACGCGAATTCGCTTCGGGCGCGAAATTTTTGTTCCCAATGCGTTGAGATCATTCGAAAATTCCAAGAAGCGAAATTCGCATTCGGAGCATCGCAATTTTGATCCCAACGCGTTGGGCACTTCAGCAAAATTCACAACGCGTTGGGATCAAAATTATTTGATCCCAACGCGTTCTGAACAAACGAGAATGATCCCAACGCGTTGTGAATAGTGTGAAAAACGTCCAACGCGTTCGGAACAAAATTAATATGTTTTTTAATGATTTCCATGACGCGAAATTGATGGCGATCGAGAAAGTCAAACTCGTTGAAATTTGAAAGAGGACGAGTATCGCGGTTCGCAGTGAAAATTAATGAATTAACAACGTAATACTTTTGTAATATGCTAATTAATTAATCAATTAATTAATTACTTGAAACGTAAGAATGGAAGAAAAAAAAAATAGGGACGTATTATGAATAAGAAAAGAGCACTTACCTTACAGTCAGTCTTTTTTTAAACATATATATAATATATACTCATATCGTGTTTAATAAATCATTATATAAGTATTATATAATGTATTATACCAGTCGCATTTAGTGATATTTTTATTGACCATGGCAATAAAAAAAATATATATTCAATTCCATGAATTAATTATAATTAAGCTTAAGGTAGTTGCGTGCGGCCTGTGTAGGTGGCAACACTGCCGTATCTTCACAATGTTAATTTTTTAATCCAATGAACTGGGGTAATTTTGAACCTTGAACTTAGCTGATTGTAGATATTTCAAGATTATGAGTTTCTCTAGCGGACGCATTAAGTTTTTATTTTATGCCTTTCAGTAAATAAAATTATTTTCAAAAATTTTAAAAGATTTCTGTTCTTTAAAAAATGTTAAAAAATAATTTTATTTAATTAAAGGCATAAAAACTTAATCTATCCGCTAGAGAAACTCATAATCTTGAAATTTCTACAAACAGCTAAGCTCTAGATTCAAAATTACCCCAGATCATTAGATCCAAAAATTAGCATTGTGAAGATACGTCAGTTTTGCCACCTACACAGGCCGCACGCAACTACCTTAATTAAATATTATTAATTATAAGTATATTAATTATTGATTATTGTGATTGTAATTCATGTCCACTTTTTTAATAGTTCAGTATTTGTATTTGCAACAAACATATAGAGGGGATTGCGCTGAAGTCATGCGAGGAGGGCCAGAATGCACGGACTAACACATATAGTATATACTATAAACAAAGTGTGCAATAATTTTTTACTTAATAAAATAAATCAAGTTTAAATACTTAAATAATACTTAAAAAACTGTTAAGGTAGAGATAATACGGATCAGCTGGCCCAATGCTAAAAAAATCCCATTCATAAAAATTATGAAAAAAATTTAAAATGTTCTCCTCTACATCCCCTATCAGTAGGTAAAATATCAGGTATACAAAAAACGAGCTAGTTTTCGAGTTATTAATTTTTAAAGTTGACTAATTTAACATGGATTCCATTTCTCTATGTTAAATTAGAGAACTTTAAAAATTAATTACTCGAAAACTAGCTCGTTTTTGTATACCTGATATTTTACCTACTGATAGAGGATGTAGAGGAGAACATTTTAAAATTTTGTCATAATTTTTATGAATGGGATTTTTTTAGCATTGGGCCAGCTGATCCGTATTATCTCTACCTTAAAAGTATTTTTTATATTTTTTTTCGTCATTTTGCCTATGCTCACTGTATAATCTGGCCTGCCTAAACTTTCTCTTTTCCCTCCCTCATGCGCCCCCTTCGCAATGTGTTGTGTGTTGGAATAGGGAACCCCCTCTCCCGCCTCACGTTAACATGAACAGAAATCAGCTCTATAGTTGATCGAGAGGTTCCACTGGATGCATGCATGACATAGAAAATCACACAGTCTCTAAAGAAAATTTATATTTCCGGGGATGATTTGGATTTTATTATACGATAAATACTCTGTCTGTCGGTGCAGTAATTTAACATCCAAGCAAGTTGTACACTTTTTATATTTATAATTCAGTTGCATAATTTATCTATAATTATAATGAATTTTCACAGAAATTATAATGAAAAATATAGAACTACATAAAATTAAAATTATGTATCAAATTAAATTATAAACAGAGAGAATATTAAAAATTGAGAATGTGTATCTAAAACAGCATTAAAATATCTAGCTGGAACAAATCTGCAAATCATTAATTATCATTAGAATTTTAATAATTGTTCGTATTTTCGTAAGCGGAGAAGTGCGCGCACGCGAAAATGCCGTGGCTAAAAAAAAAATAGGCTAATTAATTTAAATAATAATTGCAATGAATTCATCAATTAATTTCCTTACTATATGATCAATTTTATATACGTAAAGAAAATTAATAATATTGTACCACGAAATTAATTCGTTTTTACTGATAATTAAGCCTAGGGTAAGATAACACGAAACATCGATTGTAGTATACTATAGTCCTATTTGATTAACATGTAAACCTTAGCAACCTAGCTCATAATAATTCTGAAAATTTCAAAACAATCGGACGATCCGATTTTTTTAAATTAATTTCTTAGTTTAGTTCTCCATGGGAAAGCCCTACTGAAAATTTAACAAATTTGTTTAAAAAAAATTGGATCGTCCTATTGTTTTGATTTTTTTTTTTTTTTTTTTTTTTTTTTTTTTTTTTTTTTTGGTGGACTGTCAAAAAAAAATCAGAATTATTATCATGAGGTTGCTAAAAGGTTTACATGTTAATCAAATGGGACTACTTTATTGGCGTCATAAAGTTAGTGCGAACCTAGTGATAACTGCTGGAACTACGTGCGTCTGGCGAGGATTGCTGTATATGATTAACATTGTAAAATTATGTAAATGCTCTGTCAGCAGCCACAGCTTAATTTTACAAAAATGACAACACCATAATTAGTTGTCAAATACTTTCGAACAAATATAAAAAAATATTTCAACTTCGTAAGTGATTTCTTTCCTAAAAATTTGATAATTTTTGTGATTCTCCCCATGCTATACATAGGTATTGCCGTATCCTCGATGCAAAGAGCAAAATTTTCAGACAACAGCGTCATCTCTTGGTCTTTTATGTCCTCTATACAATCGATGTTTCGTGTTATCTTACCCTTAAATTTACATAACTGACGAAAATTCACTTGCAACGTATATTCATGATGATACTATATAATTATAAATCATCATAACTTGTTGTCTATTCCATATGGTTAATTTATTATAGCTATAATGTCAAAAAATTTCACTGATGTATCACTTTCGTTAATTTGCTTACTTTTTACCAGCAATAATAAAACAAATAAAAGGATCATGCATTATTTACAAATATTACAACTTTCATCGTGAAAAAATATTTGATAAAATCTCACTCAAGATACTGATTTACTTGATCGAAGCTTTTATTTTTTAAGCACTATACCATTTTATGTTACAAGAAATTTATATATAAATATATTAGTATATTATTATATACTCGTGCATCTGAATACTATAAAACTTACAAAAGACTCTAGCTAAAGAAAGGGGGGGGGGGGAGAACACGATATAAAGTATAAAATATTTTGTCAATTTAAAAAAAAAACTATTAAGGATGAATCTCAGTAGGTTGATATCTCGCAATCGTACCGCCTGAATGCAACAAGACTTGCAGGGGAATTAGAACTCACCATCAATAGGTGGCATACAAATTTTGAGGCGAATCTGTCGTATCAGTTTTGTGAAAACTGAGGTAGAAGTTTAACTAACATTGGCCTTATGGATGGAAACCGGAAATGGAGCTGTTGTAAGAAAACTGCAAGACTGAATTTGCCCAAACCATAAGCGATTAAGTTTTAGAACATTCTCGATTTTTTAAAATTTATTTCATTCGATCCGTTTGCAGGAAATATTCTTTGATTCCGAAGTAACTGAGATTAATCGTTAAATTTTAACATAAAACGAAGAATAAAAATAAATCTATAATAATAAGTTTCAAGCCGCTTGTATTGCGAGATAAGCTGCTTACTTGCACGCGCAGCGCGTGCTGTAGGTCGGTGACGAAATACAAGCGATATGAGAGAAGTTCGGTGCTCCGGCCGGCACGTTCTACCCTGACTTTACGTGACTAATAACGATCCTCGGAAGTCTCGTGCTCGTGTAGGGAAAGATCGCTCCTCGCGAAATAAAAAACATTGAAGGTCAAGCAATCAATCTGCAGCTTCGTATTACGACGAAATATTTATGTATATCATATCGCGCCTTCGTGTGAAATTTATAATTAATTAATATTATTATTTTAAATCTATGTAACGCGCAATTTGTTATTCTTTTTTTTTAATATAAATTTATAGTGAGAAAATAAGCAATGCAGCCATGATTCATATACGTCTATTTTTATATAAATTATATGGTACTAGAATACATTAAACGAGACTCAATCATGAAACAAATATTTCGGACACATTTTTTTCCATAATACTGTTCATTTGTATTTGCGCATGATCAAGTTATTGAAATAAATGCATGGTGCCTATTACCTATTACTCTTGTTTTTTAGCTCACTAAAACTGAAAATTTAGAATCATATATTATAGTTCGCAGGAAAATTCAATTTTTTGCTTTTCACCGCCGCTATCTCTTTTCATAATAATCTATGGATATTTTTGCTCGTAAAATGCATTTTTATAATCGATCACAACTATTAACGAGTCAAATAATTATCTGGTGTTTCATCATCATTTATGTATGATAATTATAATCGATTAATCATAAAATAGAATTTAATACAGACAATCTTTATAAAAGAATAATAATATATATCATATATATCATTATTTAAATCACTGTGTGATCGATTATATATATATGAAGCAAAATCATGCATATGCATCCAAACATCCAACATGAATTCCGATATAATACAACTTCAAGGGATATTCCACTCTAATTATTTTACTGCAAATTTGTTACCTAGTGATGGTAAAAAAATAAAGATAAAAAATATACACATAATAATTATCGTAGTAATATCGTGGTTTTATTCCGACCATAAGTTGCATTGACATTGGAGCTTTGAAAATAGTGCCATTTTCTTGGTAAATAATTTTTCTTCACTTATTTAGAATTTACCGTATATATATAATTATAGTGATGTTGTGCCAATAATTGTAAATTGCATGCTCTATTTATTTATGTTTTTTTTTTACGGAACTGTTGCTTTAATAATTATATTTTGGTGTCATTGTTTTTTGTTTGTTTTTTTCCTACCTGTATTAATGTAAGGTTGCCAACAATCATGCTCCACTGCTGCTTGGGGGTGTCCATGTGTCCCAGGTTGGCCTGCGTGGAGAGGCGAGAGGCGAGCGTCATCTCGAGGTTCCCCTTGAGTCCCAACAATGCCGGTACCAGGATCACGATCTCGTTGATCTCCTCAAACACCGGCCAGTGCTAAAAAAAAAAAAAAAAAAAAAAATCATGTCATTGTTTTAATCAGCAAACATTTTATTCGCTATAGACGATTTGATTCTTAAATTTCATAAATTAGCTTCTTTATAAAGTTATGAAATTATTTATATATATATATATATACATATATGTATAATGTTGTCCATAATTTTTAATTGTTAACAACTTAAAAAAAGGGGGGAAAAACGAATGAATGAACGAATTAATAAACTTTAATTTGATTACCACTATTCGTTAAATAAATCTATAACAATTATAAAATGTAATGCTTCAAAAGTTTTAATTTTAATTATATTACTTACTTGGACAACATCCAAGACCAGTCCTGCTCCTACCATGCCGAACCCTGCGACTAGGAATGGAATGAAGACTTGGATAGCAATAGCCCAATGTGTTTCTGGGTTGCTCTCTTCTTCGTCTTGGTCTGCAGGGTCTGCAGGTAACATCTTGGTTGCGGCCACCACGTCCGGCAGGCGGCCTCCGTTCTCGGTCCCTAATGCTGGATCTGTTTCCCGATCGAGCTGTGACGTCAGAGCAGCCGTCTCCACCTCGATCAAGCCCAACTCTACGCCATCCAGGTCCTCCAGCTCGGCCAGGTGGCTCGGTGCCGGCATGGCTCCTGCTGTTGTCGTCACGCGCATCGCACCAGCAGCGGCTGCACTTGTTCTTATTGATGGTGGTACAGCAGCAGCACACTATTTGAGGTTCACTGTTGTCGCAGCAGAAGCAGCACGAAATGAGCCGATGTGGGCATACCCTGAACAATGCAGCCCCCTGCACCAAAAACAAATGAAATAATTTATTATTGGTGGACACGGGAAAATTATAATAGAAGCCCATATATTTGTCTACTTCGGGCAATAGCCAATAAATAAATAAAATACTGCTGCATATTATTATGTACGTATTATGTGCTCATGTATTAAAATCTACAATAAACTTCCTGTTTCATTAAAAGATATCTACACATATATAGAATTTAAAAACGCTGTAAAATTGTTTCTTAATAAGTATTGTTCTTATAGTGTAGATGAATATTTGAATGCTAAATTTTGACAGATTTGGATGTGTAAAATTTTTTTTTTTTCTTGTTGTTTTGTGTGTGTGTTAATATATTCTTTGTTCTAAAATGACGCGTCTTACCCATGCATGATACCATGTATTTTATGTGTGTACCTTGTATTTGGAATGAGATAAAATAAATAATTTGAATTTGAATTATAAATTTGGACATTGCACTTTTACCAAGACCGATGGCAAGGGAAATTTGGGGGATTTTTACTAATATGAAAATCCTTTTGTAACTTTGTAGAAAAATTTATAATTAATGGTCTATAAAAGAAGGAAAAAGTTCTCAAAATTGTCAAAAAGCATAAAACAAAGAAAATTGGAAGGCTTTACAATTTTACAAGGCAAGTATTAAGGATTAAAGGCCGCGAGAAATGGAAAAAAGACGAAATATTTGACACGTATACTGTTGACGATTGGTAAACGAAACGGCAAAGGAAATTAACAAAAAATTAAAAATGTATTGGTAACAAAAAATTCTGCAAGGCATCTGAACATTTTAATTTAGCCTGTATTTAAAAGATGCTGGTTGCCAAAAAGCAAATTTTACTGTTGTAGGTAAAAACTATTAATTTTAACATCAATATTTTTTTTATATTTTTTACGAAAATGCACATTTGATATATAAATTCACGTGAAGAAGCTTTGCCAATACAAAATGAAAAAGATCGCGTTGTTAAACATTTATTTTTCATAGTTAATATGTCGTACTCTGATTTAGCAAGATAATAAAAGACACAGAATAATTTAAGAAGCAGTATAACTTCGTATGTGACATAACTATATGCTATATGTTAACAGAGGGGGCCGAGAGGGCTTCTTGGCCCACGCCCATCATGGCTCAAGATTTTTAAGCTAAAAATCTTGTCATGGCTTAATTAAGTCATGGTCAGCGGTTAGTTCGATGATGTCTATATCTCGAGTAAAAACAAAAATCGTCTTTATATTACGTACATACTATACTGACTGCAACACTAAGTTTTCTAAAATGTATTTCCAAAAGTTTCTTAACAATAATAAATAATTAAAAGCAACTTATTTTGCAAATTTAAATGCTAGTTAACTTTAATTTATATACAACTAAATTAAATTATTATATTAAGATATTAAATAGTTATATTATTTTCATATAATTATATCGTAGTCATCTCACAGATTGAAAGTTTGATTTAACTGCAAGATAATTTGATAAAAGCTTAACTCGCTGTGAACTCTCTTGTATTTTTTATGTGTCTGATAATTAAGGTTGAGTAAATTTACGTGGTTTAATTAAATGAGACGATGTATAAAATAAATAATATAGTTTAAATGGTGCATCCCGGAGGTGATTTATGTCTGGATGTCATTATCACCGAATACATAATTTACTAAAAAAGTTTCACGGTTCCCTCAGTTACAGCTAGACAATATCTGCGTCAGGATGAAATGCTATAGGCCATGACTGCAGCGGCAACATGCGCACTGGTTAATTTGTAAGGGAGCCACAAAATAAGCAAATCCTAATTAAGCAACGCTATGTCAGGTGCAGGTACTTTATTATCCAACGCAGTGTTTTATAAAATTACTCATGCAGGTCCATAAAAAAAATTAGGAAGTTCAAAGCTATAAGCATTTGAGCTTAAAACATTATATTTACTACTTTATAGTTTACTCTTTAATTAATTAATTATAATATAATTTTTTCATAATTATAATTTTATATTTATTGCACAATTATATGTAATATATTAAATGCTTAATACGAACATTACAAAGTTTCTTCGTAATGTTTTGATATAGTTCCCCCAAATATGAAATATAATCATGCTCATTTTCTTCCTTGTTATGCACTGCGGTATTTTTAACTTATTTATAAAATTTTATAATGTAATAGGAAAATATAAAATTAGAATTAAACATACTGTGAGAGCAAACGAGAGTGTGACATCATCCAAGTTTATTACGATTTGTAATTTCGTAGCACTGCGCTTTTACCAGAAAATCGATCACAGCTCGAGTCAAACGTTTTCTGAGTAACGTTATGCATGACATAATTATGTACAGTATTATGTATTAATATTATTATCACTCAAAGCAAACAATGCCGTACATGAAAATTCTGCCGACACTTTTGATACCAGAAAGATATTTTGTAAAATCCATTATAAAATTCACAGCAAAATTGAACGAAAAAAACAAAAAAAAATAAAATAAAAAGAATAATAATGATGAATTAAATTATATAATATACCAATATATTAAGATTATAAATAAATATCTAGTACATTTTTTACATCGTAATCAAGTAAAGTAATGCATAAACTGACCATAGAAACTAGTATGCATATAAGTAAAGTTAAATAGGTCTAGGTCCCGGGTTATAATGGAACATAAAGTTCGGAGCCGAGCCAAATTTAATCATTCTAGTGTGTTCTAATTCATTATAAACCAAACTAATTATACCAAATTAAAGCTGAAGTATTCACTTACCTTATTATGAGCTGATAAGAACATAAATAACATATAATATATATTATTTTTACATTATAAACGTGCACCTACGGCGCCTGAGCTATGCCAACGACCAGCATGTGGCATGCTGAAGCTGAAAGCTGAAGCAACTTAAGTACAGTAAAATTTATTTTATATTCCTGGAGGAAGTAGCATGAAATTAGATATTTCCTGTTTAATTTCTGTTCACATCTGAGTTTTGAAATTTTGTAAACAAGTCTGTTCTCAAATTAGAAATCTTTTGGCAAAATTGCACACTTCATACGCAAATAGAAAAACAAAAATATCTCACTTCCGAGTACTTCCGGCGGGGATATTAAATTAATTTGACTTGTAAGCAAGCTGGAGATGTGACGTCATATAAAAAAAACAGGCGATGCAACGTTTTTGTTTTGTTTTTTTTATGTTCTGCAGACAAATCGATAAGGAAAGGAGGGACTATTTAAAACGCCAACTAGTTTCGTATAGAAACTCTAGCCAAGACTATAATATAGCTATATATATCGAGCTATATAACGGAATCTTAATTACTAAGTAATATTTTATACAAATTTATAAAATCATTATAATTACATTTTATAGAAAATTCCTAACCATAATAAATAATAATATACTACCTTATGGACATGGTATATAAATTAATATAAGCTGGAGTTATAATATTTATATAGATCATAATATTCATAATTATATTCGATCGAGGGATGTTTTTAATTAATAGGTCAATCAATATTAAATAATTTCTATAAATTTTTTTAATAAACATTTACAAAGAAATACCCTATCATTAGCTGTCATATATATGTCTTAATATAGTTTAAAAATAGCAAGAAAATAGTGGAAACAATTTAATAAAACTGTTCGATAAATGAGGACGAGATTTTATTTTAAGTTCACTATGTCAAGACCATGTTTTAATTAAATTATATCAATGTCAGTAGCAGCTAGTTTTAATGAGAGCACGCATTGTAAAGAAATTTATATTTATTAAATTATTATATCCTTTATATTTATTCACATTATATTATTTATAATTTATAAGTTTCAGTAAGTTTTCAATCATAATATATATGTCATGCAAAACTATAATGCGCATCGTTAATGTGTATTGCTTTAATACTAAATGTCAATGTCTAATTAATCTATACTTGTCTTGATATTACTGCTTAAATATTAATTATTAAACCCTTGATTTGCTCTCTGCTTCGATCATCTTCAATTAAGCTCATATATAATACGTACTGTATATAATATATTATATAGTCGAGGTCTAAAAGTATATACCGCATAAGCCTATATTCATAAACTATATACTGTATTATACGTGTGTAGCTATATATATAATGATTAAATAATTTACAACTATTTTTCAACTGACAATATTCTGAATTTTATTGTTTTTATTACAATTATAATGCACACTTCTTCTTCAATTTTTATCTGAAATAAATGAAATATTAATATGAGAACCCATACAACGATCAGTCCAGTCAAGTTTTATGAATCATTGCAATTAATTAACGCTGCCTTTTATATACTTAATATAATCCGCCTTGCACCTTTACTCTATGCAATTTATAATTTCCATTATAACTGAAAAACAAATTTCTATATATATATATATATATAGTGTATTTTTTCCTACTTTAATTTATTAAAGGACAATTAAGATACAATTTTATTGTGAATAAAATTTTATGATTTATATAATTAAAGCTAGTTACTTTAATTATCTCACAACGGTACACTGATAACGACCTGCATGCAGTAAAAATTGCTTTTCCGTTTGATTGCCCCTCCCTATCAAATTATGTTCATGTATTATTTATAACATAATTACACTCAAATTTATATCATATTCCCGGAAGTGTGAATTTTGTGGCAATTCTATTTGTAATTAACTTTGAAACTTCTTGCAGAGGGATTTTCAGTACAATGGAGTATTGTCCTCATTTTTTTTATTGCAGAAATGGATAGAGGGTGAAAAGTTTTGCTACCCTGATTTTTTTCCGATTTTTTAGAGCCCGGGAAGTATTTTTAAAAAATTATTGAAAGTCCTATTTGTGACGTCACGCGGCGTCAAGTCCTATCTTTTTCTTAAAGAGCGGCGTCTCGTGACGTCACAAAAAGAACTTTCTATAATTTTTTAAAAATAGTTCCCGGGCTCTAAAAAATCTGAAAAAAATCAGGGTAGCATAACTTTGTACCCTCTATCCATTTCTGCAATAAAAAAATTTGAGGTCAATACTCCATTAATAATTACTGTCTTAAATTATACTGTGTGAAATTGCAACGCTGAAATACGAATAGGAAGACTAGAAACTCTTTACTTCGGCTTCTTTCGCAGGGAATATCATCTAAATTTGACTGTATCTTGTATACAGGTTAAGAAAAGAGTCCGGAAAAACAGTAACAATTTGCGATAAAGGTCAATTTCAACGTATAGAGAACGAAAATAGCTATTATAAATTATAATAGTAAAAAGGAATTATATACACTTATTACAAGTTTAATTCCTATGTTGAATTGGAATAATTTAGTACAATAAAGTATATTTAATTACACAATAAATTATACTAATTTTAATTTACTATAATAAATTAATGAAAAATTATAAAAAAAAATTATACCACTTTAAATCGTTTCGCGCGGCAATCATATAAGGGTTCAATGTGTGTAGCTTTTTTTTTTCTACATTTAAAGAAACATAATAATTCTATGCTTTCCTATTATAGTTTATTATAGTAAAATGAAACTAATATAATTCATTGTGTAATTTTTAGTATACTTATATATTATTTATACTGAACTATTCCAATTCAACATAAGAATTATACTTGTAATAAGTATAATCAGGCGCGGATCCTGGAAAATATTTCATTTTGTGTGTGTGTGTGGGGGGGGGGCTGCCTTCATAAGGCCAATGTTAAAAAAAAATTGGAGTGGGTGAAGTGCCTATATTGCCCATGTTAAATCCAAAATTTCGGGGGGGGGAGCCCCCCCCCCCCCCAGCCTCCCCCCCCCCCCTGGATCCGCGCCTACTAGTAAGTATAATTCCTTTTTACAAGGGTTATCTGAAAGGTGAAACAATAAAAAAAAAATTACATCAGCTTTCGTGTTCCACCTTGGCGCCACAGTATAAAATAGCGATATTCATGCAGTTCCATTATGTTCCATAGCAGCATTCACTCTTTTATAAGCAATAAAAAATTGTCTTGATTTTCATCGGGAGGTCTCATTACGTATAGCCTAATTAATGTTATTATCAGTAATATTATTATTAATTTGCAGATCCTGCTCTGTATTTTATATATTAATGCACTTCATCGTAAATTAAATACTACATCTATGATGATATAATCAATGAAATGAAATCACATTTTTTATGAGGCTACACCAACAATGATTAGATAAACAATGCACAATTCTTTTAAAATTAAAAATATTCCATAATATTCAATTAATTAATTTTTAATTATAATAATATGTATACGTATATAATATGAACATTGCAGTCAAAATTCAATCAGATATCTTATTCAAAATTAAATTACATTTTTTATTGCTTAGTTTACAAAACAAATATAATCTTTTACTATAAATAAAAGCAATTGCAGAAACTTAAACTTGTATTGTATAGCTTAATAAAACACGTTTTGCGTACAAGTTTGTGTTTTCAAAAGAAAAACAACAAATTATTAGTAAAATACAGGAAGAGACTAAAATAAAAAAATATGTATGTTGTGTGCATCTGACGCTGAGCACATATATATAAACTGACTGCAGCGAACACATTTTTTATAATACAATGAGTGGCGAGTTGTCACATTTATATCACATGATATTAGGTCTTTTCGTAAATACTTAAATACACATCAAATCTGAATGGGGTAAGGAAAAAAAATGCTGAGAAGATACAAAAATCATATCATTTTAAATCGATTTTTCTTTTACGGGACTGAATGCTGTAAATATTTTTTTTTTAAATGCACGTGCAATTACGATCGTGAAAAGTGCATTCAAGTATAATCAAGATCTATTCCAAAAAGGTGTGAATTTGCCAAAATCTGATTGGTGACTGCAGTATGTCATCTCAACAATCGTGAACATAAAGGTATGTTTTCTGCTTTGAACAGTTTAAACTAAACAATATAATACGAATTACGAATTGTGTAATATGTTTGTGCTTAAAGAATATATAATACACATAATAATAGCATGGAACGGTGTATTTCTATTGCAATTATAATAATTTGTGGATTGAATGTGGATGTTTTATGTTATATAATGAGGTAATGTTCCAAACTTGCATGACAGCACACCAAACCATTCATTATTTATTGCTATTAATAATTATCTATGACAGAAATGTTAATGAATTATTTCTTATTCATGTTCACATTTTCAATTTTCATAATATTCATGCTCGTTGAAATTTATCACCATTCATTTTTTTTTTTATCATAATCAACGTGTAAATGGTGTAAACCTGAAGGTTTACTCATGGCACTCCTACAGGATTGGTTCCGCAGTCTGCTTCATGCTATACGAGTTTGTACCCACATCAAAATAATCAACTTGAGAGTGATTACTTACGAGAATTTACGGACTATAATGACACCATCATATAAATATGCATGGCAAACTGTTCCCATCTTTTCGGTGCATCATCTTATAGTTTTTAGATGTAACATAGGATTTATAAACCAAGGGCAGACAGATCATATCATTATTATTCTTATATTAGTATAATATGTTAGCACCAAAGCTCGAAAAAAAAAAAAAAAAAAAAAAATGATCACATCCAGATGCAGTTCCTCTAGCGAGTTGATCAGCACCCGAAATTAACAAATATTATGGTCTTTGCTCAAATCGCTTGGAGCACATATTATTATAGGTGTGCGCACTTTTTTCGGATTTTGACCGAATTCGGACTTTGGTGCCAACATAGAACATAAATAACACCTTTTATGTAAATTGCAGCTGATGTTAAAATTTAAATTAATTAGGTTTTATTTTATTTTTTTAAATTAAAATTATCGTAGGAATTTTTTTTAAAACCTTAAAAAAAAAGTCTGTGGTGAGCTAACTTTGTCCTCCAGACTCCCCCCTTCTTTTGGGGCTGTTGCTCCTCGCCTATGTGGGGGGGGGGGGGGGGGGCGTCGTCGGCTCTCATTCAGTGCATGGGTCCAGTTCCAGTACGTGCCTGTCGGACGATGAAGACTACAGCTCTTGTTATAGTCTCGACGATGCGAATAACACGAGACGTGTCCGTGTAATCGTTGCATGTTAAAAAAAAAAAAATGTTTTGTGCGAGGGCAGGAAACATAATGTACTTACATGCATACACACTTGATGCAGACGGGGCACGATTTTTATACTTTTTTTTTTTGTCTATATATAGTACTTGCAGTACTTGCATGGTGCAAACCATGCGTGATTATTAGGTGCCGAGAACATCTGCGTGCATGCCGTGCATAGTACACCATCTGTCTGCTTGCTGCACGGTGTTTTAAGTATCCCGTGACGCCTCTGTGTCTAGCACGTACAGTATAATATAGAGAGTCGTATTCATATTTCCAGGAGGGAGAGCTCACGCAAAAACGTTAAAAAAAAGTTTTCAGACGGAGTGTCTCTTACTGGCCTTTCTCAACACATTTAGTAATGGAAGGGTAAAGACTTCACGTTTGCACATGCAGACTGCTATTTACATACTCACACATATTATGCTGTTACTAATTCATAATTTTACTGTTAGATGAATAAAACATTAATCTATATGATGGGGGGCATACTGCATACATGATCGACATAAAAAAGTGTTAATTGCCCCAAAATATCAATCAATGAATGAATAAATCATTGCAGTCAATTAATTACAATATCCATGCATCTTGTAATACTCTCAATGAATGATCTGATTATTATTAAAATTATGCTTTTTGTATCAAAGCAATTAAAAGGTGACCTCGGTCAAGTTAAAATTTATTTACTCCGTCAGTCTAGACACGATCAAGCTGTGTTATGTTTATTTGAGAGGGGCCAGACGTTATAATTATTTCTTTTTATTTGTAAAAAAAAAATAAGTGGATCAAAGTTTGTTGTTAATTTCAACACCCACGAGCCGTGTTATATTTGCTTGTCGTCAGATGAAGAGGACGTTCAATTGAAATAGTTAGAGCTCCATTCTCAATTAATACCGTCATTCATGGAACTGTATTTATTACTATAATTATAATTTTTAACATATTGAGTCAGTGATCGAGTAACAAATAAACTATCTAGAACCTTTTCATTTAAAAATAAATAAAATAATTATTTCAAACATAATGCCATAAAAAGTTTAAAAAGCGAATTAAAACGCAGCGTGCGAAATGTATTTCCTCAAATAATAAACAGCATTGACGAAGTAATTATACTAAATTTTTACCTATACAAGCAGTTAGCTAGCTAATTTTACGTACGTTATTTTAGTATTGCACAATACCAGAGATCTCAGCTTACAACTTACAAGCCTACATTTTTTTACTTTAGGTCAGAAAAAAAAACTATAAACATATGACTCCTTTGTAATTGTTTGTTACATTAATTTTAATTTTTGGTTATTAATAAAGTTTGAAAGTTTGCTTTTTAATGCATGCAATTATGTTATTACTAAAAATTATATTAAAACAAGTGACGGTGGTGCTGCTTGATGACTGACTAATTAATTTATTAATTAATTATGTATTTATGGGTGAAATTTATTTTATTTATTTTTTATTCACCCAAGTACATACATACAACATACACCATACACACAGCATTATATATTTTACTCATCGTAATATATTGTGCAGACTGGGGTTTCTCTTCACTATGTTTACTCTGGTATCGTGTACCTCCTCTCAGAATCGTCAGATGATTGAATTTCAATTTTTACAGAAGTAATTATTTTTCTTTTTGCTTTCATAATATGCATAATAAATTAAATGTAATTTTTGCCTTTGAAATAGCACGGCATGATTATAAAATAATTATATTATACGAACGAGCTGTGTTTTTTTTTTTTTTTTTTTTTTTTCACTTTTGAAGCCAGCTGCTTTCTACGCTTCTTTTCTATAGCATTTTTCTTACAAAAGAAACTTTTTTAACCTTTTTCTGTGAGAACTTTAATACTTATTTTGCGAGCTATCACCTAAATTAGTTCGGGCCACTTTATTTTTTCCGACATTGCTGGCCGCCTGACCTTTAATATAATTTCCCCATATATACTCCGCTTGCTCGTGATAAATACTGCAAAAATGACGTATATTATATATAATATATGATGTATAGCTTCCGTGAGACGTACGCGCGTGCAGGCAAGCATACACTAACCTTGACCTACCCCAAGAGCGAGTGAGAGAGCTTCTTTGTGAGCTAGCGTGTAGCGCGCATGTTGATTGATTTACATGCGTGCTCGTTAGAAAAACATATGAAAAAAACAATGAATACATGACGTTCGAAATTTAATAATGAATTTTGTCATGCAGCTTTAATAAGAATTATTTTGTAATTATATTATACTGTATTAATCATAGTGTTATTGTTCCAAAAAGAGACCTCATCATTTACCAGATTCAAATTTGGATACTTGTATGTAAAACGTGTTTGGTGTCGTCAAATTTTAGATACTGTATCCAGTTTTTGTGATTATGCAGTCAATATTCATCATTATTAAATTCATTTATCATCGGAAAATCATTTACTTTTAGGAGTTAAAGTCCGTATTGAGAACTAGGGGATATATCATTGTATGTATCATACAATATACCCATGCAACGTTCATTATGATATTATAATATGTGTACAACACTAAAACTTATAATTATTTTTATTTTTATTTATTTATTTATTTTTTTTTTAATTAAACCCTATTGGGTACTTGTATTTACTAATATAATTACATACTACTTGAAACCCCGAACCTTCCGAAACCCTAACTTGAGCGTTTCGCGGGCTCTTCTGGAACGGGGGCGGCCACGGCCTTGCAAATTCATCCCGGCATTTGCCTGCGGCTGAGGGAAACGTGGAAACCTCAGCCAGGATGGACGCTACAGCTTTTGTCAATGAACCGGAAGTGCAATGGTCCAAAGCCAGGGGAACCACATAGTGGAAAAGCGCAACGTTTTACCCCTGGGTGGGAAACGTGATTTTTGTTGAAAATGGTCACCCATCCAACTACAAACCACGCTTGGCGTTGCTTGACTTCGGTGATCTGACGAGACCCGGTCAAGCGCACTGCGCCAAATTTATAATTATAATAATTAGTAAAAAAGTATTCAGTTAATATTTGTGCGGTTGAGTTTTCTAATTGTTATGGCAAAATGACAAAATATGTTTGCCATAAGCAGTGGTAGGAGAGGCAAGGTGGACCCACCCACTGTAATTTAGGGGAGGAGGGGGGGGGGGCTACACAACTGAATGAACTGATTGTGAGCTACTAAATCACGTTTCATATCAAGTTACCTTAGCACCATTTGTCATATTAATACGAGACTTCTAGATGTAAAATAGAACGATCATTGAACTAATATAACTAGTTGACATAATAATTAACTTTGAACATAATTATATCATGTAAGAAGAATAACTGTTATAAATTATAAATCAAATGTTGTATGCAATTTTATTTGTTCTTATAGCTGACGGTCCCGTCTGTTCCATAATTTTATAATTCGTCATTTTATTTTGCATCCGATCACAAAAATTATGAAGTTTAATTGCGATGTAATTACTGCTCCACATGTCACATCACATGCAGATGTCTCCTATATAATCTTCATAATCATGTCTCTTAAATATATGACCTTTTGATCTATATGTTAATTTATTTTTTCTTCATTGGTAATGGCATATTCTTGCCTTTCAAAGTTTGTCAATTCAATCGTGTTACTTGGTATATATAATATAAAATACATACTCTCTAATGAAATAAAATCCAAAATTTAGTTACATAAAACGTAACACGATATAAATTGAATACGATTATATATCTCATTGTTGTATGAAAGTTCATAACTATATAGGAAGTAATATGTAATCTAATTGTTGTACTTGCTTGTTACAAAATGATTTTAATAGCAACAGCAAAAGAGAATTGTTATTGAATTTACTGAATTTCCGGTGGTAAAATATAGAGCACTTTGATATTAAGTAACTCAAGTGGCATATTACATTTTCTATTACAAGAACTGAATATTGATAATCTTATACGTAAAATGAATTTTTATTTATTTATTTATTTATTTATTTATTTATTTATTTATTTATTTATTTATTTATTTATTTATTTATTTATTTATTTATTTATTTATTTATTTATTTATTTATTTATTTATTTATTTATTTATTTATTTATTTATTTATTTATTTATTTATTTATTTATTTATTTATTTATTTATTTATTTATTTATTTATTTATTTATTCATTTATTTATTTATTTATTCATTTATTCATTTATTCATTTATTCATGTATTCATTTATTCATTTATTTATTTATTTTTTTATTATTTTTTTTTTACCCCTATAAGCTTGAAGCTCGAGCCGGAGTAATTAGGTATTAAGGATAAGGAAGGGAAAGGATAATAGCCACGGCCTATTATACGCGTCCCAGCATTCGCTGACGTAAGACTGAGGGAACCGTGGAAAAATTCAGTCAGGATGGACACCTTTACTTTTTATCAATGGACCAAAGTGATGTCCAAAGCTTGGGGAATCACATACAAGAGCATCACTGCACTGAGAGTGAAAAGCGAGATGAATTTATATACCCCAAAGAGGGAGCAACGTAATTTTTACTTGAAACAGTGTTATCCGTCCAGGTACTATAACCACGCTCGACGTAGTTTGACTTCGGTGATCTAACGAGAACCCGCCAGTGCACTCCGCCACTTGTAAACCGAAGAGTTGTAAAACAAGTGCTGTTTGACGTAAGTTAGTAAAAAAAATAGGTATAATGTGACGAGGATATTATATTAAAAATTAACTAGAATTTTGTCGGGGTAACAAGAAGTATCTTGACAATTATATTCAATTACAGTTTTGAAGTGATTTTGTATTTTCTATCAATATTATAATAATGCATTATAATTTGTATCCTGTACACCGTATTTTTCTTAAAATAGTATGTTAATCTAGTTATATTTATAAATTTATAAATATCATATTTAAAAAGAAATGTTTCATCGTAAAGTCTTTATAATCGATTATTTGATTACCCTTATGCATATAAGGTCTGTTCGTAAATACATAATCAGAAATAATCGATTATTATTGATGAATCTTCTGTACATGAAACATTATTAATTAAGGACCATCTATAATATTATATATAATCAATAATTTCTGATTGTGTATTTACGAATAGACTTCTTATATTACTTGTACATCTGATCAATTTATAAAATCGATTATGCATTTACCGAACAGAATAAAATAATAAAATAATGATAAACTTTAGTAAAATTAAAAATCATAATTCTAGTATAATAGCCGTATATAACACATAACATTGTGAGTTATACATTTAATGTTTTTATATTTTTATTCAATAAGTGTGACTGCAATATTAAGCAATATTAAAAAAAAAAAAAAAAAAAAAAAAAATGGAAAGCAAGACAAGAACTAGCAAGAAACAGAATTACTTTGAATATAAAAATAAAATTAGAAACTATTTTATTGTAGAGTGGCTAATTGAATATTTTGTTTCGTGTAAAAAATGCATAAGAATATATTTTTGTTAAACAAAAAATACAAATAAAACAATGAAAATGATGATGAACAGTTGGAAACTATTTAATATAAAGAAGGTTTCAATAAAAATTGATACTTACTTTTAGTTAAGAAATAAGCTGTACTCTGTTTTGTTGCTTCTCAGTTATAATTAAGAATAGATGAAATATTAATATTTTTGATTAAATATTATAACTAAAATATATACGATATAACAATAGATCATTTCATTAAAAGTATGCTTTAATTACCTCATACACATACACTACTACTATTCACAATACGAGGTCACATATTCGACTAAAATGAACTGAATCAAAGCGGTCACCTAACTTCCTCCTCACGATCGAGTGACGAGCGTGATGAGGAATTTTCGCGGAAACATTTTTATTTAAAAGGAAAACATGCAATCATTTTTTTTTCAATATAAATTAGAGCTCAATTATTTATATACATTTGACGCATATATTAATATATATATTATATATATTATGTATATATATTTTTTTCTCATTCAAAAGTGAATAATTATATATTTTGTATCACGATGAATTAATATAAAGGTGTATTTTATATCATTGTTAAAAAAGAAATATGCATTAATACTAAGAAAAAAGATTTCTTAAAAATAGTGAATATCCTGCATTTTTAATAATATATATTTTTTATTGACGGTCATAAAATTGTTAAATGACCCAACGTGAGATGTTTTTCATATGAGGACGAAGTAATAAAAGTGTGTGAAGTGGGGGGAGGGGGGGGGGAGGGAGGAATGGTTGTAATTTTCATGAGAGTTTATTCTCAAATCTTCTTAAACCTAGATTTTGATAAAGATCAAAAGCGGTTTAAGCGGTATTGCTAATTAAGTGCTAAGTATAATTATAATATTACAGATAATACAACAATACTCTTTACTCTATAATGTATCAAATCCAAGTATCTTAAATTTATAAATGTATTTTGAAGTGTATTTTGTGATGTACATATGACATCATTCGTCATGCCAAACTTTTAATGAATTCAAAATTTGACTTTGTAATGCAACTCATGTTTTACTGTATACTAATAATATGTAAAAAAAAAAAAAAAAAAAAAAAAAAAAAAAAAAAAAGAAAAAAGAAACGATATTAACGATATTAAATCGCAATAACACAATGAAAAACAAAACTCTTAAAAAAAATATTCTTATAAATAAGAAATTACTGGCATGAATAATTGAAAAGTCTCAATATACAAACCTATTCTATTAAAGTGTAATTATAATAACATTGAACAATTAAATAAACAAAAATGTTAATTAAATGTGTATACTGATAGTAATTATGATTTCAACAATAAATTGCAGTAAATGTAACTGTGATTGCAATCACTTAGCTTTATTAAATCATTAATTATTCATAATTTATAATTATAATTTTATATTTATTTTTACTACATGATTTTGTGAATATTTTATTTTATTTCCTTAATATTTTATATGAAGTATTCAATTTGTGTATGGTTTTTGTGATGTTTTGTTTCAACATTAATGAATTGTAATTAACATTATAGATAATATAATGTATATTGATGTGATCAATACTATGTTGAGTATAATCGAATGAAATTTTTAATTTGAATTAGAAGAAGGATAATAAAAACAGTCGTGTTAAGTTAATTAGCTTTCATCAATTATAAAAATTATGTAAATTTCATTCAGAATTCAATTTTATATAAAATAATAATTTACGTATATCTTAATTACGTTCCAACATGCAATTTCTAAAAGTGTACTTTACATGACTGTAAATTTTACGATTATTTTTCTATTCACTTTTTAGTTCGATCCTCATTAAAATAATTATTTAAATATTATTACGTGAAAAACAGTTCAATCGAAGTTTCATTTTATCTTCTACGGACAATAAATAAACACCTCTCTTACACTTATATCTTTGAGCCGAGTTACGCTTATAAATGTATCATTACATAGCCCTTGTCTCACTTATCGTCTGGCTATCATGCATATCTTTATATTAGCAGCGAGTGACTCGAGCTCGCACGTCAATGGAGCAGTCACAGAGTCTATTGTAGTCTTCGCGACCACTCAAGGGAGAGATATATAGAGTACTCCAGTTGCCGCAGCTCATGAACGGGCGCAACGTTCTTACTAAATAAATCACTGAAAAACAATCAGCACGTGTACAATTAATAATGGGTCGAGGCAATAATGGGGAATTCTCTTACAACTCAAATTTTAATTTAACTACTACATTATGATACGGTACATATTAACAATAAGTTTGACTTAAATTTCAAATTTTTTAACTCAAATTTGGGGACTCTGAAGGGATTATTAGAATAGGGGCAAAGTATGCAACCCGCGCGCAAAACTGAAAATTGTGACGCAGAAACTCCCTAGTTAACACACAACAACTGCCTGATATCATAGTTTGAGCGTCAAGGAGTCATTGGCTATAAATTTTAGTAACACGATCGAAATCAGCGGGTTTTTCTACCCCAGTATCAATAGTTTTGTCTCTAATATCAGTTTACTTTAAGAGTGATAATCGAAAATATAAATTTATTGCAGGAAAAATTCGCCTGCTAGGCAGTTTCTACGTCACGTTTTGGCGCTAAATTCAAAAGGAGAAAGATTTTTAAAAAATTCCCATTTCTCCAATTTTCAAAATTGAAACATTTTTGTTTTGGGACATTTAGTTTCAAGGCATAGAGCATCTGAAAAAAAATTAAAATAAATGTAGGAGAATTCCCCATTGTTTTATAATATGATGGTTGCAACCATTATTTAGTGATAACACTTTTTGTGTTAAATCATGCATGCATATTATATAGTTTAAAACTTATATAGGTGCGAAAAGAACCGTTTTAGTTTAAATTTCAATGAAAGCTCAGTATAAACCTAGCAGTCTACTAAGGTCTTTTTTTTGTCCCAAGGAGGGGAGGTGGTCAAAATTAAATCCATAATATGCTATTCTTTTTTATTATTTTTTCCCTCGCTTTTTTGTTTTGTTTTGCGGAAATAAGTTGCTTGGTAGCTAAGAATTACTATGCATCTATACTTTTTTTTTAAATTTTTTGGAGTGCCCAGTCTTTTACGTCATTTTACTAATTTTTTTTACTGCTTTGAAAGAGTTAATTGTGGGTCGTTTTGAATCTCCCTCCCTTCCCCGGCTCTTGGTAATACTAGGGTTAAAGCATCATTGCATTGGAGTCTGGAAATGATCGACTACTAGTAGTAAGTGGATCATCATCGAGTGCAACTGAACTGGAGAGTGAATCTGAGCCAACATATATATACGCTCAGTGGGAGCAAGGGCAGTAACGTTATACAGTACAAGTCTTAAAAGCCCACGGGACCACGCGAGCAAGCTAGCAGCTGTTCTGGTGTGCTTGATCTAGCCGTGCTTGCCTGCTTGCTTGCCCTTAGTACGGCTTCATTTCATAAGATGATTTGCAAGGCTGAGAATCAAGAAAAGAGTGGGTGCGAGTAAAGAGCGAGTTACGATTGCTTCTCTCTTCTCTCCCTCTCTCTTCTTCCCTTCCTTCAAGATACAATACAAAAATAAAGATGTCCTGCAATCGTGGGGGTGGTACTGCATTGAGGTATATTGTCTTTTATCTTTTATAGCAATTGCTATACTAATGCACTAGACTGACTAGAGCATTATTATGTAATAGTATTATGTGATGCTTTGATGGTAACTTTAGCTTCTATAATAATCATCATTAGTATTTATAAGCATTTATAATATAAGAATATTGTTTAATACTAATTTAATATTTAATTAATTAAACCATCATTTTTAATCAATTATAGTTTATATTACATATGCTTTTAACATGTGCATGCATATAAGATGTTAATTGGTTAAATTAATTAAATATGTCTTATATAATTATATAAGACTTGTAAGAGGATTTAAAAATCAATTAATTAACAACTGCAGCGTTGATCCTTGTTTTTGTTGTTGCTTTTCTAATGTATGTAACTTTTTAAGTTTAAATATCAAAGTAAAATTTATTTTTATTTTTTAATAAAAAAATGCATGCATGCATATTGCAATTTAAAAAAAATTAGAAGTCACAAATTTTTAAAGGTATGATAAGAAACTTTTTTTATGCAAAATCCAATAAAAAAAATACGAATTGTGACTCTCTCTGTTTTCTTCTATATAGTATACCAGTAATAATCCTCTTCTTGTAAGCCATAAGTATATAATATGCACTAGGTCTGTTCGTAATTAAACCCTGTTCAGCGTACACTTCCTGCCCACAATCGACCTGACGTCCAAGTGCAGAAGGCCGGTATAGGGCGCAGAAAGAGTGCATTGGACAGGGTTTACGAACATACCTTGTTCACCTAGTATGTACTGATGTATGTAGTAAAAGTTGGTAAAAGTAAATTGTGTTTTCATTTAAATCGAAAAAGTCAATGCATTTTTAAAACTAACAACAATAAGATGTACTAATGTACCAAATTTAATAATAATAAAATAATAAAAATAAAATGTAAAGTAAAACTAGTAATATTAATATCATTCAAATTCAAAGATAACTCACCGACTGTCACACAGTCACATTGTCACATACAATAAGTAAATAATGTAATATTTTACATGCCATTAAAAAATATTCAAGTTTCAATGAATTTCTAATACGATATATTCTGACCGTAGCGGAAGCTGAATAATTTTAAGCTGTTGCTAAAATATGATGTATTGCATGATATATGATTTGAAAATAAATGAGCAAGAATATCTTAAGAAGAACAGTTCGATAGAGAAGAATAATGGAGCAATTATGTTTTTTAAACTTAATTGTTTTGAAAAAATAGTTATACATAAAATGTAGTATGAAGCTAAATGCAATAAAAAGACTACTTAATTTGGTTGAAACCAACAAATTTATTTTGTATTACAGTTAATTAAATTTGATGATGTATAATATATATTATATCGTCGAGTCTATTCTATATTATACAGAATTTATAGTTTACATCATATTTATATCCTTCTATATTATATTTTTAGGTTTTAACATTATTATATGGTTTTAATTTAAAGAAAATATTGTACACTCTGTGCAGTATATATTAATCAGGACTTGGGATTATTTATTACATTGAAAATATAAATTAAGGAATGAAATGTTTTAATATTATTGGTAAAAACATTTTATTGTAATATATGTATTATTCAGACAGAATCATGCATGATTTCAAATAAAAGCAAATAAGTATCTGTACTTCGTATGCTCATCTTACCGGCCGGAATTACATTTTGGGCAAAGTATTTCTCACAATATTTTGTTTTATAAACAATTGATCTTCTGGGTCTTACCCCCCTCCCCCCCTTCCCCCAGAAATTTAAGTTTGACATCGTGCCGACATTTTTGCTCAATGCACTTTAAGGGTAAGGTAACGCCACCAATGTTAAAAAAAATCCCTCTCACAAAAATTCTGAAAAAAATTTAAAATGTTCTCCTCTACACCCCCTATCAGTAGCTAAAATATCAGGTATACAAATACGATCTAGTTTTTGAGTTATGAATTTTTAAAGTTGACCAATTTAACATGGGAGTTTCATTTCTCCATGTTAAAGTAGTCAACTTTAAAATTTTATAACTCAAAAACTAGATCGTATTTGTATACCTGCATGATATTTAAGGTACTGATAGGGGGTATAGAGGAGAACATTTTAAATTTTTTTCAGAATTTTTGTGAGAGGGATTTTTTTTAACATTGGTGGCGTTACCTTACCCTTAAAGATTCATTAATGACAGCTGCAGTTGCAATTCAATAATAGCTTTTTTTTTTCTCAATTATAAATATCTCGCAATTTGTTGATTCTTTTTCTATATAAGGAAACACATGATTGGAATTGGCGTTTGTACCTCGTGAAGCGCGGAAAGTTTTATCAGTGCTTTCGTCATCTACTTTGTACGTTGCACAAATTTCTAATTAATTTATTATATACGCAAATCATTTAATGTTTTACAGCCCTGTGACATTATTTTCTGATAATTCGCAGAATTATTTATAAATCATATATACTGCATGCATATAAACTTTTACCTTTTATCATATATTATAATATGCTTACTTGCAATATGTAATTTAATTTTATGTATTAGCTGCGCTTTATCCATCTCAAAATACTTGATATATTTGTGTAGAAGCAGTATATAAACTACTATTTTGATAATCGACTACTCAAAACACTTGTGTACTATACAAAATATTTGAAAGCATTCTGTGATTTGCTGTTAATGTTTCTGCAACTTTAAAATTTATGAAAAAAAAATTTTTTTTGGTTTGATCTAATTCTGTTTTCAACTCCGCTCCCCTTTTTATACGCTCCTGAGTATAATTAAGATTATACTTTTCATTATAACCCTTGTAAAAAGGAATCATACTTATTAAAAATTAATAAAGTATAATCGTATGCTTAATTCGTACAATTTAGTATAATTTCTGAATGATTCATATACTAAATTACATGATTAATTTTAATTATACCAGTTTAATTTTATTATACTAAATTATAGAAATAGTATACCTCTTTAAATCATTTCAAGGCACTCATATAGGGTTCAATATGTCACTTTTTTTTTTTTTTACTTTGGAAAAATGCTTTTCTATAATTTAGTATAATAAAATAAAACTAGTATAATTAATCCGTAATTTAGTATATTAATGATTCAGAAATTATACTAATTAAATTATACAAATTCAGCATACGAATTATACTTTATTAATTTGTAATAAGTATAAATCCATTTTACAAGGGAAGACCATTTAGACCATATTGTAAATGATATACAATTATAATACAAGTAATTTTATAAATTGTACTTTAAAAACTTTATAAAAGTTGAAACTCGATCTCCTTGTAATGATTGTATTGTACATCATGTACACACATCAACACATCACGCTCTTTCATAATAACATGATCGACCATATTATACTTAATGTCTAATGAAGAAGCTTCGTATCTCTAATTATTGTCTCTGAATTTAATTTTAATTACACTATAATATTTTTTATGGTGAAATTCAGTAAAAATAACGTGTATATACATTTCTTGCCCTATTGTCATGTTACATTTTTACCTGCATGTTCTTTCGGATAATATTCATATATGCATACTTGTATTTAAAATATTAAGAATTGGACAAATTATAGTTAGTTATTAATTAATAATGGTCCACAACATTTCCGTCAAACTATTAACTATAATATATATATTTTTCCCCCCATACTAAAAGAGTTTATAAACATTCATAAATGTGAATGAATTAATGCCATGTGAATAAATAAATAAAAATAAAATAAATAAAAAATAAAATGAAGTGAAAATCAATTTTACCATAATATTACGAAATAAGTTAATTTTTTTATAATTTGAAAGCTATACAGTTAACGAACATGGATTGAAACTATGAGAGAAAACAAATATTAAAAATCATGATGTTCTCTTCTTTTATCTTTTTATTACCATGCACACACACACAATTTGAACTATATTATTATTTTTTTTTAATTATGTTAAATTAATGTTTGTTTGTATATTTTTGTCACGAAAAAATGGTAAATATTTGCATTGATGCAAAAATGATAAGACGAAAGTTTTAATAACAAACATTGAGTATTAATATAGTGTAATGTATTATTATATAATTAAATTTTATGTTATTTCAACGTAATTATAGCACAACAATATTGAATGTTGGTATAAATGAGGTGACTTTTTACATCTTATATCTATTATATGTAGTATTATGCTTGTTTTATGACGGTGAAACACGACTGTGTGCTGATGAGCTCCGATTTGTATAATAATATATTAAAGGTTCATATACTCTGTGACTCTGTGGACTAAGCATTGCTTCTATACCTTAAATATAAGCTCTTCTAATTTTCTTTACCTGTGACAACCAAAGAGAAGTTATTTATAGACTATACGGGACTTGACTTCCGTGTCTGTCTCTCAGTTTGCTTGAAAGCATAAACCGAGATCAGTCGCCAATATATGCGCTAAATGCTCATTATATATGTGTACATATTTTTGCTATATATAATCATTTGCTTAGTTTGCAGTAACTCTTATGGGAGGAGAAGGTTTTGCTGTAGTCGACAATATATACAAACAGCATGCAGCCATAGCTAGAGAATAATAATGATGACCATGCATGCTGCAGTACTGTGGCAGGGGTTAAAGACCACACGATCACAGCATATAGCCAAATGCATTTTAGAAGTGCGTGGCTTCACAAACTTCCTATACTCACCGATTATGTTGATTATTTTTTCTTTGTCACTGCTAATAAAATAAGTATTGACATAATATGCATGCATTGCAGCATGAAATAAGTTTAGGTGGTGCAATAATAGGTGCAGGTATATATTCGTACGTATACACAGAGTTTACGAGCTGTGAAATTATTATAAGATTTTTAATTTAAAATCTTGTATTATTATATTAATTAGTGAAAAAAAATAAGATAAGAATAACATCTAAGAGTACAGTATAGGTCGTATAGGATCACTTAAATGTGTAAACAATTACAAAAAAGGTTACGTAATGACTGATCTGATTAAAAAATTGAATATAATTATTTTTATATAGATTTATGGATAACGTAAATAACACTATAATGCAGTGTAACAGTACAATTAGATATGAATTTTCAATCAAACAGTTCCTATAATAGTGCATCTTATTAATTATATTTTTTATCATAATCTTTATTAATAAAATATTGTGTGGTGCAATATACTATTACCTCCATTTTATGTAATATTATACTGTACTTACATGCACTTGGTTGAACAAAATATAAAAATATATTACGTTGATTTTGATTCTTAGATCGAAAGTAAAAAGTTGTACATGAAAAATGAAAATGCAAAGTTATTTATGAACCGGCCGGTTCTCCGTTTTTTAAAGTTCACTGATTGACGAGTAATATCATCATTAAATAATAAAATATGAGTATTATAAACACATGAATCCGCATGACGTATATATACTAGTTATTAGTAAATAACTTTTTCGTGCAAAGGATATTCATAATGAATTTTATTTCACTTTTCGGACTTTTACCTTTGCCGGTGTTCGATGTAATCCTTCTGTGTGTATTATGTTGCGATGGTCACTTAGTGTTCGTGTACGTCACTAACACTTGCATGTACTACACATATCACTACGTTTCGAGAGTCAACCGCTCTCTTCCTCTGGGACTCAGATCACCTGAGGAAGAGAGCGGTTGACTCTCAAAACGTAGTGATATGTGTAGTACAGTAGTACATGCAAGTACATGACGTGCACGAACACTAAGTGACCATCGCAACATATACAACACACAGAAGGATTACATCGAACACCGGCAAAGGTAAAAGTCCGAAAAGTGAAATAAAATTCAATATATACTAGTTATATTGTGCAATATTATTATTTATATATTAACATTGTTTAACGTTTTTTAACTTACTGCATGAAAATACATTTTATACTTCTTTTTAACTACTGTAATTTTATTGATTTATTGAAAACACATTAATGTGTACCAGTACAGTTTAATTTCATCAGTACAGTTTATCATCAGTATGTTCTCTATATAGTGTACAATAATTCAATATTAACACTTACTGGAAATACATGCAATAATCGCGTGTATCGTTTTGAAACTACATAATATAACTTTAAATAGTTTAAATGTTATTATCTTGTTTACATCAACTTTTTATGTAGTTGTTTCTATCTTTTTTCAGGATGCAAATCTCGTTTGGGCATTGCCTTTTTTTACCCTCTTGGGCAGTATTTCCTATATATTTGACTATTTGAATGCATGTATCTTGTCTATTGTCTGTTCTGCTGATCTGCTTGAGCAATAAAATCTATATTATTATTACAACTACAGGTAATAAACATATTAAATAGTCATGAAAGTTAGTCAAGTACGTAAGTCATATAATTATTTTTTCGTCAAAAATGCATGTCTATTAAAATCACATTGATGGCTATAGTAAAACAAGCAATATATTACTAAAATACTACCAAAGTGTTTTTAAGATCACGTCTTATCCAGGTATGTATTCAGGTATGAATGAACAGAGTTCATGCAAAAATACACGATGCATAGCTAGGACAATTCAATTTGAATTAGCAAAATATTGTATTAAATTAAATTTACTTCTTAATTTCACGTTTTGTTGAAGGAAATATTTAAATTTGATGACTTTTCATTCTTTAAGTTAGCTTAAACTCCTTAAATACCTTAAACAATTCAAACTACTTATTATAATGATATCACTTTCTTTGAAATAATTAATATTCGTGTATTTTTATCAATTAACTAACAATTCTTATTCAGCAATTAAGGCTGTTTAAAAGAATAGATGGATCATTGGTGGTTGTTCACTTTGTGTATGGGCATTTGCCTTTTTCAGCCACCAATTGGGTTATTTTGTTTCCTCCCAAATATGTAATTTTTGACCCAATTAACAATTATTATTTAATTACTAAAAAGTGAGTAAAAACACCTGATAATTCCAATTAAATTTACCTTTTTGATGCTTTTTACCTTGCAGGTTGATTAGTGCATAAACATGAAAGTTGCAATTACTTTTAACCTTATTTATAATTAATGAACGGAAGTAAAATAATTAGCTATTGGATCGATGTCATTCATAATTAACTTCATCATCGATTGTGATTAATGCAATTTAATAACAAAAGTCTACATTAATTAGATGTTGAACTGATAATTTACTTAGGAAAATATTTTATGGCATTCATATACAGTATAACTCTGTAGGTCAATTTTATGTATTATTAGCTAGGACTAGTGAACAATCGTACTTTCTCAAACTTATTATCATAGAATAAAACAACTCTTTCTCATTATAATACAGTTTAGAAGAAACAATACAGGAAGTTTATACTCATCTTGATGCATCTTGAAAACAAAGACTTGCCCCTCCCTTGATCTCAATGTTATATACAGGTCATAAAAGTTTCACTTGTATAAAGAACATGCATTTAAAGCCATTATTGCACGATACAATTATTATAGTTCTATTTATTGCATGCAATTTTTCATTGCCAGAAAAGTTTGTCTTTTCATAAACAAGTAGAGTTCAATTTTTTTGCATGAGATATGCAAGAAATAGAACATTTGCTCCGTGAATACCAGCTTTAGATTAATAGCATTAATAGTCAATATTCATACTGGATTGAATCTTGTTAAGTTTTTGTTTGTGTTTGTATTTCTTTTATTATAACAGATAATGTGAGTTTGTTAAATACATTATTTGACGTTTTTTATGTACAATCGAAAACCAATAAAAAAGAGTTTGCATTTTAAATTAATTTAATATTATTTTAAAAACAGTCTAAAATATAATTATATTATATATTTTTTAAAATTCATAACAGTTATCCTACATAATATTAAATTGACCATATAGCACCACAATGATAATAGACTTACGTTATTGTTATTTTACACGTTACGCAAAGATTATACATTCGAATTGGGCCGCCGGGGGGGATGGTTTAGCTTATGTCCTCGCCGACGTTTATGCCATTAGTCAAACTTGACACTGACTTCCCGCAGTTAAACACTTTAGCCTAGTCCTAGAGGCGAGATGTTGAAGACATTGGTGGTTGGACCGCGCGACAGTGGAGATTGTTGACCGACACATGCAGAGATGAATACTCGAGCATCATCGTTTGCGGCACCTCTATACAAGAGGCATCACGTGGTTAACTATTATGATCGTGACCTTAGAGCATACGAGCATGGGACTTGAAAAATAATTTCTGTTCGCTTTTTTAAAAGTGAAACTATTATATTTATTTCCTCCGATATAAACATAATTATAAGATGGAAATAAAGGATTAATTTGGATAATTTGACAGTAGATATTTATAATATAATTGTACTAGGATAATATATTAGTAGTAAATCAACAAATTTTAATTATTTATTTCGATATCCAAGAACGTATGTATATATTATATAATATATAACCGTAACAATATTACTTACTCTATTCCATATATATATATATAATTATAAATACGTAAATCCTTCTAAAAACCCAAATCCTTCTTCTTCATTATTTTGTATTTTCTAAATAAACCTATCGATTCGTTATCATGAATGCTATTAAAACTGTTTAAAAAAAATATAATGCAGTGTTATAGTTAAAACTATATTATTGATTTGAAATTTGAAAAGTATTCTGATGCAGAGAGTCTTGAATTTTATCTAAAGTCGAGACTTAAAAATATTCGGTCATGTATATAATATAGTCTCTGGTATATTTGCAATAAATAAAAAAATGGCCGGCCAAAATTCAAGATTCACGAAGGACGATGACCAAGTTTCCACTATAGCCACGCGGTTATAGCATAAGCCTAAATTTAATTCAATAAAACTAAAATGTAAAAGCGAATAGTGTTTAACCTGGTTATCTTTCCGGTTAACTCCTTAGTGAATTATGTCCATTAAATTTTTATATATATAGGGATGATCTAGTAATATTAAAGCTATGCAATATCATTTGCCCTATTAAGTCTCTGTTTATGATATGATATTTATTTTATTTATGTTGTAACGGAAGAAGTTGATGCAACTGTTGCATATGAAACAGAAAAAAGGTTTGAATAAAACAGTATCTGCTATGTTTATTAATATCAAGGTTAATTATAATTTACTTACTCAGAACATTCATAATTGCTTAATAATGCATTCATAACTGCTGATTTTTTCTCTAATAAAAATTATATAAATATGAATTGATATATATCTGATGATTTTATGCATTAATTAACATTGCCTTAAAGATTACGTGAATCACTTTTCCTTTACATACGAGAGCGTTGAACTCTTTCCACAGTGATAGTTTTCTCTTAAGCCGGTATTCTGGTCATACAATTTTGCATACAATTTTTCCTTGCAAGAAAATTTCATCTCCATACAAACAAATGGAGTTCAAATTTTCTTGTAATGAAAAATTGTATGCAATAGTTAGAAAAATTGTATCGTGTAATACCGGCTTTAATTGTTAGTTTATCTCAACTGAGACTTGCATGATTAAGAAACGCGTGCAGTGTTGGAGGTTTGAACAGACTTGATGTCAGAATCGAGGTTCATCGTATTGCTTTATGCATTCATCATTAAATTCACTGTATGAAAAGATCACTTTAATTATTCTGAACAAATACTGCATTTGTCAATAACAGCAGAAAAAAAATGAAGTAATTAATGTACTGTGTTCTCGCGCGTTTCTCAACACACAGTATTATTTGCCTTCAACAGATTAAATTTGTCAACATGCATTCAATGTACTGTACAGAACAAGGACAATAAAACTACAAACACACACACCTAGATGTGTACAAAAATTTGGTCCACAATGCTTAATTAAATTTTTAATTTAAACCTATTCGTAAATAAGTAAATCTTACAGCTTTGCAGCGAAGCAACTTTTTAAACGTGCGAGTAATGCGGCTTGCAGCAAACAGGTGCAATGTAAAAAATGAAATTATTTTTCAGAGTGGACATGTATTTACTTATTTTTCGGACTAAACATGACATGCTATGACGATAAAGAGGTGAAATGATTCCAAGGAGTCAAATTTTAAGATTGCAAGGTACGGATTTAACAAAATAATTTTGAAGAATTACAATCGGATTAATTATTAAATATACGCAATAAATCATTCCAACTTTTTATAATAATATATATATCCCACCAGAAAGATTAATAGCTTTCTAATCCAACACTAACTCGAGTACAGCTCTCCAAAATAATAATAATAATAATAATAATACGGGGGAGCTGGTCCCATGAGTTGATCTTTGAAGAAACTCTGTCTAAAATTCAAAATAAAGGTAAGGAGGATAACATTTTTCAGTTCGGTTAACACCCTCGCATTAGGATCCAATTCTTATTTTCATAAATTTTTAAATTTCGTATTGTGAAGTTCCCCTAGTTGAAAAATTAAGTCTTCAACTTATCCTTTACACGTATAAACCTAATAATCTTATTACCTCTAAAACACATCTAATTTTCTCTTCGCTCAAAGTGAGGATGAAATGAAGACAATATTTCTAACATTTTAAAGCTCAATACGTAATCTTGTCTTTTTCCCTCTTTCTTCCTCTAAAATGGTGCAAAATAAGAGGATATTAGAGGAGAGAAGAGCTTAATAATAGCGATTAAAAGATGAAATTTATTTCAACTTGAGTTACTTTAATCGATCATTACTTAATATGTATCTGCCTTTCTCGTAAAATTGTATACATCATAACAAGTCTCACTGTTTAGAAGACACAGTATAAGGTAGTAGACATACCCTTAAAATTATATAATTATACTTGTCATTACCGATTGTCATGTTTTTTTGGATCACAGAACGAAAGGTTAAAATAGAAAATGCGATCAAGTGATGTGAAGTATACTGCCATCATTTTTCTCTTGTTTCACCTGTGTGCTCTAGTTGTTCATTGTAAGTACATGACTCTAATTAATTGTAAACAAGCAAACGTATACGTGTACAAATTTATGTGAAATCAATATGGTGAATGTAGGCAAGCACTTAAACTTTAATAATTATATGATTATGTCAACAATATAGAAATAAAAAGGGGTGGATAATAATTTTACATATTAATTGATTAAATCAAATTTTAGTACATAATTTAATTAATATATCGTGTGTCCGTAAACAAGAATATTGCTTGAATATTACGACCTTAGCTTTATTACGACTCTTATGTATGATATTAATGAAACAATATATAATGACCGTATTTATGTGCAGTATATTAATTATAAAATATTTAAATAATAATATGTAAATTGAAACAATAAACTGAATTTTATTAATTAGAAAACATGTTGAACTGAATAAAATGTCCAATAAATAGCTTCAATTAAAGGTATAGATTTATAGCTCTTAATTATTAATATAATTGTATATTATATATTTGATTTTATACTTACTGTACTACTATGTACAGTACTATACTGGAATAGGTCTGTTCGTAAATATACATATAATCAAAAGTTAATAATCACTTGTACATTTACGCGCACAAAGCTATGTTTACAAACATATATTTATATACTATTAGTAGGAACTAATGTTATCTTTCAAATTTTACGTATACACTTGCAACAAAATCATCTCGTTCTTAAAAAAATTACATTTCTAAGCTCTTCACGTACTGTAAATTTTATGTAGATTGCAGTGCAAAATCGCAATGACATGCAATTGCGGTCTTTACTATTAACATAGCAATGGGGAAATTGATAAACGCATCAACGAACAAATTAAAAGTTGCAAAAATGAAGTCTGCAGTATATTTTTAAAATTCACAATATAACAACGATGCGGTATCCGTTTGGCAGAGAGAAAAAATATATTATATTATATATATTATAAATTGTTTGTAAATGGAAAACAATCGCAATTGTCAATTTATAAAAAAGTTTTGTTAATGTTGATTACCACGATCAAATGAAATTAGTAAGAAAAAAGTTTGATATTTAAAATTAAAATGTTTGATCAAAAGTACGTATGTATAATTGTACGGTAATTACATTGAAAATAAAAGTACAATATAAAAATTTCAACTGTAATATTCGAATGTAAATCAACTTTATTATTCAAGTAAATAATTTAAAACGTAACTAACAGTAAGTAGTCCTGAATATTCAGTTGTCACACATTCAAAATATTTAGATAGAGTGAATAAGCAAAAGACAGACAGAGAGAGAGAGAGAGAGAGAGAGAGAGAGAGAGAGAGAGAGAGAGAGAGAGAGAGAGAGAGAGAGGGGGGGGGGGGGGGAAGCTGAACTTATTCACTTATTCGCCTCAATTTTTAGTGTCTGTGAAGCAATGTAACAAAGAATTTTGTTATATTTTTTTATATGTTGCTTAATTAAATTTTCCTTATTTTCTTATACATCTGTATATATCTATAACTGTTGATGAATTGCTACATATAAATACAAATGTAGTGATAGTATAATAATATAAAACCCAGTACAATTTACACAAGATAAATTTAAAAATAATTAAAATATATTGAAAAAGGGGTGGATCATTTTCAATCTGCTGAAAAAAATATGAATATTTTTATTATCCTCGTATAATACGACAAAATTTGAATTGCCAAAAGTAAACTATCGTTTATTCATGCTGTCACAGATATGTTAAATTGAACGTTCAGATTCAATTATAATTTTCTAACTGACACTTGTCTCCAGCGAAAAGTACTATACTCCTATTATTATTATCTAGTGAACATTTAAATTTTTGTACATGCGTCAGTGACAGCCGCTCCAGCTTGGTGGTCTGTCATGCCCCTCCTTTGTGTCGCTTCACATTGACCTTTCTTCAACCCGGCAAATTAAATTTTAGTACAAAATAATTTCGAGACACGTGTGTCAGCTTTCAATATAAAAAATTTAATATTATAACAAGTTCGATCTATTTTTAAGCTAATATATTTTTTTACATTTTTGTTCTCGCAATTATAATTTAATTTTGTTTTGGCAAAATATTTGAATACATGGTTATAGTAAGATCGGATTAAATTTTTTTAAGTTAAAATTTATTTTTTAACTCTTAATTGTTTAACAATTTTTTTAAGTAACTGAAAATAATTCGCTCATTGTGGGTTGAAACATTATGAAATTTACGTACACAGAAATCTTACGTATACACAAAATAGAACTTACTTAGAAATTATATAACAGATTAATTAAGATGTATAATGTAAATAAACATTTTTAGACGCACTGAAAAGTATCTTCAGTCTTTACAAAATATATACGATTCATAGTATTTTAAAATATCTTCCAGCGTGGGGAATCAAATCAACAGGTCCTTAAATTTACCACGTGGCTTTGCGTGTAATTTGGCTACCTTAATAAAAACAAATCTTCCCTAAAAAAAGTTATGACAATACAAAATTTGGCTACATTGAATACATTACTATTCGTAAATAAGCAAAATTATTTTTTTATAATATATTTCAATACAATAACAAAGTTTTATGAATAAATCTGAAAATTTCAAAAATTTAATAAATATTGTTTGAAAGCATTGACGAACGAAAGAAAATGTAATAAACATAAATGAAGGCAATTGATTGGATGTACTTACGTATGTTACGTCTGTGTTGGTCGCAAGTAAAGAGGGATTGCTGTCTGTCACTCCACCTGCGGAGCCTGACGAGAGAATGAGGAGCGAGCGCTGAGCAGTAGCCGGGTTGGCAAGTTTGAAGGCAAGAGGGAGCGCGAGCTGTAAATGCGTCAGCCCATTCAAAGCTGGCGTGGTGTGAAGCCTGGAGTACCGAGGACGACCACTGGTGCCGCTGCTGTAGCTTTTCAAAATCAAGGTGATCCCGTTATAGGCATGATATTTATAAACGTGCAAATATTCATATTTATAAAGTCCATTTAGACAACTATACTTCCGAATGTCCTCCCCCGTAAAAGCTGCAACCCGTTGAACATTGCTGACTTAATTAAGAAATGGATTATGGAGCGTAGTTAAAAGTAAAGAATTAATTGAAAATTAAAAATTTATTTTTACATATTAGTTCAGTCACACAATTTAACAGATAAACTGTTTCGGGACTGTACTGGACATCGTGTGCTAGCTGTAGAGTCCGCATGAAATATAATTATAATACAATTGAACACCCCTTATTGAGGCGACCTAACATAAAAACTCCTTTTATTTTAACATTTGATCTTTGATAAATTAAAAAGCTAATTATGCTTAAAAAAATTAGCCTTAAAAATAAACCTACAAAATTCTCAGTTTTGTCAAAACACAGGTAAACGTACTAAATTCTTATGAGATGGCATTCTGAACATGAAAGAACTGTGTTATAATTATTATAATAGCATGAGTAATTCTCTTCAAATATGTATTATTTTTTAAAAAAATCAACTTCTACAATTTTTTTCTTTTATAATAAC
The DNA here is from genome assembly GCA_949825025.1 of Siphlonurus alternatus. Classification (NCBI taxonomy): domain Eukaryota; kingdom Metazoa; phylum Arthropoda; class Insecta; order Ephemeroptera; family Siphlonuridae; genus Siphlonurus; species Siphlonurus alternatus. The sequence continues at coordinate 62,248,904 of OX463788.1, read as the reverse complement.
TCATCCAAAAATATGAAAAATATTGCATTTGTCAAATAAATAAAAAAAAATAAAAAAAAATGCAAACTTTTTATTTTGAGATGGTCATGTTAAATAATTATGCAGTGCAGTACCTCACATAGCAATTTCTCCACGATTGCAACCATTCATTACATTTAGTGCAGGGGTGCAGTAAGGAAAAACATGAAGATTTATATATGCTATTATTAATAGCTACAAAAGTTTTTCTGCATCTATCTTTCTATGTTCTCATGATGTCATTGTATTGGATACAGGCAGGAGGTCATACTGTGTAGTGACAAGAACGATGTATCTCACCAAGGGTTATATACATACAGCAGGGGGGCGATGGGTGGCGAGTGAGGATCAAGCGGTCACCACAAACGTGCTGGACTCCTCCGCGCTCTTTGAATGTTAAATCGACTCGGGACCTTGAACTATAATTGCGGGTGCTAGTGATCTCTCCCTCTGTATCTGTCTCTCTCACTCTGTATCTGCCTCTCTCCCTCTCTGTCCAGAAGTGTGTTCACTATGTTGATAGCAGCAGCTAGGCCATCATCAGTTAATTCAGTTATTCAGGCAACTTAATTGTTACAATAAACTTAAATATATATACACCTCGATCAGAATTGTTTTATCTGCTGGAACTGCAGCTCCAAGAGACAAAAAGAGATGCAGGTTTGCAATTTTAGGAAAGGTAAGAAGATCACCATAGGAATTATATTTTTCCACGTCTCCATTGTAGGTTACGTGGTATCGCCCCTAATTAGAGGAGGGGTAAGTCCTATATATTTAGTAATCTCGTATTCCAGTCTTCTTGCTCTTAATTCGCAGGTTCTCAGACACCTTAGGAATAAGCTATATTATATATAGGACGTATAATTATATATATTTATTTATTGTTTTAAATGCAAATGTCTTTTTGAGTTTTTAATAAAATAAGTTAACTATTTTTGCATTGATGACTTTCACCTTCAACTTTTAGAAATTTTAGGAAGGTCAGAGGTCAAGCTAAAAAATTGTACATTTTAAAAAAAACTGGACCAGTGTTAAAAAAATAAGATATTATTTTATATTTTTATGTAATTACAACCTTACCTTAATAAAAGACTATACTTAAAATTGAAAGAACATTTTTAAAAAAAAAGGGATCTATATTTCGATGTATATTTTAGAGAGATATTCGTCATCATGGGATGTCATCATGTGGTGTTACACTAAAGTTGTTCAAATTAGTGAACAAAATGTCGTGTAACCTCTTGTATGTAACACTTGCCGGGAGCGTTGGGGCATGCTCACAGACTTGCTATGTATATATACTTGCACAGCGTTCTACATAGAACGCATTTGTACTTCTTGCAACCAAAATAGGAATTGAAATTTAAGCAAAATTCTGAGGATTCAAGTCGGTGATTATAAAAATAAATATAATTTAATGCACAAGATGTCGTGTTTAAGGATTGATGTCAGTGGTAATAATAAAAAAATACTTAGTAGATGATATTATATAGCTCTCTGAAAATTGTAGCAACTAGCAAACCTTCCTGACACCATGAAAATATTTTTCATATTTTTCAAAAATAAGAAAAAAATAGACCAAAGTCGATTAAATTTTTTAGATATTCGACACCCTTATTTAAGACTCAGATTTTTTAAACTTCTGCTTACTTACTCTTGCATGGGAGATAAGAAAACACGTATTTTATACAATTTTTTTATTCATCCTCTAGCTATTCGTCAAAAACCTGGTATCCAGCGGAATCGCTTAGTATGGGAGATATTTATATATGTTGGTATATTATAATAATAATAATAATAATAATAATAATAATAATAATAATAATAATAATAATAATAATAAAGGGCACCCGGCTGTTCTTGACTCATGCTAAACACTGTGTGGGGAAAGTTCAGTACGCGACGCGTGGGACCGCGCCCTTGGGGCTCCACCTGGGGGTTGTTTAATTACAGCCCTCAGTCCATAGCCACTAACCGGTTATGGAGCCTGAGCTCTCCCTGCTGCCGCGGAGCTCAGAGTTCCTAGGCAGCAAAATCTCGGCAATGCTGGGGACTCTTATAGTTTAACAGCAGACTATGGGAGGATAAATGCAACGGTCCCTAGCGCAATTGTCGGAGGTTGCGTGAAGGAGTCCCCGGATGGCCGGCGTGATCAGTTTGCCGGCTGCACCTAGTGGCGGGGAGGTCCGCGGGATCGGCCACCTTACCATCAGGGTGGTTTTGGTGCAGGTGGGTGCTCCACTCTGTGGGTCGATGGTTATTGGTGCACCAGAAACCTGCAGAGTGGGAGCGGCAGGCTGACGGAACGGTGGCTTACTTGACGCAAGTCAGGAGCAGCTGTGTCAGCGTAGGATGGGGTTTTTGTGGGTGGGGGGTGGGCGCGAGCGCTATGTGGTGTATTCACTGTGTGGGGGGAACTATGTTTCGTGTATGGTTTCCAGCCGGCCGGCTCCGGGAGATGTGGTGCCAATATATCGTAGTGGCCCGTGCAGTCAGGAAGTAGTCCCCTAGGTCTGACACTTGTACGACGAACGCTCCTCATGGATATTTTCGGTGAGGCAGCGGTCTGAAGGTGAGGCTCTCCAAACGGGTGGGTGAAGCAAAGCTAATATCCGAACACAACAGTGAACGGCGCTCGCGGACAGGGATTGTGGGTCGGGGGAGAGGGTGCAAAGCTCGGTCACGGTGGGGCTGATGGTCACTGCGGTGACACTATTCGTACGTCATGCTCGGGGTAATAGACCCGGGTCCTACGGGTGTGATTCCGTGGAGGCTGGGTCTCACCGTGGCCGAAAGTCTGGCACTCCAAAGGGGCATTGTTGGGGAAAAAACGAGGCACTGCTGGGTCTGTCCTATGACCAGGGCAATCTGGTGGTGTCTCACAAAAAAAAAAAAAAAAAAAAAAAAAAAAAAAAAATAATAATAATAATAATAATAATAATAATAATTTATTATTATTATTATTTATTTTTTAGGGCACCCGGCTGTTCTTGACTCATGCTAAACACTGTGTGGGGAAAGTTCAGTACGCGACGCGTGGGACCGCGCCCTTGGGGCTCCACCTGGGGGTTGTTTAATTACAGCCCTCAGTCCATAGCCACTAACCGGTTATGGAGCCTGAGCTCTCCCTGCTGCCGCGGAGCTCAGAGTACCTAGGCAGCAAAATCTCGGCAATGCTGGGGACTCTTATAATTTCACAGCAGACTGTGGGAGGATAAATGCAACGGTCCCTAGCGCAATTGTCGGAGGTTGCGTGAAGGAGTCCCCGGATGGCCGGCGTGATCAGTTTGCCGGCTGCACCTAGTGGCGGGGAGGTCCGCGGGATCGGCCACCTTACCATCAGGGTGGTTTTGGTGCAGGTGGGTGCTCCACTCTGTGGGTCGATGGTTATTGGTGCACCAGAAACCTGCAGAGTGGGAGCGGCAGGCTGACGGAACGGTGGCTTACTTGACGCAAGTCAGGAGCAGCCGTGTCAGCGTAGGATGGGGTTTTTGTGGGTGGGGGGTGGGCGCGAGCGCTATGTGGTGTATTCACTGTGTGGGGGGAACTATGTTTCGTGTATGGTGACCAGCCGGCCGGCTCAGGGAGATGTGGTGCCAATATATCGTAGTGGCCCGTGCAGTCAGGAAGTAGTCCCCTAGGTCTGACACTTGTATGACGAACGCTCCTCATGGATATTTTCGGTGAGGCAGCGGTCTGAAGGTGAGGCTCTCCAAACGGGTGGGTGAAGCAAAGCTAATATCCGAACACAACAGTGAACGGCGCTCGCGGACGGGGATTGTGGGTCGGGGGAGAGGGTGCAAAGCTCGGTCGCGGTGGGGCTGATGGTCACTGCGGTGACACTATTCGTACGTCATGCTCGGGGTAATAGACCCGGGTCCTACGGGTGTGATTCCGTGGAGGCTGGGTAACACCGTGGCTGAAAGTCTGGCACTCCAAAGGGGCATTGTTGGGGAAAAAACGAGGCACAGCTGGGTCTGTCCTATGACCAGGGCAATCCAGTAGTGTCTCACAAAAAAAAAAAAAAAAAAAAAAAAAAAAAAAAAATAATAATTTTATTCTGATAAATTGGTTGTACATTACAACATATATCACGTCATTTCAATAAATTATTTTAACCCTACAAATAAAGTAATAAAGCTTAATATACAAATATTTATCTCATCTTAATAAAAATCATACACTATGAATCACATCTTCCAAGTTTCTGAAATACAACATGTAATTACAATCACTCTACAAGACAATTTTCAGACATCTTATTAGAGAAAAACATTTTTAATGAATAAAACTCTTTTTTTATCAATACTGATTTTAATTTTGCCTTAAATAATTTATCACTTTCAATGATATTATATATACCATATTATGGTATATATGATCACTTCACCCTATGGAATAAAAATTATAATAGCTCATGTCAGTTTTGTTCTCTTGACTTTTGCCCTACTAGTCAGGGGAATAAGAGGAAAAATCGCGCGTTTTGTGAAGAAAGCATGAATTTTTTTTTGGTGGTAGAGTTCACCCCAAATATCAATTTTTTTGGCGGAGTCGCGCGAAAATGACCTTGGTTCGACCCCCCGTGACCTTTGACCCCGCGCTTCTTAATTATTTTTTCCTGCCTATACTTTTCATTTTAGAGGAAAAATGTACTCTTGCAAAACTGTTTGTAATAATGAAAAGGTGATTAGAAAAAAAAATCAAGTTCGTAAATTAATTATTTTCAAAATGGCGGCTAATTAACTTAATTAATTCATGAATTCTTCGTACCTTTCGATGAATTTCTCTTAACTTTTGATATTTATGTTGAAATTAAACCTCGCTTATTGTACACACACATTTTATGGTACCAAAAGTAATTAAATTAAGTCATAACTTGCACATAATTAGGCAAATTATTGATTTAATTGAGTAGGACCAGGTAACACTGTGTAGGCCATCTAGTTCAAGAATATTATGAAACAGCTTTAACAAGCTGACACGTGACTTACAAGTTGTTGGGAACCCCCCTGAACACACTGTTAGAAACTTTCCAAAAGTCCCATGTAGAATAAGGTAAAAAATCCGGGTTTGTCCCGGAATCCAAAAACATTTTTTTCCCGCGTGAATAATTGACGTAGCGTTTTGCAAAATACATCAATTTGAAGCTTATACTACCAATAATTTAGGAAAAATACTCAATCATATTTTAAAGTATTTCATCATATGATTAATTAACTAAAACGCTAGTTAGCGTGGTCCAATAAATTTTCAAAATGGAATATTTCTGAAGATCTTGCGCGCATTGATTTTGAGTTTATTATCACATTATGAGATCGTTCAAATTAATTGAAACGTTTTTGTTTCATACTCCTTACTTGCATAGAATTTTAGTTACAGTATGCAGAAGTGCGCAATTCAAGGAAGCGCACATACATGCATATATGGGCCATATCTGTGGTATATTAATTAGCAGCCACTACGTCTCTGTAACACACAATACAATGTAAACGATCGAGATATCAACAGCATATCTATAATAACTTGCTCGTCCTCTAAATATGTTTTTTTTTCCCTCTCGGGAAAAATAAAAACATAATAATATAACATAGGCACAAGGGGCATTCACAAAGTCTTAAGGCCACATTTTTAAGGCTCGATAATTTAAAGCTTGATTTTAGACGTGTTTTTTAGACCCAAAATTTCTGGTCTTAAATTATTGAGCCTTAAATGTGGCCTTAAGGCTTTGTGAGTGCCCCTATAATTTTTAAGTAATAAGAGAGTAATACATATATAGTATACCTATATATTGATATTATAAGACAAGCTATACTGAAAACTGAAAAGGTATTTGAATCATATTTGTTATCGTGAATAAAATTTATTGCAATCCTATATTGACATAAAAGTATTTTGTTTTCGAATAAAAACATTTGAGAAACAATGCATGACATTCATTATAAAGTTTATTTCATAATTATATTTATATATATATATACTGTAGTTCTTTTATTCATATAGTTTAAAGTAGAGTGAGCGATTGCATTTTTTTTAATATTTGATTTTCTAAAAATAGTATAAGCTGCCCTCTATTGAGAAATGAAAACCAAAAAATTCCATCTCAAATAGTTTCACCACAAAATATTCCCAAATTTGGTGTTTCGGAGGCCTTTAACGTGCAGCCTTATGGAACATAAAACCGCGTTTTACTCCAACATTTTCTGAACTATGCTACCATTTAAAAAATACCTACTTAATCTATGATGAATTCTTTAATGGATTTAAATAAAAAAAAAATTTTACGGAGCCGTTTTTTCGGAAAAAAATCTTTAAGTTTTTGCGGGTTAATTCCCATAAGGATTGTCATGATTTTTTTCCAAGAAAACGACCCCGTAAAAAATTTTTTTTTTTTGAAAATTCATTAAAGAATTCATCATAGATTACGTAAGTATTTTTTAAATGGTACCATAGTTCAGAAAAAGTTGGAGTAAAACGCGGTTTTATGTTCCATAAGGCTGCACGTTAAAGGCCTCCGAAACACCAACTTTGGGAATTTTTTGTGGTGAAACTATTTGAGATGGAATTTTTTGGTTTTCATTTCTCAATAGAGGGTAGCTTAAACTATTTTTAAAAAATAAAATATTAAAAAAAATGAACTCGCTCACTCTACTTTAATACAAAATAATACAACGCTTATAAATAATCTGTTGTCGTCATTTTCTTCTTATTGCGTATATTATTATTTATTTCTCTCTCTTATTATAGCAACAATTTTTTTTTATCTTCAACACATTAATGATACCCATAATTAATAAAACGATCAAATAATTATATTAAATTTGCAATCTTTTCAGGAATAATAAGGGGGTAAATGGAACCGTGGTGTTGGCTCTTATACTGCAGGCGTTGCATCAATTATTAATTATTAACAGCAGTATTTCGAATACCCCTTCCCACCCCCAAATTTTTTCACCCCGAGAGGGAAAAAAAAACATATTTAGAGAACGAGCAAGTTATTATAGATATGCTGTTGATATCTCGATCGTTTACATTGTATTGTGTGTTACAGAGACGTAGTGGCTGCTAATTAATATACCACAGATATGGCCCATATATGCATGTATGTGCGCTTCCTTGAATTGCGCACTTCTGCATACTGTATCTAAAATTCTATGCAAGTAAGGAGTATGAAACAAAAACGTTTCAATTAATTTGAACGATCTCATAATGTGATAATAAACTCAAAATCAATGCGCGCAAGATCTTCAGAAATATTCCATTTTGAAAATTTATTGGACCACGCTAACTAGCGTTTTAGTTAATTAATCATATGATAAAATACTTTAAAATATGATTGAGTATTTTTCCTAAATTATTGGTAGTATAAGCTTCAAATTGATGTATTTTGCAAAACGCTACGTCAATTATTCACGCGGGAAAAAAATGTTTTTGGATTCCGGGACAAACCCGGATTTTTGACCTTATTCTACATGGGACTTTTGGAAAGTTTCTAACAGTGTGTTCAGGGGGGTTCCCAACAACTTGTAAGTCACGTGTCAGCTTGTTAAAGCTGTTTCATAATATTCTTGAACTAGATGGCCTACACAGTGTTACCTGGTCCTACTCAATTAAATCAATAATTTGCCTAATTATGTGCAAGTTATGACTTAATTTAATTACTTTTGGTACCATAAAATGTGTGTGTACAATAAGCGAGGTTTAATTTCAACATAAATATCAAAAGTTAAGAGAAATTCATCGAAAGGTACGAAGAATTCATGAATTAATTAAGTTAATTAGCCGCCATTTTGAAAATAATTAATTTACGAACTTGATTTTTTTTTCTAATCACCTTTTCATTATTACAAACAGTTTTGCAAGAGTACATTTTTCCTCTAAAATGAAAAGTATAGGCAGGAAAAAATAATTAAGAAGCGCGGGGTCAAAGGTCACGGGGGGTCGAACCAAGGTCATTTTCGCGCGACTCCGCCAAAAAAATTGATATTTGGGGTGAACTCTACCACCAAAAAAAAATTCATGCTTTCTTCACTAAACGCGCGATTTCGACTATTTTTTCCTCTTATTCCCCTGACTAGTCAGGGGAATAAGAGGAAAAATCGCGCGTTTTGTGAAGAAAGCATGAATTTTTTTTTGGTGGTAGAGTTCACCCCAAATATCAATTTTTTTGGCGGAGTCGCGCGAAAATGACCTTGGTTCGACCCCCCGTGACCTTTGACCCCGCGCTTCTTAATTATTTTTTCCTGCCTATACTTTTCATTTTAGAGGAAAAATGTACTCTTGCAAAACTGTTTGTAATAATGAAAAGGTGATTAGAAAAAAAAATCAAGTTCGTAAATTAATTATTTTCAAAATGGCGGCTAATTAACTTAATTAATTCATGAATTCTTCGTACCTTTCGATGAATTTCTCTTAACTTTTGATATTTATGTTGAAATTAAACCTCGCTTATTGTACACACACATTTTATGGTACCAAAAGTAATTAAATTAAGTCATAACTTGCACATAATTAGGCAAATTATTGATTTAATTGAGTAGGACCAGGTAACACTGTGTAGGCCATCTAGTTCAAGAATATTATGAAACAGCTTTAACAAGCTGACACGTGACTTACAAGTTGTTGGGAACCCCCCTGAACACACTGTTAGAAACTTTCCAAAAGTCCCATGTAGAATAAGGTAAAAAATCCGGGTTTGTCCCGGAATCCAAAAACATTTTTTTCCCGCGTGAATAATTGACGTAGCGTTTTGCAAAATACATCAATTTGAAGCTTATACTACCAATAATTTAGGAAAAATACTCAATCATATTTTAAAGTATTTCATCATATGATTAATTAACTAAAACGCTAGTTAGCGTGGTCCAATAAATTTTCAAAATGGAATATTTCTGAAGATCTTGCGCGCATTGATTTTGAGTTTATTATCACATTATGAGATCGTTCAAATTAATTGAAACGTTTTTGTTTCATACTCCTTACTTGCATAGAATTTTAGTTACAGTATGCAGAAGTGCGCAATTCAAGGAAGCGCACATACATGCATATATGGGCCATATCTGTGGTATATTAATTAGCAGCCACTACGTCTCTGTAACACACAATACAATGTAAACGATCGAGATATCAACAGCATATCTATAATAACTTGCTCGTTCTCTAAATATGTTTTTTTTTCCCTCTCGGGAAAAATAAAAACATAATAATATAACATAGGCACAAGGGGCATTCACAAAGTCTTAAGGCCACATTTTTAAGGCTCGATAATTTAAAGCTTGATTTTAGACGTGTTTTTTAGACCCAAAATTTCTGGTCTTAAATTATTGAGCCTTAAATGTGGCCTTAAGGCTTTGTGAGTGCCCCTATAATTTTTAAGTAATAAGAGAGTAATACATATATAGTATACCTATATATTGATATTATAAGACAAGCTATACTGAAAACTGAAAAGGTATTTGAATCATATTTGTTATCGTGAATAAAATTTATTGCAATCCTATATTGACATAAAAGTATTTTGTTTTCGAATAAAAACATTTGAGAAACAATGCATGACATTCATTATAAAGTTTATTTCATAATTATATTTATATATATATATACTGTAGTTCTTTTATTCATATAGTTTAAAGTAGAGTGAGCGATTGCATTTTTTTTAATATTTGATTTTCTAAAAATAGTATAAGCTGCCCTCTATTGAGAAATGAAAACCAAAAAATTCCATCTCAAATAGTTTCACCACAAAATATTCCCAAATTTGGTGTTTCGGAGGCCTTTAACGTGCAGCCTTATGGAACATAAAACCGCGTTTTACTCCAACATTTTCTGAACTATGCTACCATTTAAAAAATACCTACTTAATCTATGATGAATTCTTTAATGGATTTAAATAAAAAAAAAATTTTACGGAGCCGTTTTTTCGGAAAAAAATCTTTAAGTTTTTGCGGGTTAATTCCCATAAGGATTGTCATGATTTTTTTCCAAGAAAACGACCCCGTAAAAAATTTTTTTTTTTTGAAAATTCATTAAAGAATTCATCATAGATTACGTAAGTATTTTTTAAATGGTACCATAGTTCAGAAAAAGTTGGAGTAAAACGCGGTTTTATGTTCCATAAGGCTGCACGTTAAAGGCCTCCGAAACACCAACTTTGGGAATTTTTTGTGGTGAAACTATTTGAGATGGAATTTTTTGGTTTTCATTTCTCAATAGAGGGTAGCTTAAACTATTTTTAAAAAATAAAATATTAAAAAAAATGAACTCGCTCACTCTACTTTAATACAAAATAATACAACGCTTATAAATAATCTGTTGTCGTCATTTTCTTCTTATTGCGTATATTATTATTTATTTCTCTCTCTTATTATAGCAACAATTTTTTTTTATCTTCAACACATTAATGATACCCATAATTAATAAAACGATCAAATAATTATATTAAATTTGCAATCTTTTCAGGAATAATAAGGGGGTAAATGGAACCGTGGTGTTGGCTCTTATACTGCAGGCGTTGCATCAATTATTAATTATTAACAGCAGTATTTCGAATACCCCTTCCCACCCCCAAATTTTTTCACCCCGAGAGGGAAAAAAAAACATATTTAGAGAACGAGCAAGTTATTATAGATATGCTGTTGATATCTCGATCGTTTACATTGTATTGTGTGTTACAGAGACGTAGTGGCTGCTAATTAATATACCACAGATATGGCCCATATATGCATGTATGTGCGCTTCCTTGAATTGCGCACTTCTGCATACTGTATCTAAAATTCTATGCAAGTAAGGAGTATGAAACAAAAACGTTTCAATTAATTTGAACGATCTCATAATGTGATAATAAACTCAAAATCAATGCGCGCAAGATCTTCAGAAATATTCCATTTTGAAAATTTATTGGACCACGCTAACTAGCGTTTTAGTTAATTAATCATATGATAAAATACTTTAAAATATGATTGAGTATTTTTCCTAAATTATTGGTAGTATAAGCTTCAAATTGATGTATTTTGCAAAACGCTACGTCAATTATTCACGCGGGAAAAAAATGTTTTTGGATTCCGGGACAAACCCGGATTTTTGACCTTATTCTACATGGGACTTTTGGAAAGTTTCTAACAGTGTGTTCAGGGGGGTTCCCAACAACTTGTAAGTCACGTGTCAGCTTGTTAAAGCTGTTTCATAATATTCTTGAACTAGATGGCCTACACAGTGTTACCTGGTCCTACTCAATTAAATCAATAATTTGCCTAATTATGTGCAAGTTATGACTTAATTTAATTACTTTTGGTACCATAAAATGTGTGTGTACAATAAGCGAGGTTTAATTTCAACATAAATATCAAAAGTTAAGAGAAATTCATCGAAAGGTACGAAGAATTCATGAATTAATTAAGTTAATTAGCCGCCATTTTGAAAATAATTAATTTACGAACTTGATTTTTTTTTCTAATCACCTTTTCATTATTACAAACAGTTTTGCAAGAGTACATTTTTCCTCTAAAATGAAAAGTATAGGCAGGAAAAAATAATTAAGAAGCGCGGGGTCAAAGGTCACGGGGGGTCGAACCAAGGTCATTTTCGCGCGACTCCGCCAAAAAAATTGATATTTGGGGTGAACTCTACCACCAAAAAAAAATTCATGCTTTCTTCACTAAACGCGCGATTTCGACTATTTTTTCCTCTTATTCCCCTGACTATACTGAAGTTCCTCTCATCAAAACTGCCTCCCTTCACAAAGTGAAACACATTATATCTAATTTATCAATTTTACTTGTAAAACGACTGTATTTTTTTTTACTATTTTAGGGTCTGACATTTGTACAATAGTATATGATATACATTTTAACTTTCACATTACTGTATCACTAGTATGGTAAATGGACGAAATACCCCCTTAATTATAAGTGGAGAGGGGCGGGTGATTTTATCTAAAAAGGCTGCATGTTTACCTGTCATTTGTCTGACGTCACGCGCGTCGATCGTATTATAATAAAATTTTCACAGCAGCAAGCGTGAAAGATTAGTGCCAGTTACGTAATTTTACACTTGCAAACACAACTTATTTAGGGAGTTAACAATTTTGCGATCGAAAAATTGCTCTATAGAATCTTACGTGCGCCCAATAAGTTCTTGGTAGTTAAATAGGACAAAGGGTTGGTGACGGCGGATTCTTTCCATTATTTAAGACATTTATTAATAATTTTCTTTATATCAGGAGTTTTTATCTTAAAGTTCATTATCAATGTAATGTACAGTACATCATATGTACTTTAATTTACTAAAAAAATACAGAATGCCATATATATTATTTGCGCGCCATCATGCATCGTCAAACGACCACCACTTCTGTTGATCAAACAAATCATCATGCCATCGCTGTTACTTGTCATATTCTGCTCTGATCGTTCAGATCGTTTGGAAAGGTATTCAGTGTACGCACGTTCAGCCC